>CAUYUJ010004780.1:1259756-1411109 GCA_963575745.1 Prorocentrum cordatum
ATCCTCAGTCACCTTTCAATAAACACATCAACATAAACTTCTGGTGGTCCTCGCTGATTTCTTGGATCGGCGCTAAACCCTCCACCCTGGCGCGCAGAGCGCGCCCTAGGACGGCGCCGGAGGCGCAACCAGGGGGCTCCAGCTCCGATCCGAGAAGTCCGCGCCGTGCTCCGAACGTTCATCACTACCACCGCCGCCAACATCAGCACTCATACATTCAGCTCGCGCACTCTTTCGTGCTTTCGTGCACTCGTCTCATTCACATCCATCTTGAGGTAATCTCGAGCGGGAGCCTGGTCTGTGTTTAAAAACAAGCAACTCCATAAACATAAACTGTTGGACCTTCGCGCGGATTGCTTGAATCCGCGCTGGACTCCCTCAAGAGGCGCATCCAGCGCCGCCGCTGGCGCGCTCCGCTTGCCAGGGAGGGGGATTTAGTGCATATCCAAGGAATCCGCGCGGAACGCCAAAAAATTATGCTTTTTGCGTTTTCTTTCTTCTTTAGTGAGTGAATTGCCGGGAAGTCTCAGGCGGGAGCTCCTCACTGCATGATGTATCCATCGGTCGGAAGATGTAGGTAGACACATGAAGTAGGAAGGCGTCGAGGTGTCCGCCCGCCCCCTAGAGAGGACGGAAGAGGAGATGCCACTCGAGAATTGAAGTAGGGAGGCGCTTGAAGTATATTGGTATAAGGGATTCCCCAAACATGCTCATTCCTATAATCGTGCTCATTTCTAATTGTGGTCGTTTCTAATTGTTCGTGGCCCCCAAGTGGCCTGGAAGAGGCCCATGACAGAACAATCAGAAATGAAAGGATCTTGGCCCCCAGCAAAAATTGAAGGACTCTCTAAGAATAAGAAATGATGAACAATGGGTACGTGTAGAAACGAGTGCCCCGCTAGAAGGAGGAGGAGAAGGAGGAGGAGGAGGAGCTCAAAACGTCTGCCCCGCTAGAAGGAGGTGCGGCGGCATCGCCCTCCGTGGGCCCTCGCGCGGGCGAGAAGCGCGGCGCCAGTCCTCGAGAAGAGTCCTAGGGCCCCGGGCTAGCATGGACGCAGACCTCAGCTTCCTCCTCCTCCTCCTCATCATCTCCTCCTCCTCCCTTCTCCTCCTCCTCCTTTTCCTCCTCCTCCTCCTCCTCCTCCTCCTCCTTCCTCTTTCTCCTCCTCCTCCTGCTCCTCCTCCTGCTCCTCCTCCTGCTCCTCCTCCTTCCCCTCCTCCTCCTCCTCCCCTCCTCCTCCTTCTCCTCCTCCTTCTCCTCCATCTCCTCCTCCTCCTCGCCATCACCTCCTCCTCGTCACCCTCCTTCTCCTCCTCCTCCTCCTTCTCCTCCACCTCCTCCTCTTCCTCCTCATCTCCTCTTCTTCCGCGTCACCTCCTCCTGCTCCTCCTCCTCTTCCTCCTCGTCACCTCCTCCTGCTTCTCTCCTCCTCCTCCTCTTCCTCCTGCTCCTCCTCCTGCTTCTGACTCAAGACCGCGGCCTCTGGGGGGCGTGGTCACCACTGCACTGCGCCTCTGGTCAGGTCCAGGGGTTTAGGGCTCAAACCCGCGCTTCCCCCTGCCTCGCCTGGTTCTCCCCAGGCGCAGGCTGCGACTGGGAGCGTTTCGCCGGCTGCAGAAGATAGCGCCTGTCATGACGTCGAGTGCGCCGCCCCCGCGTGCGGCCCCGAGGACGACGTCGGGCCGCGCTGCACGCCGGGCCCGCCTGCGCGCCACGCATGCGCGGAAGGCCCAGCAGGCCAGCCACCGTCTGGCTGGACTCTTGGCGGCAGGACCGCCACCTGGCCTGTGCTGCGACGACTTCGCCTACTTCTATGCGAACCAGCACGCCTTCGAGGAGCAATACGCCTTCGAGGAGCAGCACGCGGTCACGGAGCACTTAGCCGAATTCGGCCACTGCGAGTTCGTCGCCGACGCCGTCCCCAGCCACCTGGGCGACGGCCTCACCACCGCTCCCACACATCGAGGTCATGATGGCGCTCAGCTGTTCGCTCCGAAGGACGACATCGAGCAGCAGGCCTCTGGCGAGAAGTTCATTAACGAGGAGGCGGGAGACAACCAGGCGCCCGCCATCTCCGACGGGGAGCCTGTGGCGTCTCAGCTGCGCATCGACTCCGCTTCCCCGAAGCAGGACTCGTTCAAGGTGCCCGTTGAGGAGATGATGGTCGCCCCTCAGGAGCTGCCCCCTTCCGAGGAGCCCACCGGCGACCCCCAGCAGCCCGACGAGATTCTGAGGCAGTACCCCCCGCTGGACTTCGTGCGGGCCCTCAGACCTCTGGAGCGCGAGCCGGCCGTGAAGGAGTTCATGGCAAGGGTGCCGACCGAGAGCACCGATATGCAAGCTGACCTGCCCACCGTGGACAGCAAGGGGCTGAACGACACCGCTTGCGAGAGCCTGGTGTGCATCGACCTACAGAGGCCGATCTGGGTGGGGCCGACAAGGAGGTCATCGACTGGCGTGCCGAGACGGATGAGCCGCTGGAGCAGCCCGTCGTGGAGGCTTGGGACGTGCGCGTCGAGGACCACCCGCTTAGCGACAACAAGGAGCTGAGCGACACCACCTGCGGGATTCTCGAGCCCGCGAAAAAAAGGACGCCGTCGACCCGTGCGGCGAGACGGCCATGGGGCAAACGGTCCTCGAGTGCGATACCACCTGCGAGGGCCAGCAGTATCAATGGAGAGTATGTGGCATAAATGGCGAATGGGAGGACTTCACCTCCTGTGACAATTTCGGCGGTAATGCTGCGTTGGAGGCCAGATAACAACGGTTTCTGTCTGGTCGCAGCGACGCCAAGATTAAGATGAAGCTGAAGACGCACCTGTTCAGGGTGGACTTCCGTAACATGAGCTTGAGGGCCGTTAATAGGAACGGCCTCGGCACCCGACTGCGGCTCTGCAGAGATCTGCTGTAGTCGGTTCTGGATAACTGCTCTGTGCATCCCACTGTGTTTCTGCGAACGCTCAGTTACAGTGCAGTGCATAGAGCATGTTGATCAGGTAGAGAACCAATCTCTGGTGCTTCCCTGGTCTTTGATGGGTTGCTCACAGGCCCCCTGAGGGTCGTCGGATCTCATTCATCAGATGGCGGATGCCACCGCGCATCCCCGCCGTCGCTGCGAGCCGATTGCGATTCGACTCGAACCACCCCAGCAGCCGTGTGCGTGTCCTCCTCCTGCTCCTCCTCCTGCTCGTCATTACCTCCTCCTCGTCCCCTCCTCGCCCTCCCGCAGACCTCAGCTTCCTCCTCCTCCTCCTCCTCCTCCTCCTCCTCCCTCTTTCTCTTCCTCCCCTCCTCCTCCTCCTCCTCATCCTCCTCCTCCTCCTCCTCCTGCTCTTCCTTCCCCTTCTCCTCCTCCTCTTCCTCCTCCTCCTCCTCCTCCTCAGCTCCTCCTCCTCGTCATCACCTCCTCCTCCTCGTCAGCCTTCTCCTCCTCATCGCCTCCTCCTCGTCACCTCCTCATCGCCTCCTCCTCGTCACCTCCTCCTCCTCCTCCTCCTCCTCCTGCTGCTCCTCCACCTCCTCCTCCTCCTCCTGTTCCTCCTCCTCCATCTCCTCCTCGTCATCTCCTCCTGCTCCTCCTCCTCCATCTCCTCGTCATCACCTCCTCTCGTCCCCCTCGCGCGCTCCCGTGGCCTGCGGCGCGAATTGCCACGGCCGCGCACGACGGCGCGAGTCCGAGCCGGGGCTCGCCCAGCCGGGGCGTCACTGGTCGGCGGCGGGCGACGTGGGCTCCCTGCGGGATGGTGGCACCAGGATTCCCCCGCTTCGCTCGGGGGCGGCCAAGAGGGGGGCGGCCAAGAGGGGGGGGGGGCGCAAATCGTGGCCGGCGGCACGTGCGCGGCCCAGGGTGCGGGCGGGGGACGTATCGAAATAAGAAGGAGGAGGAGCAGGAGGGGGAGGAGGAGGAGGAGGAGGAGGAGGAGGAGGAGGAGGAGGAGGAGGAGGAGGAGGAGGAGGAGGAAAGAGGCGCCATGAAATCTGGGGAAATATCATGGCCCCCGCCATGAGATTCCCCCTCCTAGTCATCACCCCCCTCTTGGTCGCCCCCGACTCCCTCTCCCACAGGGCGCAGCCCGATGAAGCAAGCATGGGAACGTAAGAGCATGTGATAAGGAACCCCTGGGGAATTCATCCAGGGGCTTGGAGGCCGGTGGGGCTCCAATCGTGGGTGGGTCATGATTGTCATCGCCGCCATCAACAGATAAGGAATCCTCCAGTGTCTGAAGCCTCCTGCGCACATTCCTGAACCAACGACCCCAACCGTATCCTGCGCTCGTCGCGCGCAGCGCGAGGCAGAGAGCGTGTGGAACCCGAGAGGGAGGAGGGCGACGACCACGACGCGACGTCAAGCGTGGCACCAAAGCTCCCCCGCTGTCCCGCTTCGTTCTCCTGCAGGACGCAGCCGAACGAAGCGAGCACGGATGTCCCGACCTCGCCTCGCGCAGCGTGAGGCAGAGAGCGCCAGAAACCTGAGAGGGAGGAAGGAGACGACCACGACCAACGCGTCGGGGAGGGAGAGTGGGCAACATGGCTTCCCCGAGGTGCTCTTCTTGCGCTGCCTGGGGCGACGAGCGCGCCCCTGCCTGGCCGATCCTGGCGCGCTGGAGGGAGGGCGAAGAGAAGGAACGTTAAGGCGGGCATGACCTTCGACAGGGGGATTTCGGATTATTTTTTAGCCAAAAAATATGTCACAGAGAGTAAATCAAAAACAAGCTCCCAGACTATTTGATGACCATGTTTGAACACTCCTCTTGCAGAGGGATGTGCCCGACTTGAAACTGATGGCCACTCCCTTCTAGAAGACAAACCGGGGTACAGCGTGGGCGCGGCCGCCAGAAACCCTCGCAGGAACCCCAACCCTTAGAATCCGCGCGCGAGGTGCAACTGCGCAGACCCATATAGCACTCCGAGCGCAGCAGCGTCTCCAAAGCCGCGGAAGTCACCAGGCAGCGCGCAAAGCGAAGCAACCAGAGTTCCCCTGACAAGAAGCAATTTCTTGATGCGGGGCCCCAATGAATGGTCACTTCCTTCTGTACAAAAGAGATGTGGGGCTCTTGGCCACCAGCGCCCTCGGTATCTCTGGACGAGCAGCGCGCAGGCGTGGCACTCTCTGGAGACACTCCTTGACTAGAGCCCGGCATCCAGGGTGGGCAGGCTGCCAGTGCAGGCACGCACGGTAGTACACGACAGCACCGCATCATGGTTGACACGACTGCCTAGAAGACCTTCGGACGAGCAAGAGGTTATGCGAGGATGATAAACTCCAAGGTATCACAGGGTTACAGGATTCATGTCCAAACGATCCACACGGGCTGCAGAAGCAGGGTCACCAGATGCTTCTTGGCAATCCTGGAATGCATCCTGAACCAATCCTATCATTGCACCATTATGGTCCCAAGCAAGCGGGATGCAAACGCAGCCTCTCCGAGGGCGTTCGGATTCTCCATCGCAAATTCATACTGGAACGCTGCCCGCGTCATGGCGGGCACCCGCTGAGAGGAAGGCCGGGAGAACACTGCCATCAGACAACAATCTTGGCCAAGTGTACCCTCGAATGCCGATCAGTTCTCACGAGTTGCATCATGTGCCTGCGGCCTTGCCATGCAGCAAGGTTCCACGAGATCAGTCAGGGGTGGAAACGCAGACTCTCAGCAACAATGTCTCCGTCTTGCCGACAACATAACGCTGCTCGCCCATCTCCAGTCCTCTGGATCTCCCCCCTGTTCCATATCCTCAGACCGTGTACCGTGTGTTCGCGTCAGCGTGTGCGTGTGCACTGGCAACTTTCAAGACGACGTAGGCGGTGCACCGACGGTCGACACAGGCCAGGTGGGGTAAGCCACGGCGCCTCAGCAGGCGGCCTCAGGCCGGCGGGCCGCAACGGCTCGCCGGGACATCGGGAGCGAACGTTGGATCGGGCCTGCCTTAAGTCGGGCCTGTCCTCCTACGGGGGGACTTTGGGCGACAAATTAACAACAGCCAGCGAAAATACCCCCAAATGGTCAAACACTACTCGAAACATCTCCCCACAACTGTTTCTTGACTACTTTGTAATGTTCCCCCCGTAGATGGACAGGCACGACTTGAGGCCTGCCGGAATCGGAATCCATTCGGATCGATCGGATCGGTTCGCATCGGGCTGCAGCGGCGGGCGCGCTCGCGCCCGGGGGCGGCGGGCGACAGCGGGCGGCCGAACGGGCGGCCACGGCCTGTCCAGCGCCAGGAACCGCCCACGGCGCGGGGCTGGGCGCCTCGGCCAGGCGCCCCCCCCTCGCGACCCTGAGCCGCAATGATGGCCTTGTTTTCCACCACCACCATAAGTGGGATGGGGAGGGGGTCCTCCTCCTCCTCCTCCTCCACCTCCTCCACCTCCCTCCTCCTCCTCCTCCTCCTCCTCCTCCTCCGCCTCCTCCTCCTCCTCCTCCTCCTCCTCCTCCTCCGCCTCCGCCTCCTCCTCCTCCTCCTCCTCCTCCTCCTCTTCCTCCCTTGGGAAACCATCTGGCTTTAGGTCGGGCGCGTCCTCCTACAGGGGGATTTTGGGCGAACAGTGAAGAATATACACCAACATATTCAGAAATACCAAAAGAATCGCCCCCAGACTTTATTATTATTATTGATATTATTGTTATCATTATTATTAGTCATATTATTGTTGTTGTTGTTGATATTGTTGTTATCATGATTCGGAGTATGAGCATTAGTAGTCGCATTCGTATTCTTACTAATATGAGTCGTAGTCGTAGTGGTAGTCAAAGTGGTAGTAGTAGTAGTAGTAGTAGTCGTAGTCGTAGTCGTAGTCGTAGTCGTAGTAGTAGTAGTAGTAGTAGTAGTAGTAGTAGTAGTAGTAGTAGTAGTCGTTAGTAGTAGTAGTAGTAGTAGTAGTAGTAGTAGTAGTAGTAGTAGTAGTCGTAGTCGTAGTAGTAGTAGTAGTAGTAGTAGTAGTATAGTAGTAGTAATTAGTAGTCGTAGTAGTAGTAGTAGTAGTAGTAGTAGTAGTAGTAGTAGTAGTAGCAGTAGTAGTAGTAGTAGTAGTAATATAGTAGTAGTATTAGTAGTAGTAGTAGGTGTAGTAGTAGTAGTAGAGTAGTAGTCGTAGTAGTAGTAGTAGTAGTAGTAGTAGTAGTAGTAGTAGTAGTAGTAGTAGTAGTAGTAGTAGTAGTAGTAGTAGTAGTAGTAGTAGTAGTAGTAGTAGTAGTAGTAGTAGTAATAGTAGTAGTAGTAGTAGTAGTAGTAGTAGCAGTAGTAGTCGTAATAGTAGTAGTAGTAGTAGTAGTAGTAGTAGTAGTAGTAGTAGTAGTAGTAGTAGTAGTAGTAGTAGTAGTAGTAGTAGTAGTAGTAGTAGTAGTAGTAGTAGTAGTAGTAGTAGTAGTAGTAGTAGTAGTAGTAGTAGTAGTAGTAGTAGTAGTAGTAGTAGTAGTAGTAGTAGTAGTAGTAGTAGTAGTAGTAGTAGTAGTAGTAGTAGTAGTAGTAGTAGTAGTAGTAGTAGTAGTAGTAGTAGTAGTAGTAGTAGTAGTAGTAGTAGTAGTAGTAGTAGTAGTAGTAGTAGTAGTAGTAGTAGTAGTAGTAGTAGTAGTAGTAGTAGTAGTAGTAGTAGTAGTACTAGTATTAGTGACAGTGATACTACTACTGCCTTTGTTTGTGCTCTATTGTTGCACGGTATATGGTGCGCTGGTAACTGTTGGAAACGTTCCATCGCGCGGCAGGAAGCGTCTGTCCACTGGCGTTCGGCGCCGGCGCTGCAGCCACTGGCGCTGCCACCTGCTCGCCCTGATGAGGGTGTGGAGCTAACCCAGCGTGGCTGCTTTCGGCCCCTCGGTGACTGGATGGGGTTTCCTCTGCCGGTGGATAGGTCGCTGTTTGAAGAAGAGGTCGTTTGGCCGGCAGGTTGCCGCGTGCTGTGGCTGAGCTGCGTGGATCCCTGCAGCGGCCCGTCGCGCCCCGTCCTGGGCACCGCGTTTGCCTGCTCGATTGTGCAAGAGGGAATCCGTTGGGCTGCCACTGGGGCTGTCGGAGCTCAACAGCTCTCCAAACGCGCTATTGATGTCCACCTCGAAGGTGTCCACGTTGCCCCATCAACTCCGCGTCGCCCTCGTATTCGCGACGGCCGCTTCGACAGCGGATCTGTCGACGGAATAGGAAAGAGCTCGTGGTGACGACGGTCGTGGCCTCGGAGGAGCTGGCGGCGGGGGTGGCTGTCCGCGGTCGAGAGTGGCCATGGGTGGGTAGTTCGTGGGTAGTTGATGAGGGTCCCGTTGCCGTCGCAGAAGCATGCGACGTCGTCGGCGGATAAAGCTCTCTGCCGCCATGGGCTCTCAGCAGCGCGTTGTCTGGGACACCCCACGTGGACACCCTGGTCTTCAAGTTGACGTGGGACACCTGGGCGCCCCGCGCGCGTGGCGAGCCGCCGCGTGCGCGTGCAATCCACGGGCGCGGCATGGGAAGCCGGCGGCATGGTGGCGTGGGATGTCCGTTGGGTCAGCCCGATCGCTGCAGAGCTTGCGCGATCGCGCGTCCCAAAATACGTCGTCGGGCGGGTCGAACGGCGGCGGGGTGGAATTTGGCGGTGGGAGTTCACGCTGGGCAGGCGTCGCATGGGTCGGGTTTGCGGTGATGGCCTGGTTGGCCGATGTGGAATTCATGGTGAAGGCTTGCTGCGGTCTCGGTCGTTCTTATTTCGCGAGCTGCGCGCGGTGCGCGAATGGGGCGGCGTCGCTGGTCGGTCTGCGCGTGGCGTGGCCCTGTAGCTCGAGCACCGCCTGGCATTCGTCTTCGGCGTCGTCGAGGCATGCGATCTTCACGCGAATCAGCTATTCATTGGCTACTGCGCCCGCGTCGGGAGAGATGCCCGACGTCAGGTCGCGCGCGTCAGCGACGAAGGTCTTCTCGACGCCGCGTGCCATCATGCATTTTTTTCCATGGTTACTCCGGAAAAGGCGATCGCGCGATGACGGCAGCCTCTAGGGATGGCGATATGTCGATATTGACGCTGTAACCTCCGGCGCCCTCCTCACAAGCGACGTTGGATGGATGGTGCCACTTTGTCCATGAAAGAACCGGCCGCTGCGGGATCCTCGTGGACGGCGGGCCTAGCTGGAGCTCGCGCCTCTCGCTCACCCCGTTGACGTGGTTGATGGGGGCTCGGTGCTCGGCCTTGTAATCTGGTTGATGGGGGCTCGGTGCTCGGCCTTGTAGTCCTTGGGGAGTAGGTGCTCTTCATCGGTGACTTCTGCAAGTGGCTATGCAGCGTGGGGCCCTGCGCGGGTCTGCGGTGTGATTGGGGAGCCGTTCTTTTCGAGGATCAAGTCGCCGCTTCGAGGGTGCATGGCCTTGGCGCCCATGGTTGCAAAGGTATCTGTCAGGTAGAGGCGGAGAAGCAAGGCCTCGGTCGGGTCCTGCACGTTGCCATTCTCGTCGGTGGCGTGGACAGATTCTGATAACTCGTGGGTCTTCGAGAAGATGGCCGTGCGTTTTGCGTCGTGTAGGTCTGCCGGCTTTCGAACCTGCGTGGTCAGATCCATGTGGATGTGGCCGCAATTTGACATCTCGGCCCCGCATGGGCTGGCCTGTGGCGGGACTAGGTATGTCTCCGTCGTTTGCGTGGCTCGTTTCCACGGGAGTGCAGCGATCAATGCTCGACGTTGCGCGTCGCTGGCGGTGCTGTCGTTCCTGGATCTGACCCAAGCAGCCGTCATGCAGTGGGGTAGGTGGGTGGGTATTGCTGTGTAGCGACGGTCCATGATGTCAATGCTGATGGCCGTGTCAGGCTTGATTGGTGGCAGCCAAGTAGGCGAGAGTGTAACGGTGTGGGTTGATGGTCTTCATCCATCCCCTGGGTGCGTTGGTATGGACGAAGACCTGTCTGTCCTCCAGTGCCGCAGAGGTACATTCATTGGAGACCTCTTCGGCTGTAGTCCCTCCTGTGTTCGGGCTTGTCCTCGTGCGACTGCTGTTTCGAATTATGGGTCGGATCGTCTGCCGTCGGGCGGAAGGTATTCGGGCATTCTGTCCATGTAGTACCCTCGTCTTGCTGGAACCCAGCAGCCGCGCACGGGGCGATGACTAAGCTGCCATGTTGTTGGGGTTGCTGCGCTCGTTCTGCGCGCTTTGCGGTCAGGTCGCGTCCTTTACTGATCCCGATATCGGCCTTGCTGGCAAACATCATCTTGGGGAGGAGGTTGATTATCGCGTAGACGGCCATTGCGATACATGGGTCGGATCCGCTGCCAAGATGTCTGTCCCAATCTAGGTCGACGGTTGGCTAAGTCTTTCCCGGTTCCTCGGGCCGTCTGTCTGCGAATGGCATGTGTGGGGAAGGAGGGGGCTGAGTATGGCAAGGCCAGTATGGGGTTTCCTCCTGTACTTTCCGCCTCGAGGCCCCGGGCGGATCGGGCTCGCCTGGGCCTGATGGCCCTGAGCCCTCAGGCCGCCTCCGACAAACCTCCTCTCCCTCCTCAAGCTGCCTCGAAACTCCTCCTCCTCCTCCTCCTCCTCCTCGCCTCTGTACATCCTGATGATGGCGAGGAGGACGAGCGCCCCTTTTTGGCACCAAGGCGCCTGCGGTCCACTCCGCAGGCGCGAGCTCTGCGGCGGCGCCCCCGCCGCCGCTGGACCCCCCGCGAGGGATCTTGCGGGGGGCGAAACGACGCGACGACCGCGATGCGGCAAGCGCGTGCGAGCCCCCCCTGCGGGGGCCCGCCGAGCAAACTCGGCTTGGGCCCCGCCTCCTCTGGCGCGGGTGGGTGGGGCCCCAAAATGCAAGCGGCTCCTCGGAGCCTTGAGAAACGCGGCAGCGGGAGAGGACAAGAGCAGAGAGGAGGCTGCGAGGCGGGAGGAAACCCACTGTTCTCACGAACGATCACGTTTCCTCCTGTACTCTCCGCCTCAAGGCCCCGGGCGGATCGGGCTCGCCTGGGCCTGATGGCCCTGAGCCCTCAGGCCGCCTCCGACAAACCTCCTCTCCCTCCTCAAGCTGCCTCGAACTCCTCCTCCTCCTCCTCCTCCTCGCCTCTTTACCTCCTGATGATGGCGAGGAGGACGAGCGCCCCTTTTTGGCACCAAGGCGCCTGCGGTCCACTCCGCAGGCGCGAGCTCTGCGGCGGCGTCCCCGCCGCCGCTGGACCCCCCTCGTGCTCTCCTGGCGGCCCAGCGCCGCCCCCTCTGGCGCATCCTGCACCGGCTCTCTTCCTGGCGCGCCGCGGGGCCCACCTCGAGGGCCCCCGCGCGCACTGGCGGGGGGGCCTGGCCCCGCGCAGCCCGGCGCTCCTGGCTATGCCTAGCGCCGCACTGCCAGCCTCGAAACTCCCCTGCGCTCTCAGCGCAGGCCTGATCGGCCCCTGCTGCCCACGCGCTCTGAGCCTCCGGCCAACGCGACTGCGCAACCTCTCAGACCATCGTGATGTCGGGGGCCGCCATACTGCTGGCAACCCCCTCTGCCACGCCGCGCGCCTCCCACAGGTACCCCTGGAAGGCGTCGCTGGTCCACCTGCCCCAGCGTTGCACCAGAGCGGTGTCCTTGAATGCCGCGTACAGCGCCGACGCTCCTCCGATCCTCAGGCTGTGCGAGCCCAGGTCGTTCGGGCCCATGCCCTCCGCCGCCGCCGACTGCATCACCACGCGCTGGACGTCGGCGCGCGCCACCAAGCGCACGTCGTCGAAAGCGAACAGGGGGTCGCACATCTGCGCGCCCGAGACCCTCTCGTTAGCCCAACCAGCATAGATCTCGAGCGCCTCCACCACGCTGATGTGCTCAGCTCGATCTGAATCTTCCGTGGCCACGATGCGAAAGTGGTTGCGCCACTCACCCCTGTTGTACTGATCGGTCTTGCTGGCCCGGATCTTGATGACGACCTCGTTCGCCCCACGCGCGGGTCGGCTCGCCGCTCGCCTTCGGGGTGACGTCAGCTCCCCGAAGGCCCTTGTTGCCCATGTAGCCGTTCTGATCGTTCGAGACGCACTCGCTGGCCCTCAGGAGGAAGAAGTAGCCCGTGGCCACCGCAGCCCACAGAGCTGCGCCCTCTCTCGACCTCTCTGGCTGCAGCTTCCGCCTGATCCACCTCATCATGCGGGGAGTGACTGGCTTCTTGCGCTTGGTGCCGCCATCCCTCCTTCTGAGCCCGTCGATCGCCACCCAGAGCCTACCAGCGCCTTCCATGATGTCGCCCATGCCGAGCGCGAGGTGCTGGGCTCGGACCGAGCTCAGGTACTGCTTGATGGTGCTCGCCTTCTTGCAGCCTCGGCGCGCCAAGTGGATGACGAACTCCAGCAGCAGCTCCTCCTCATTCCTCCTACTCTCTGGCGTGATCTCGCGAAGCGGACTGAATCCCCTCGTGCGGCAGAAGAGAGTCCACGACCTCCAGCCAATGCTGTACGACTTGATCGCGGAGCTAGCCAGCTTGACGAGAATGAACTCGAGTTTGGCCTTTTCCCAGTCCTCGCGCGTCTTGAGGTCCGTCAGAGTGAGGTCGTCCGGGCGGGCGCTCGCTCGGACGGCTTCCGGTCCAAGGAGGTTGGGCGGCTTGTTCTCGTACGGGCCGCGGACCTTCTTGCTGCCTTTCTTGCCCTTATGCGAGGTGGCCCCCGCTCTGCGGTCGTGCTCCTCGCCTGCGCCCATGGATGCTCGAGCCGCGCTCCTCTCTGCTCGGGGTAGCTCCACCTCCTCACCAGCGCCTCAAGCTCCTCTTCAGCCTGCGCCCGCTCGAGGCACCCGCTCCTGCGGTCGTCTCCTCCACTGCTGCCGCGCGATCCCCACCTCGATCGCGACGGCGGCCTGAGCCATGCATGGCCTCCCGGGCCATGGCTTCGAGATGGGCGCGAACACCTCTCTCGCCCGGGCCCGCGCTGCCAGAGCTCAGCCTGTCCGCTTGGTAGCGCGCCACCGCGCGCGGGTTGATCTCAACGTCCTCGCCGGGCAGCGGCGCGTAGGCCGGGCGCTCCTCCGCCTCGGCCTGCCGCGATGTGTGGAGCGGCGGGGAGCTCGGCGCCGATGGCCCAAGCGATTGGGAGCGCTCAGACCTAGGCGGCCCCCGGCTGAGGCCCTCCCGTGGCGCCCCTATCCTCTGCCACGCCTCGTTCCTCGTGGCCATCTCCGCCGCGTCGTCCTCATCGCGCTTGATCTGGATGGCCCGGGCCCTCAGCGCCGCCATCCTGGCCTCGCTGCTCGTGCCCGCGTCGGCCTCAACCGACTCTGCCTGCAGCTCCGTGTCGACAGAGCTCGCAGCATCACCATCGCCTCCCTCGTCCTCCAGGGTGGCACTGCGCCGGGGCGGGCTGCGGGAGACTGTTCTCTCTCTTGGCGACGGCATCGGCAAGGGCTCCCTGGCACGGGCACGCGGCGCGCCCATGCCCCGCGTAGGCCAGGGGGGGACTGAGCTAGCCCTCCTTGCCGGGCTCGCTGGGCGTCTCCTCTCCCCCGACGAACTAGACCGCCCCTGACCCTCGGGCGCGGCCGTTCCGCCGTGTCCTTCCTCAAGCACCTGCGGGCGCAACTCCTGAGCCCGCGCTAGGGCGTGCGCTGCATGATCCAAGAGGCGGCGGTGCTCCTGGTTCGCCGCGCTCTTCCCGATGGTGCGCCGGCCCTCCACGCGGTCCGCCAGCTCCTTGTACCTGCGACCTGCCGCCTCAGGGTCAGCCCCTCGGCCGCCCCCGCCGCCCGTCTCCTGCCTTGGCGACGAAGCTGCAGCCGTCTTCGAAACCTCATCCTCAGACTTCGCCTCCTCTTTTACCTTAGTTGGCAGCATCCTCGCAACGAGCTTGATGCGCGGCTCGTTCTTGCGGGCCTCCGCCTCTGCGCCCCTCTTCCTCCTCCTCCTCAGCTCACGTGGCGAGGGTGTTGGGCACTCAGGTGACGGCCCCTCCTCTTCGACATCATCGTGGAGCGCCGCCAGCACCCTAGCCCGACCCTCCGCCACCGCGTCATCCAGCGCAGGTATCTTATTGTTATTATTCTTCTTGCGGCTCCCGCCGCCTCCTCCACCTCCTTCTCTTGGCTGCTGCTCTCCCCCGCGGCCGTGAGGCGCCTTCTCGTAGTACTTGTAATGCGTGGCGCCTCCCGCGGCCCAATCCTGCTCGTGGTGGCGACCCCCGCGCTTGTCGCAGCAGTAGCCCGGCTTCCATAGCCTTCAAGGGGCGCTGTGTTCCAGGTAGGGGCACCCCGGGTTGAGGCAGGGGGCCAGATCCCTGACCGGCCTCCCTTCCTGGGCTGGAGCTTGGGCGGGCCCCGCTCCCGCCGCGCCGGCCGCAATCGCGCCGCCCGGGGTAGTGGCCTCCCGGCCCTGTGGGGTCCAACCTCCCCACCTCTCGTCGTCGGAGACAGCTCCGGCGTGCCTGCCCGGCCCGCTCGGAGGGATCGGATCGCCAAGCTGGGCGTCGCTGGGCAACGACCTGAGCGGCAGCGGTGCCGCTCGGGCCGCTGCCATAGCCGCGCTCTCTGCCTCAGCTGCCCTCTATGCCGCCAGCGCCCGATCCCGCGCCATCGAGATGGGGTAAACCCTATGACACATCGGGCAACCCACATCTCGACCCTCGCCTTGCACGCCGCAGTACTCACACCACTCGTGACTGGCGCTAGGGTCGCCCCCTGGGAAGGGCACGGGTGGCGGCTCGCCACCCCCCCAGATTCTCCTCTGCGTCACCAGCGGCGGCGACCTGCCGCGAGGGGGGGAGCGTGACGGCAGTCTCACTCCCACAGCCTCCTTGGGTGCTGGCAGCGCCCATCCCGGCTGCGGTTCCATCGCTGGCGGCGTGGCCTGCGCCTCCTCGCCCGCTGCCTGGGCTCCAGGCCCTCCGCTGCCGCCCGCCTCCTCAGGTCGCAGACCCGCCTGCGCTGCGCGTGGGGGTGCTTTCGCCACCGCGTGCTGCTGCTCCTCCCAAATGGGGGGCAGGCGGCCGCCCGGCGCCGCCTTGGGCGAGGGGTGCCTGGATGCCTCCTCTCCTGCTGCATGGGCTCCGGGACCGCCGCTGCCGCTCGCCTCTCCCTTGGGCGAGGGGTGCCTCGATGCCTCCTCGCCTGCTGCCCGGGCTCCAGGATCACCGCTGCCACTCGCCTCCTCGCAGGCCGGTGGGCGGTAGCCTGCCTCTCTCTGCATCTTCTGGAGGTCCTCGTGCTGGGCCTGACAGTAGGGCCCATGGGCTTCGCCATCCGTATTACGGCACGTCCGACAGCAGTACCAGCCCCAGCCCCGGTCGAGGCGAGCGCAGCTCCTCCCGCACCCATTCCAGCACTGTGGTCCTCCGTCCGGGTCACGCCCCGCACGCAGGGAAAGCACGTCTGGGTGCGGGTCGTCGAGTAAACTCTGCGCCCGCCTCTGGCCCAGCCCGCAGTCCTCGTCTGGGAGCATGCCGCAATTGGTAGGTAGCCTCTCCTTCCTGAGCGCTGCCGCCCGGCCTCCTGGGTCGCTCGGGCACTCGCGGCATGCGCGCAGCCACGTCTGCAACCGCTCCCACTGCGCATCCTCTCTTGCTAGCGAGCAAACCCCCGTCTTGCCAGCGTCCTGTTGCTGCCGGGAGCTCTCCAGCTGGAATAGCGCCTCCTCGATCATGGCGCCCGCAAGCTGGGGGGTAGCTGCTCTGATACCCCAGGCCACGAGGTCGCTGGTCTCGGTGTCCTCCTCAACTGCCCGCCGAAAGATCGCCGGTGCGCCTCCTGTGAGCTTCCAGATCTCCTCGCATCCCAGCTGCCAGACTCCTGGGAGCGGGCTCCGAGCATCATGGAACAAGATGCGGTCTCCAGTCCCCCCTGCCAGCGCCGCGCTCCTAATGCTCGGCGACGGACCTTCTGACGAATACACCAGCTCCTTGGCGCTTCCTCCTCTGGGGTGCCAGTGGCCGCAGGGTCGCGCGCCGTCGGGCCCCCCCCGCTTGGGAATACGCGGGTCCAGGACCAGCTCGCCATCCGCACTGCTGAGTCTGATGGCGCCCTGGCTGAGCTTACCGACGCACGACCTGACGCTCTGCGGCTCCACGGACTCCTGGCCCAAGCTCATCGCCCCCCCTCCGCCTTGGACCGCCAGGACCACCCTGCGCTGCTTCGCGATCGGGTCGCCCAGCCTCGAGCAGCACACTTCCACCTCCTCCCAGCTGTAGCCTGCGCCCCTCAGCCTCCGCAACGCAGGGCCTAGATCAGCGGGGCCTGGCGCGTCCGCAATAGCGACCTCCGCCTTCACCTGGACAACGAACTCCGCCCAGCGCCTCGCCTCCTCGCCGCCGTCGTCGGTCAGGCTGGCTGCCGCCGCGTCTGCGTGTCCCGGGCCTCTGAACCATTCTGCCACGCCTGGGGGCCACGCGGCGCGCCCCGCCCCTGGGGCTCGGGGAGCCGCGAGCACCCAAGCGACAGCGCCCCGGCGGGCCCCCGCTTTGCACAAGGCACCCGTGGCACCTCGCCACTCGACGAGTCACCGCCCGCCCCGGTCTCATCTGGAAGGTCCGCGGACGGCGCGGCTCGCGTCGAGCCACGGCCAGCTGCTTCGCGACCCTGGCGTCTGCATCACTCTGGCCCTCCCAGACCAGCGCCCGATGGAGCCAGCCCCGCTCGAGGTGCTCAGCCCAGCTGCCACGCAAGTCAACGACCTCCAGACCCCTCGACCTGGCTAACTCCACCGCCCCCTCGCCCTCGACCCTGGAGGAGGTGTCTGCGGTGACGTTGTGGCACGTGCGGAAGTAGGCGCTCGCGACCTCATGGCCGTAGACCGCCTCGAGGCACGTGGCCGCCGTAATCGGGAAGCTGGCGCTCCGGCTCTTCGCCCTTCGGTTCTGGAGCCAACAGTGCACGTTGTAGTTGTCCCAGCCGTGCATCACCACCCCGCGTTCCCACCAGCCTTCCACTCCTGCTTTGGCTGCGAACGTCACGAGGTTCATGAACTCGGCGATCGCGATGATGGCCTCCTCATACTCCTCTACGCCTACCGCCTCCCGCAACGCCTGCATGAAGTCAGGCGCAGCGTGGAAGGCGCACATGGCGTTAACCCAGTCGACCGCGGCAATCCTCTGCGGGGTGGCGTCGCCAGTGACCCATATCACGCGATACTGCCACCCGGGGAGCGCCAACTTCTCACTGATGGAGAGGACGCCAGGCAGCGCGCCCGCGAAGCGTGAGCTCCACTTTGTCCTATCCGCTGCCAGGACGCGCGCCACCTCTGTGGCCTGCCAGAAGTCCGTCCACGCCAAGTGCCCCTGCTGATCATCGCTCCTGGGACCTGCAAGCCTCCTCGGGCGACCCCGCATGAGAGCGTCAGTAGCGCTCACGAGGCAACGCATGGCTGGCATGACGAGGCACCAGCGCTGCTGGTTGCCTCGATAGATCTCCAAGAAGTTCCAGGGTATGGTCTGATGTCCGTAGTCCAGCGTAGGGTCCGCCAGTAGATAGGCCGCCTTCTCGATCTTCGGCTCCGGCATCTCAATCGTGCCTTCGCGGGTACGATAGACGAGGCCCAAGCATATCTTCGACGTCTCCCAGCCACCCTCCTCGAGGTCCTTCTCCTCGTTGATGGCCTCGTCGCCGAGGCACGCCCTTATCCCTTCGAGCGTCGCGTCGCTACTCTGAGCCGCTCTCGTGCCGATGTCGGGCTCGACGAGCACCTGATCGCCCATGAGGAACGAGCTGTGAAAGGGGACGCTGTCATCCCACCTCGCATCGGCAGGGCGGTAGGCTGCATGGTAGCACTTCGCCACCCACGCCCATATCATCCACTCGCCCGGGCTGCCCGTCCAGCCGAACGCGAGGACAATGTAGACCGCCGTGATCAGGGCTGCGACGCCCCACTTTCCTCCCTCAATGTCCGCGCCGAAGATGCGCGCGTCCATCTCGTGCACCACCACCCACCTGAAGGCGTCCTTGATACCCTTTTTGGCCAGCACAATGTCCACGCCCGGCATGCGCGCCTTCCACCACATGATGATACGGGCGAGGTCCTCATGCCGCGGCTGGTCCGCTGGAGGGTGGTCCTCCTTGGGGCAGCTCTGGTTGGGGACCGCCCCGTCCCAAATGAGGCGGCCCTTGTCGCTCATGGTGCGGTCTGGGTTATGCTTGGGCACCCTTGCCATGGGCGCGCTCACAACCTTGCTGAGCAGGTGCTCGTGGACGTTGGTACACAGCAGGACACGGCCCTTCGCCGCATCCTTCCAGAGGGCGTGCGTCACTTCATCAAGGTGATCCTTCGCACTGGGGTGGGGCAACGCCTTGAGGCGCGCCGGTGCTCCTCTGAACCTCGCCCTAGCCCCCTCCTTGGCCACCTTCCGCGCATATTCCAGCAGCGCGCCTTCTACTAGCGGCTCCAAATTCATGTCGAAGATGACCTTCAGGTAGCCATGCCTCTCCCACCAGACCCCCCTTAGGGCGACAATCGCATTCTCAAGCGACCCCGCCTCCTCCAGCACCGCGTCTCCCAGCCTTACCACCTCCTTGACCTGGTCCTCCTCATGCTCCTGGTGGTCCTGCAAAAAATCGTAGTAGGCCCTAGCCGACGCGTCTTCCGGTCTACTCTTCGAGTCGCACTCGATGATGACCTCCCCCGCCTTCGTTGACTCCTCAATCCTGCCACCAAGCGCCTCTTCATCACCGTGCTGATCTGAACCCCCCCCCCGTCGTGCTCAACTCCACCTGCTTGACGATCTCGTCGCGCCCGCTGCATGACCGTTCTGGCTACCAGGTCGGCCATCTCTTGCGAGTGCGTCTCGCTGCGCTTGGTGACTGCCTTGCTCTCTACCAAGTCATGCACATGGTCCCCGCTACAGCTGAGATTAAGGGCCTTGGCGACGTCCTCTGAGGTCGACACGATGCGGGCGGGCTTGAGGTGAAGCCCACCTGCCGCGCTGCAAAGGTTGAGCGCGCACTGATCGAGGCGGACCTGGTGCCGCGCAGTGTCGGCGAGGGTCGAGGCGAGCAGGCGCCACGCTGCCGAGAGCCACGGGTTCTCTCCCGAGCAGCCCCGCCCCTTGGCGGCTCGCTCGGCCATGATCCTCTTGGCTAGTGCGAGAAACACTCCCCCCTCCTTCTTAACCTTGGACAGGTCGACCCCTCGCGACTCGTTGAGAGCAACAAACGCACAGAAGGCGGTGCAAGGCCAGCTAATCCACGTCTCGTGCGGGTCGTAGAGCTGGATGAGGCCCAGGAGAAGCTTCCTGTCCCTCCTGCGGAGCAAGTCCTGGCCGTGCTGGAGTCCGATCTTGATGGCCCGGCCGCCCTGCTGCGCCACCGCCTGGGAGATGCAATCCTCCCCTGTGAAGATCTCCAGGAAGTCGAGCCGGCGACCTCGCTGCGGCAGGAGTGCTGCCTGCGGGCCGAGCCAGATACGGATCCCCTCCTCAGACGGGTCCGAGTTCATCTCCCCGACCTTCTCGCCTCCTTGGCCCTCGTCCTCCTCAACCTCTCCTGCCGCCGCCTTCTCCAAAGAGAGCGCGGAGTTGGCCGGCGTCTCGTCGCCCAAGAGGCCCACCAAGAAGCCCGAGGCAGGGCGCCTCGTGGCCACAAGGCCCGCGGCCTCTGCGCAGCGCTGGCACGCCAATGCGCCTGGGTGCGCGGGCGGGGAACGCGTGGTGAGCGCTAACTCGAGTGGCGCCTCCCAGCCCAGAGCGGGCAACTCCTGCACGTCAACTCATGCTCCGTAGAGTTGTCCCATGACGCCCACTCCTGGCGGGACAAGGACCCGCATGTGGGCCTTGTGCACGAGCACCCACAGGATATCCTCCTCCAGTCTCGTGAACTCGGCGCCGATGATGAGTTCGACCGCGACCCTGCCATAATAGTCCACCCTCACCGCGCCCAGCGCCTTCGTGCGCAGGAGGTCGGGCGGCAGGGCCGCGTGCATGCGGTAGTCCTTGTCGTGGTCTCGGTGCGTGAGGTCGTGGCAGAAGATGCGGAGGTCTGCCTCCGCCTGCGTCAGAAGGCCGGGGACCTCGCCCAGGGCGCCTTCGGCAATCCGCGCGGCTTGCAGCATCTCCTTTCGGAAACTCAAACTCTCCTCCTGAACGGCTATCGCCCATGGCCACTCGCACTCCTGCGGCGGGGCCTCGCGAATCATGTGCGCGGCGATCACGTTGATGATTGCGCGCTCCCTGAGCTCGATTTCCGGGGGCTCCTTGCTCGAGTGCTGCAAACCATCCAACACCTCGACCGTCTCGGGATCCAAAGCCAGCTTGTCGCGATAGTCGAGCATCACCCACTCGCTGCCTGCCGACATGAGCGTGCCTTTCCCTGGCCCGTCGCCCTCGCCCCGCGCGATGGGGCCTACGATGGCCTGGTGAGTGGTGATCTCACCTGCCTTCCCCCGCCCGTAGTGCTGCTGCATGAACGCGTCCGCCGCCTCCGCGAGCTCAGGGCAGCCGTAGTCCACCGCGTGCGCGGCGAGGGCCTCCACGTCGTACTCTTCATTCGCCTCCTTGGCTGCTCGAACTCGATTCCGAAGGTAACAGCCCAGCAGGCCGGTCTCGGCCGCGATGTGCGCCAGCGTAGGGTCGGTGTCGATCTCGTGCATCACCCCCTTGCGCCTGGCCAACTCAGGGGTAGAATCAGGCAGGTGGGCCCGCTGCTGCTTGGCCTGATGATGGTTGCCAAGCCAGCGGGCATCAGGGCCCTGCATCGTGACACGCAGGTGTTCCCCCAGCTCCGTCGGGTTGAAATCCTCGAGCTCCCGCGGTGCTTCCACCCAGCCCGGCGGCGGGAGCACTGCGCTCTCCGCCCCGTCCTTGGCTACCCTCGCGGCCGGCGCTGCTCGGCTGTCACTCTCCTCTACCTCCTGGTCCTGGCCGACGCTGGGGTCGATGCTGCCGCCTCTCCGGCCGTCGACGCCTTTGCCGCTGCCCTTCCCGCCGTCGGCCCGTGTGCCGCCGCCTGCTGGAGCGGGCGCCTGTGTGCCCGCGTCGCCAGGACTCTTGGACGCATCCTCAGCCTCTTGTGCCTGCCTGAGCGCCTCGATCTTCTTGTTCGCATCCTCGTGCGCGCCCACCTTGGGGCCTCCCTTGGGGCCCCCCCGCTTGATCAGCTGCATCTGCGCGGAGCGGTCCAGCAGGCCGACCTCGCCGATCGGCTTGTGCGAGTGCGGGCACGAGGAGTTGTGACACCCCTTCCAGCTGGAGTTGCCCCCGCAGATGATGCGGCCGCTCGCTGGAGACTTGGGGCGGCGGTCGAGACTGCGGCCGTACTCCTTGCGCGAGAGAGCATGCCCGAGCAAGCCCGCGCCTCCACGACCTCCCGCGTCCCCTCCCGCCGCTCCCCCGGCGCCGGAGCCCCCTGAACCCACCTTGCCCGCTTTGGGCCCGGACCTGGGCTGGATGGGCCGCGGGGGGGGGGGCCGCATTAGAGCGAGAGGCTGCCTGCCACTGCGACCTCGCCAGCTTGTTGTGGTGCCTGACCATGATGTCCGTCATGAAGTACTGGTCGGGCTCGTCCAAGAAGTAGGTGCGCGGACGCAACCACGGTCGCGGGTCCTCGCTGCTGGTGGGGGACGTGCACGCGAACTTGATGCGGTCCCAGGTCGGGTTCTCATCGCCCATAAGCTCCAGCATGCGCGCCCTCTTCATCCGCAGCTCCCCGCACCAGCGGCCACGCAGCTCCGCCCAGATGCCAAAGATGACGTTGGGGGGCCAGGCATACTCCGCCTCGTCGTTAAGGCTGAGCAGGTGCTCGGCGGCCTTGATCTGCTGGTCGTAGTGCTCCTGGCCGTAGAAGCAGGCCCACGCCCACGACTCGCGCTCGGAGTCCTGGAACCAGTGCTGAGGGGTGGGCGCGTGCCTCGGGCGTGTCTCTAACTTGTAGTCCTTCGGGGCACGTAACCGTCCACGTCCGCCTCCGTCGCCCTCGGAAAGTTCGCGCGGCCGAGGCAGTAGTCCGGCAAGCGCAGGTGATCGCGCCCCCCGTGCTGGAACGCCGCGAAGACATGCGCGATACTATTGGTGATGTTGGTTGGGAACGTGATGGACCTGAAGAGTGGCCTTGAGTTCTGACCCACGGACCTCGACGCGTGGAAGGCATCCTTGCCGAGAAGTCCTGGGCACAGCGTGACCGTGTAGTAGTCGCACCCCCTGACCATGAATACTAGCTGCTCCTCCGCGCGCCCAATGCTGGCCAGCGTGCCCTTGGCTGCGCCGCCCGCCTCCTCTGCGTGGTTGTTGGCCCTTCCCAGTTCGCGCACGAGGTTCTGCAGGCCGATGCCAACCTCGGACTCCGCCGTGGGCGCTGCCAGCACCTTCTCCTCCTGCGGCAGGGAGGACGCACCAGCGTGCCACTCCCTAGGGCGAGTCGCCATTTCCACAAGGGAGGGCGACGTGGGCGGTGGAGCCGTCCAGGGTGCAGTCGAGCTGGCCCCCCCAGATCCGTAGAACGCGCTCGGGTTGAAACCTGGCCGCGCCCCTGGCCGCGGTGGCGGCCTCTGCCCGAAGCCGATGAAACCCAGCCCCGGCGGAGGCAGAGTCGGGCCCGCCTGGCCTTCGGGAGGAACCCGTGCAGAGGCCGCCGGCCTCGAGCCTCCTCCTGCCGCCTCGTAACCATCATGTGGAGCGCGTGCTGGCGGGGGGAGTGGCGGCCCGTCCGCTGCTCCCGGGTGCGGGCTACCCTCGCCACCTTCCAACTCTCGACTCCAGAGGTCGCGGCACCCTCGAAGAGGACTGACGCCGACCTCGCTGACTCCCCCCTGCAGCGTGTCCGCCGCCTCGATCAGCTCCGCCAGCAGCTCATGCTTGCCCATCCCGCTCTCCGCCGAGATGACTCCTCTGGCTGCGCTGTCTGCGAGGCCGTCGGCGCGCTTGGTGAGGCAGGCCGCAACGAGGGTTAACCTCGGGTCCTGGCACTTCTGCTCCTCGCCCTGTGCCTGGGCTCTGCGCAGCTTTGCGTCGAAATCGCCGTGGGTATCCTGACGAGTAGGGGTAACGCTGCGACTTCGCGACCGACCCGCTTGGCCATGAGGTGCCGACTGCGGTCCTTGCTCAGGACGATGGCTGATGCAGGGCTCAAGGAGTCGCCGCGGTTGTTTGCGCCGCCCCCGTGGTCCGACAGCCGCAGCGCTGCGCCAGACCGCCAGCAGATCGCGGGCGGCTGCGCCTCCACGAACTCGTCGGGCAGCTCGGGTCTGGGGGGGGGGCGAAGGCCCCATCCGAGACGGAGAAGGTCAGCCCCAAGCCCATCGCCTCCACGTCCGTACGAGGGTCGTCGCTCTTGCCGTTCTTCGTCGGGCCGATAAAGCGGGCCGATGAAGCTGTAGTATGCGTCCCACTCCGATCCCTCTGATGCCAGAGGGTCACGAACGTGGATAAGCCAGACCACGCCCGCCTCGGCCTTGGCTGGGCTGCCCTTGCGGCTGGCGGCCGCCGGCGCGCGACAAGCCACGCGCTCCTCACTCCTCCTCTCTGGCCTCGCACCTCCTGGGCGCGGATCGCCGTCCTCGCCATCTCGATGGGGAGTTGCGGACCGGCTCCGCCAGCCCACCGCGCGATCAGCCGCGTGAGCCGTGCACGGCGGGTAGCCGTCCTTCTGAATCACATGGGCGCGGTGGCGCTGTGAGCGCGCGCATCTCCGCCGAGCTGCCTGGCTCTCGTAGGCGCCCGTGTGGTGCGCGCACGCGCGGAAAGTCCAAGTGCCGGCCTCCTCCTGCAGGTCGCGGGCGTCCGAGATAGCAGCATCCCCCACCAAGAGGAAAACTGGACTCTGCCTGGCAGTGTCCCTGCAGCAATGAGCGCTGAGGACCTGCGTGCTGCCATCGGCAAGGTAGGCCACCTGGTCGGCCTGGCAGACGTCAACGCTGGGCTCCGACCCCGTCTCCGAATTGGGGCCCATCTCCTCCGCCTTGCTGGTGGGGTGCCCCGGCTTGGGGTGCCTCATCCTCTTTCGGGCACAGCACCGGAGTAGTCGCCCCATTGCCTTTCCTACGCCTCGGCCCGCCCAGGCACAGCAGAGCCCCCCGCCTGCGCGGGCCCGGCCTGCGGGGGAGAGCTCGGCCAGATCCGCCACGTTGATCGGGGAGATGTGGGGCACGACGCACGACGAGCAGATATGCACCATCGCCTTGTCCCCAGTGGGAAGCGTGCACGGAGTAGTGGCGCACAGGTGGACCATCCCGATACCGTCGTCGTCGCGGGAAGCCTCCAGGTCCGCCTTCAGGTGCCGATGCGAACTCCCCTTCACCTCCAGAAACTTGTAGACGTCCCCGTGGCGACTGAGCCGGCCACCCTTGAGTGGGCCCTGTTCAAGTCTAGCCACGGAGCCCCCCGAACGGACGATGAGGTCGTTGGGCATCATCCTCTCTGCCCCTCCCCCTCGGCCTCGGACCTCGGTCTTGATGTAGTCTTCGCCAATCTCGAGGGCCTCGGCGCTGCCATGCCAGGTGAGCGCTGCGGCTGTGTTGCCGTCCAGCGCCCGCTTCACGTCGCGCCCTGACTTGCTGCCCTGCGCGGAGCCTCTCATCGTGGAGAACAGCAGTGCCAGGTATCCCCAAGCCGTGCCCACGAACCAGATCACAACGCCTACGGTGGAGCCCAGCGCGGTGCCAACCGCGAGCAGCCTGGCCCAGTAGGTGCCGAGCATGTAGCAGCCCATGGAGTCCACCAGTCCCACGATGAAGGCGATGAGTTGCTGGAGGAGGGCGCCCAAGGCATAGCCCGTCCTCTCTCCCAGCCACATCAGTGCAGCCTCGACTCCTGCGCTGACTCTCTCCCTGGAGAAGAGCGGCAGCTTCGGCTCGGCGTCGAGGGGAGGGGCGTCCTGCTGCGGCGGTGCCTTGCCGTCACCAGTGGCGTTGACGACGCCACCCGACCTCGGCGGGGGCGGGGGAAGGCTCTCCTCCGCGGCTCGCGCCTCCTCAGCCTGGCTCTCCCGCCTGACCTCGTCCCGGGTCGGAGCCAGCCTCCTGGGCGTCTCCGTCTCCTCCTCCGCCAAGGAGCTCCTGGGAGGGGGCTCTGGCCTCGCCTCCACTGGGAGGTCGTCGGCGTAGTAGTAGCCGTAGTAGCGGTGGTGCTCCTGGTCTCTCCCGCTGCTTTCGGCAGAGCGCTCGTCCAGACCGGCCATGGCTGGCGGCGGGCCCGTGACCAAGGGCTCGTTCGGGGCAGGGAGGGCCGCTGATGGAGGTGGCCTGACCAGCGCCCACACCGCTAGCAGCTCGTCACTGTCCGTGGCACTGCAGCTAGCTCCACGCGTCTCCTCCGGCGAAGCCTGCTGCTCATCAGGGGCGCCCTCCTCATCGGGGTGTGCCCGTTCATGGCCCCCTTCCTCGGGGCTCGCCATGGTGGCCGTCGCGTGCACAGTCGCATACCAGCTCACGCCGAACGACGAGTCCAGCCAGGTGACCAGCGCCCCAACAGCTAGCGCAAGCGTGCACTCAATGCTGTGGGGCGCCCTCATGCCTCCCCGCCGCTGCGCCCGACCAGGCGCGCCACCGAGGATGGATCCGCGGGCCTCACTCTGCTGCGGGCCGCGGGGCTCCCCTCCGGAGCCCCCGCCCGCACTGGAGGGGGGACCTGGCCCAGCCACTACCCAGCACTCCTCAGAGTGCCCGTGCTATGGCCCCGCCCGCCCACCCCAAAATGCAAGCGGCTCCTCGGAGCCTTGAGAAACACGGCAGCGGGAGAGGACAAGAGCAGAGAGGAGGCTGCGAGGCGGGAGGAAACCCACTGTTCTCACGAACGATCACGTGATAGAATTGATGTAATATTTTTGGATGAGTCCTGGTCGCTTCCTTTCGGCCACATGGTCGGCGGAAAGTGGCAGCCCCCTCCCTGGTCAGGCGTACGAGAACCCCTGGTAGACATTGCGTCGAGGAAAAACCTATCAGGGGACGTGTCCCGAGCAATGTGCCCCGCACACTTGATTGATTAGTCCTAGTCAGTCGCCGGTATGTATCGACAAGAAATCGTGGCGCTTTGACTGAAGAGCTACGTTAGCACTTGCACATTGTTCTCACGCGCTCGGTCTTCCGTTGCCGCCGATACTGTAGCGATGTTCCGTAATTATACGTATGTGGCGGTTTTCCTCCATATCGTATGAGGTGGTCTTCCCCCATATCGTCGGCCAGCGAGGTCTGGACCCTCCCCTGGGAACAGCTTTTCTCATACCAAGACGCTTGACCGTCCCCGAGACTGGGCAACGCCCCTAAGAAGCCTCAAGCTGTCAGCGACCTTCTCTGGTATGCCTTTCTCGCGACGAGGCAAGGTGGGGAAACGTGGAAACTCTAGGGGAATTCGCATGGCGCCTCCAGTGTATACACCCCGCCCCCTTTGGCAAGTCCACACGGCGGGGCCGCAAGTCGACAGGGCGCGTGGGAGGGCCTGCGGGTGGGTCGTCGTCGTCGTCGTCGTCGTCGTCGTCGTCGTCGTCGTCGTCGTCGTCGTCGTGGTCGTAAACGTCGTCGTCGTCCTCCTCCTGCTTCTCACTCCTTCCCTTTCTCCTCCTCCTCCTCCTGTTCCTCATCCTTCTCCGTTCCATTTCTCAGTTATTTTCTGGTCGTCCTATTCCTGCTCCTGCTCCTCTCCCTCCTCAAACATATCCTTCTCCTCTTCCTTCTGTTCCTTCTCCTCCTCCTCCTCGTCCTCCTCCTCTTCCTCCCCCTCCACCCGAGCGCGCCGATCGAATCGTGATGTACCTCCCCCTCCTCCTCCGCCCTCCTGGGCCTCGTCCACCTTTCTCCTCCTGCTCCCCGCCTCCTCCTCTCCCTCCTCCGCCTCCTCTGGAGGCCTCCCAGATGGGGTCCGAGTAGATGGGGTCGGAGGATCGCACCGCATCGCCGATGTATCGGCGATGCACCGGCGATGCATCGTCGACGTCGGCGATGCATCGGCGACGTCGACGTGAAGCGAATTGGGCTCCGCATCGAGCCGCATCGGCGATGCATCGGCGATGCGGCGCGATCCTCCGACCCCATCTGCTTTTGACCCCATCTAGGAGGCCCGGATCCTTCTCCTTCTCCTTCTACTCCCTTTCCTCCACCCCTTCTCGTGTGCAGGGGGGGGCTCTTACGAGGCTGCGCCCGACCAAACCGCACGTATGCCCTGGGCCAGCCTGGAAACACGAGTAGGTCAGTTCCCCAGGCAATGCGCGCGATGGGATCATTTAGTGTGGTGAAATTTGCCCGGTCGGCCGTCGGTGACCTTCCGGAGGCCCCCTGAGGGCTTTCGAGGTCGCCCGCCGGCTCTCCGTGATACCATGTCGTGTCTTTCCCCAGACCACGTAAAGCCGAGAGTGCCCTGGACGACCCAGGGGGACCATTTTGAGTGAATTGGTTTCGTGGGGATGGAGCTTCCCACAGCCTGCGTCGTCTGCGATTCTGGGCGTAACGGTCTGAAGCCCGTCAGCAGACGTAGGACTGAGAGACAGAGAAGCGACCTTACATCATGGAGTGATGGGAGCAACTGGGAGGCTGGTGCGACCCTCGCCCGCCTCCCACGGATTCTGGTGCCTGGGTGGAGCGACCCCATCTCCGTGGCTACAACTTCCGCAAAGAGAGGTCTGGAACCAAGATGGCTCAAGACTTGAGAAAAACGATTATGTCCTCTCTCCCCTCATGCCTCGGCCTCGGAACCACCAAGGCGGTAGGAGCCGGCCTCTCGGGATTGATTCTGGGATGCGCGCGTCGTCCTGACCATGGAGCGTCTCCTGAGGGCTGCTTTGGGCCTCCCGGGGAGGGCCCGAGTGATCCAGTCACTACCTTGAGAGAAGGTTGTGCTGAGCCTAGAAGACATCATCGTGTCAGAGGCTTCGTCTGACATCGATGAAAATGAGTCATCATCTGTATTCTGCTTACCCGTTCGTGAACCAGCAAGCACTATGGCCCACAAGCTCCTCCTCCCTCTCCCCATCCTCCTCCTCCCCCCCCTCCTCCTCCTCCTCCGCCTCCCACTCCTTCTCCTACCCCTGCTCCTCCTCCTCCACCTCCTCCTCTTGCCGCTCTCCTCGTCTCTCTCCGCCCCCACAGCACTCTGACGCAGTGACTTCTTTCACAACGTCGACACCCCGAGGTCTGGACCTCGTTCCAAGCCAGGACCCGTTTTCCATTCCAGAAGTTTGGTAGAACTGCCCCGGCGCCTGGCGAAGGCCCCTGGAGGCCGAAAATCGTTCAAAGCCCTCCGCCGTGATTTGCCACATTGACGAGGCCTGGGTCTCTCCCTCCCCCCCTCTCCTCCCGCCCCCCGTGCTCCCAGCGACGCCAGGGCCCGAGCTGCGCCCTAAGCCAGGCGCAGCCACCTGGCGGCCACCAGCGCCAGCGCCCCCAGCGCCACAGCGGCCACGAGCAGCAGGAGCAGGGCTGCTGGCGGCGGGGAGGCGCCCCCCCCCCCAGCCCCTTTACCTCAGAACCGCGGACGCCCTTGAAGGAGGTGAGGTCACACGAAGGGGACGGCGAGGACGATGGGCCTGGAGACGCCTCAAGGTCTCAGGGGTTCCTGGAGATCTTGGAAGATCTTGGGAGCTCTGCAGGTCTCCACCTCCGGAGGCCTCAGGAGGCCTCCTCCTGCCCATCGTTCGGAAGCAGCGGGCAGAGACATTAAGCTGGAAAGCGTTGGACATCCGTCCCTGGGTGCAGGCCAAAAGAACACTCTTCAAGAACCTGAGACCCTCCGTCGGTCATAACAGACAAAACGTCGAAGGGTACATTCCCCCGGGTGCACCAGAGCAACCAACAAACACGGAAAAAAACCCAGCGTGCCCTCCCCGAACCGAGTTCAACCTTATGCCTCGGTCAGACTGTAAGCCTGGCTGCGAGAAGGCATGCGCACCAGCCTTGGCACGGCCGCCCGCCCGGGAAGCGCTGGCCGCATCGGTGACCATGCCACGTGCTGGCTATCCACGGCGTGCCTCCGTCCTTTCGGCCCGCGGCGGAGCGCACGCGAGCCGTGTGGCCACGTCGCTGGAGCGCATGGGCAGGGAACGGGGAAGAATGGAACGCGGTCGGAGGAAGAGGGAGGCTGAGAAGCAGAAGCACTGGCATAAACATGCACTTTCGGAGGTACGCGCGCCTGGGGCAGCACTGGAGGCGTCGCCAGGGTGTCCAGCGCCAATGCAACGAAGACACGTGGACCTCCGACAGCCTATGTTCATGCAGCGCTGCCGTCGCCGATGGATGGGGAGGAGAGCGGAAGCGAGAGGAAACACAGAGAGAGAGAGAGAGAGAGAGGAGGAGGAGGAGGAGAAAGAGGAGGAGGAGGAGGAGGAGGAGGAGGAGGAGGAGGAGGAGGAGGAGGGTGAGAGAGGAGGAGGAGGAGGTGGAGGAGGGAGGAGGGGGAGGGGGAGAGGAGGGAGGAGATGAGGAGAGGAGGAGGAGGAGGAGGAGGAGGAGGAGGGGGAGGGGGAGGAGGAGGAGCAGGAGGAGAAGGAGGAGGAGGAGGAGGAGGAGGAGAAGGAGGAGGAGGAGGAGGAGGACGACGAGGAGCGGAGCAAATGAGACAACGCCCCCTTTCCGCTGCAACAGGGCCGATCAGCGCTCCTGCGGGGTTGCCGGCAGCCCCCCGCGACCGGCGCAGCGCGCTGGGCACGGCGCTCTTCTTCATGAGCACCTGCGCGCCCCCTCGCCCTGAAACATCATTTGGCCCCCCCTCCTCCCCCTGCTCCTCCCCCCTCCCTCCTCTCTTTCCTTTTTTCCTTCCTTCCTTCCTTCCGCTCGGCTTGACGCGGCCCGCATCGTCGGGACCGCGCGGCCGGCCGTGCCGCCTGGCTCGGCCCGTTCATTCCGCGGGCGGCCTCCGAGTGCCTGCAACGCGGCGACCCTCCCCGCGGCCGAGGGCGTGGAGGGTGACGTCCGATGCTATGCGGGAAGCGCCCGCCCTCCATTTCCTTGGGGAGGGGTCCCTCGGGCGGCCCCCCCAGCGCGTACGTGGCGGAGTGCCGCGCGGTGGCTGTCTCCGGCAGCCTCCTTGTGGTGAGCGGGTTGCGGCACGGCCGGCATGGACCTAATTACTGCTGCGCCTCCTGCAGTGCAGCCTCGAGGCGGCGTGCCTCCCGCGGCGACAGGCCGGCGGCTGGGGCAAGCGGTCGCTCGCGGGCTGCAGGGGGGCGCGGCCACGGCTGGGCCGGCCGTTTGAGGACCTGCGCCGCCCGCCCGCAGATGAAGAGCAGGTGGGCTGCCGTCGCCTGCGATTTGCCGCAGAGGCGGCAGGGCCCGGCGCTCCCCGCCGCGTCGCCTACGAACAAGCCCTGCAGGCACAGGCGGGACCACGCGCGCACCTCAGGGAGCGAGGCGCCAGCCGCGTTGTGCTCGAGCGCCGTGTGGCCCGCGCCCGCCCCGTGCGCTTGTGCTTCCTGCTGCGCCGGGCTCGCCAGCCAGGACTGTTCCTGGCGCTGCGCCGCCTGCCTGACGAGGTCGCAGTACCGGGCATGGGCCCCCACCCTCGCTCGCGGCCTGGGCGGGTCCGGCAGGCCCCAGCGGTGCAAGAGTTGGCAGACCCGCTGCGTCCAGGAGCCCTCTGCGCTGCGATGCCAAGGACGCGCTTGGCATCGGCATATCGGGGGTCCCCCTGGGCCCGGCTGTACGGCCGAATGGCGCGCTCCTCCATTTTGGGCGCCCGAAATGGGCACGGAAAGAATGGGCACAATGCCCAACAACAGATTTTGTCCCAAACCAACAGCGGCCGCTCTTGGGCAGGCGGCCTTCTGTCTCGAATGGACACAGGCCGCGGCGGCGCGGACAGCGAGTCCTGTCCAAAATGAGCAGGAACTGCTGTTGGGCATTGTACACATTCTTCCCGTACCAATTTAATTTCGGGCGTCCAGATCCATAGTCGTGGCCCAGCGGGCAGTCCATCCCATGTGGCGCAGGAGGAGGACCCGCGGGATCGGCCCACGCACTCCAAGGGCCCCCCTGGCCCAGCGCTCCTGGAAGCGATTCTGGGTCGCCTGGAACCCCTCCACGTGGAAGCAAAGCTCAGCCCCGTGTGCCACCTTCGGGAGCGTGCTCGCGGTGAGGCCCTGGCTGAGCTTGTGGAGCGCGAAGCCGAGCTGGTCCATCGTCTGGGTGTGCCGCCGGCCAATTGCGAGTGCGCGCTGCTCGGTGGCCAGGAGGTGCGCCTGCCGAGGCGGCCCGGCGGACCTGTGGATTCAGAGGCACTGATACCCGTCCACGAACCCGACGCCATGGACGGGCCTGGTGTCTGCGAAGCCCCGGGCCAGGATGGCCGTCTTCGTCAGGCTGTACCGGAGGAGCCCTCGGTGGCAGCGCGACGCCGTCTGTAGGGCGCGAACAAAAAGTCCGCACTGCGCCCGCGACCCAGCCTTGGCGCGGACGTCGTCCTCCCCCCTCCCTCCTCCTCCTCCTCCTCCTCCTCTTCCTCCTCCTCCTCCTTTTCCTCCTCCTCTTCCTCCTCCTCCTTCTCCTCCTTCTCCTCCTCCTCCTCCTCCTCCTCCCTCCCCACCCTCTTCCCCCTTGAAACGGCAAGGAGGCCCCAGCGCCCCGAGCACCTGCACGCCCCCCCGTCCCCCGCTGGCATGACCTCAGCCCCACACGTTGACTTGCCCCCTCCCCTGGTGAGGATGAATGCTGCTCCCCTCGGGTCTCGCGGGCCCTGTCCCCACCTGAGGTCGAAAAGCGCGCTCCACGACTCGCCAAGTAACCACTCGCAAATGGCCTGGATCCGACATGGGGGACTCACGACCCATTCCATCGATGCAGACATGTGTTTTGTTGTTCAGCCGTCTGCGAGTAGGCACTTTGCGAGTCGTGGAACGCGCTCGGTGATGAGGGGGGGGGTCGGGCGGGGCCGAGATGCCGTGGTCCAGCGGTGACGGGGGTCGGCTAGGCTAACGAAAGAACAACACACTCACACCATACCTATTCGCTCCTATCGTCGCCTCCGAATTGGGCCCGCACCAAGGGTCACTCCGGCGAACGGTTACTCTTACGCCTAAACGATATCTGGGTGTGGGCTGCTGGGCCGCGGGGGAGGCTCCCGCTCGAGCGGGGACCGCCATCCCACAGCACGCGCCCATTGTCCTCCTCCTCCTCCCTCTTCTTCTCCCTCCTCCTCCTTCTCCTCCCTCCGCATCCTCTTCCCCCTCTAAACGGCAAGGAGGCCCCAGTGGGTCCGGGTGTGTGCTGTTTGTTAACTAGGGGAACGGAGACTGACATAAACATGATCATAAAAACTCTGAGGTCCGCGCGGGTTTCTCGGATCGGCGCTGGGCCTCCATCCCTGGCGCGCGGAGCGCGCCAGGGGCGGTGCAGGAGGCGCCGCCAAGGGGGTCCAGCGCGGATCCGAGAAATCCGCGCGGACATCCGAGCTTTTATGTTTATGTTTTTTTTGTCCCCGATGTTCATTCGTCGTGGACGGCGCTCTTCTTCATGAGCACCTGCACGCCCCCTCGCCCTGAGCATCATTTGGCCCCCCTCCTCCCCCTGCATCCCTCCTCCCTCCCTCCCTTCCTCCCTCCCTCCTCCCCTCCTCCTCCTCCTCCTCCTCCTTCTCCTCCTCCTCCTCCTCCTCCGCCTCCTCCTCCTTCTCCTCCCTCCTCATCCTCTTCCCCCTCGAAACGGCGAGGAGGCCCCAGTGCCCCGAGCACCTGCACGCCCCCCCCCTTCTCGGTGCCTCGAAGGGGCCCAGAGCGGGCCCTCCTGCTCGGCCCACGGCCGCTCGAAAAGCGCTCCCTGGGCCTCTCTCGGGGTCCCTGGCCTGTCCGGCTTGTCGAGGCGGACCCAGCCGTGGCGACGAGACGGGGGGACATCTAATGGAGGATGATGATTCAAAAATGACCGGGGGGCGTGTTCACGCGGCGGCGCCCGGGATGATGATTAGAAAAGGAACCGGCCCCGGGCTGGGAAACTATTTTTGTTAATCGTCCCCCGGCCCGCCGTCCTCGGGCGCGCGCCCCCCCCGGTGACGAAACACCGCACAGGCGAGCCCTGCTTCTGAGCGTTCCCCCCCGGTGTGGGAAACTATTTTTTTAATCGTTCCCCCCTCCTTTTTTTCTTAATCGTCATCCCACATTATCGGGTCCATGGACTTGGCGCGCGGTCGCCAAATCCATGGATCGGGGGATGTGCCCTCCCCAAAATGCGGCGCCGCCTCGCTCGCTGGCGGAAATCCGCGATACCCATGGAAACGGGACCCGTCGCTAATCCACGCCCCCCTTGATCCATGTTTGCGATCGCCTGGATCTACGTCAGGCTCGGGTCGTGCCGACTTCGGCGTTGGTTTCTGACGCCATGGGGATCGTTCAACCTTGAACAATCGGCCGTTCCCGAAACGTCCAAATCGTCCCGCATCGAACAATTCTGGGTCGCCCGCGGCGTTCAAAATTGAACGCCGCTGGCGGGGTCGCCGCCGGTCGACACAACACGAGCCTACCGTAGGCGGGGTAGGGGGCGGAGGCGGGGTAGGGGGCGGAGGCGGGGTTCGAGGGCCATCGCTCCAACGGGCCCCTGGAGGAGGGACATGCAGGCATCCTGCCAGTCTCGTTCCCCGCCCCCACCCCCCCCTTGGGAGAAGCCTCGCACGAGAAGCCTCCCGGAGGAGGAAGAGGAGGAGGCGCGCCAAAGGAGGCCCGCCGCAGGCTCGACCTGGCCCCCCCCCTCCGACCCTCCCGCTTGCCCGTGCTCCCCCCCCCCCCCATCCTCCCTCCTCCTCCCTCCCTCCCTCTCCTCCTCCCTCCTCCCTCCTCCCCCCTCCCTCCCTCCTCCTCCTCCCTCTCCTCCCTCCTCCCTCCCTCCCTCCTCTCCTCCTCCCTCCCTCCCCTCCCTCCCTCCCTCCCTCCTCCCTCCCTCCTCCTCCTCCTCCTCCTCCTCCTCCCTCCTCCTCCTCCTCCTCTCCTCCTCCTCCTCCTCCTCCTCCTCCTCCTCCTCCTCCTCCTCTCCTCCCCTCCTCCTCCTCCTCCTCCTCCCTCCTCCTCCTCCTCCTCCTCCTCCTCCTCCTACTCCTCCTCCTCCTCCTCCTCCTCCTCCTCCTCCTCCTCCTCCTCCTCCTCCTCCTCCTCCTCCTCCCTCCTCCTCCTCCTCCTCCTCCTCCTCCTCCTCCTCCTCTTCCCCTCCTCCTCCTCCTCCTCCTCCTCCTCCTCCTCCTCCTCCTCTCCTCTCACCTCCTCCTCCTCCTCCTTCTCCTCCTCCCTCCTCCTCCTCCTCCTCCTCCTCCTCCTCCTCCTCCTCCTCCCCTCCTCCCCTCCTCCGCTCCTCCTCCTCCTCCTCCTCCTCCTCCTCCTCCTCTCCTCCTCCTCCTCCTCCTCCTCCTCCTCCTCCTCCTCCTCCTCCTCCTCCTCCTCCTCCTCCTCCTCCCTCCTCCCCCTGCCCCATCCCCAAGGGAACTGACGGGGGGGGGGGACGGGCTCCGAGGGGAACGCATCGGCCCGAAGCTGGCGACGCGTCGCGGCCAGGGCGCCGATGGGCCCCGATGGCGAATCCACACGCGCCTGGGCGGGGTGGGGCTGTCGGGCGCCGGTTGGCACGGAATGGGCGAGGGGCCGATGCGTCCCCCCGGGAGCGTAGCCTCCCCGTAGCGTTGCCCCAGACCGCCCCTCCTGCTCTCCCCTCTCGTTTTTTTTGTTTTTTGTTTGTTTTTTTTTCTCTCTCTCTCTCTCTCTCTCATGCGCACCCTTTCGAGACCCCCCCCCTTTCTGGCACACGCCCTTCGGGCCTTGCTCTGTGCCCGTCCGCCCCTCTCCTCTCCTCTTCCACCTCGAGCAAGCGGCCTCAATTCACGAGTCCGTCAGTCCGTCCGTCATCTTCAGACTCCCCTTTCCCCTTCCTCTATCCTCCTCCTGCTCCTCCTCCTCCGCATGATCCTGCGCATTAGATTTTCTTCCCTCATTCTGGCCCCTGCGCCCACCATCCCCCGAGCTGATGTTGCTCCTGGTCCTGAAAAACACGGAGCCAATCCGCAGGGTCATGAAGGCACAGTCCCTTTCTCTCCACGGCGTCGGCTTGAGACGCCCTCGCTATTGCACTCCGCCTCCCCAACGCAGTGGCTCAGTAGTTCGGCGCATTCAAGCCACTCCATCATGACAAGATTTGGAAAATGAGAGGATCGAAACTCGAAATTCGCCGACCCTATTGACGTGTGGGAGAGGCTTTTCCGTCTTCCCCACAGCGTCGTCGCCTCTTCTGCTTTCCGAGGGCTCCCTACACAAGTCCATACAAAAATTGAACAACGTCGTCCTTCAGTCGAGGGGAACCCCCTTCCCTTGATCCCTTCCCCGCCGGGGTGGGGGTCCCGGGGCAAGTCCCGGGGGGGGGTCCCGGGGCAACTCCCGGGAGGGGTCCCCCCTCGGATACGCAGCCCCCCGCCTCTCATCCTCCTGCGTCCTGGGGCTCCGTTGGCCCTCCGGGGCCGTCTGCGGGCCTTTCGGCCTATCTTAAGGCTCCTTGGAGACCTTTCGCTATTTTCAGATTTCTTGGCAACCTCTGGTGGCACTCTTGACAGCCTCTACGGGCGATTTTGGACCTCGCTTGACGCCGTCTTGAAACCCTCCCGGGCCACTTGAGGGCGCTCTTTGCCTATCTTGGCACTCTCTGGAGCAGTTCCCGAATCCTCGAGGAGGTCTCTTGAGCTGTCTTCGGGCGACCTTGCAGACATCTGGCGCCGTCTTCGAGCCATCTGAGGGCATCTTGGACTCCTCTACCTCCACTGTCTTCGTCGTCGCTGCCTACAAGGTCGGCGGCATCGGCCGTAAGGCCTTCGCAATATGCCCAACGGTAAGCACGCAATCGCCTCACAATCTTGTGCATGCAATTTCGTAACTGAAGCTGTCGCTAACGGCTGCGCAGGCAGTGCGGCCCAGAGGAGTGCAGTAGGGGCGGGTTCCGGGAACCAGGCCTAGTGGGCTAGTGGAGACTTTCGTGAAGGCTCATTGCCGGGGACGGGTGCCGCAAACCAAAGTCGGATGCAATCAAGCTTAGTGGAAAGTAGTGCCAGGAATCAACGTTAGCGGCGATCAGAGCAGGAGTGTAGTAGGGCTGGTAAGGGATAGTCACTGGCACCAGAGCTGGCAGCGTTTAGGCCTAATTTGTTGATCCAATTGTTGCTAGTAGGGGCGAATGTCGGGAAACAACGGTGGCGGCGATCATATCTAGTGGGGCTAGTGGTGTCGGAAATCTGTGTTGGCGGGAGTCAAGGCCAGTGGGGGCGAGTGTAGGCTCGTTGGGACTAGAAGCGTTTTCCAATTCCATCATATAGCCTGGACGGTGCTAGGGTACCCAACCACAGAAAAAGAAATGCCACAAGGTGTGCAATGAAGATGGTCGCGCATCGCGGCCGTCAAGGTTCCCTCACCATCTTCGCTCTCACATTTACCATCGTCATCGTCAGGCCCACGCTGCTCTAGTCCAAAGCCCTGCTGGCTCAAACCAGACTCCCTTATGCCGATACCGAAAATCAGAAAAGGACCGAAACCAACCACCACAGGCACGTCAACGAGCGGGGTGAAAGCATGGCCTGATCATGCCAGTGTTAGCGCAGGCACCGCACGCAGTGTGCTTGGGTCGGCTCGCCTACTGCGCATGGCCAGACGAGGGTGGACAAGGGGGTCGACTCCATAATTGATTTACCCCAAGATTGATTTCTCGGTCGAAACGTAGCTCCGTGGATCCATGGGACATTCTACGCATTTTGTTGTAGATTCTACGGGGACATTCATTCTGGGGGGAATCAATTCTGCAGTCGATCCCCAAATCGAGAATAGGCGATCAACGATCCTCTCGGTGAGGCCATCTCTCGCGATCGGTCGACAGCGTGGGACTTGAAAAGCGAGAGCGCCGGCAACGGGCAGGACCACGCAAGCGGGGCAGGCTCGGGCGGGGCGCAACGGGGAGGCGCGAGGAGGGGGCCCCAGGTGGCGACGGGATGAGCCGACGCCACGGGCGAGCGGCATCAGCGAGCGGGGAGGCCGGCAGCGCCAGGGAGAGGTGGCGCTATGCGCAGAGACCCGACGAATGGCGCGAGAAAGCTCCGCAGAATGTCGGTATCCACGGCTGCTGGTGCTGCAACAGACACACGCAGACACAGACACAGACACAGACACAGACACAGACACAGACACAGACACAGACACACACACCACACACAAGAACACACGCATACACACACTTATACATATATATATATATATATATATATGTATATATGCACATATTTACATGTATATATATATATGTATATTGATATTTCGTCGTCGAGGGCGGGGGCCACCCCCTGCCGTCAAACGCCCGCACATCAAGCCCCGCGCGCGCCCAGTAGTCCGGAAGATACTGACAAGGAAAAGGGGAGAAGAGCCAGTCTCTCACGGGGCAGTGGAAGGGTGGGGGCGCCGGGGGCGCGTTGGCAGCGAAGAGGCAGCGGGGAGGCAGCGGCAAGCGGTGGGGCAGCGAGGCAGGCGCTAGGCGTCCAGCGACGGGAGGGTGGTCAAATCTATACACACTTTCGCCTACACACGTCTACGCACACAGAACTACACATACCTACATACACCTACACACTTGTACTCCTGCACGTGCATATCAACTAACATACGCATACACCTATACACATACCCCCCCCCACATACACACACACGCCTACATCTAAACCTACACCATCTAAACATACACCTGCACTTACACCTGCACGTACACCTACCCCTACCATATTCACACACACACGCTTATATCTACACCTACACCTGCACCTACACATACACCTACAAACCAACCTACACCTGCACCCACACCTACACCGGCACCTTCACCTGCACCTACACTTACACCTAGACCGACACATACGTACACCTGCACCCACACCTACACGTACCTCTACCCTGACCTACGCGTACACCTCCTCCTACACGTAACCCTACACGTACACCTACACCTGCGCCTACACCTACGCCTACACCTACGCATGTTTCTGCACCTGCTCCTGCAATCGCAAATGCACGTTACACCTACACCTACACATACACTTACCTACGTACGCCTGCGCCTACACCTACGCCCACACACCTACACACAACTACAAACACCTACACCTACACTTATTCCTAAACATACACCTACACCTACACCTACACCTACACGTACCACCTAGACCTACACCTGTATCTACAGCCTGAAACCGAGACCCGCATATACATCTACATCGGAGAGAGAGGGAGCGCGTTTCACGGGCGCTTGCTTTGGGAACGTTCGGCGGCGCGTTTCGAACCGGGGGGTGGCGCCCCCCCCCAACACTTGGCGCCGTCCATCTCGGGGACTCCCCTCTCCCCTAACACCCCCCCCTCTCCGAACACCCTCCCTCGGCGCCGGCGCCGGCGCCGGCGCTGGCGGCCGCCAGCAGCGCCGACGGCGGGGACGCAGCGACGATGACCAGAGGCAGCCCAGGGGGGGTGGTGTCCTCCCCCCCCTCGCCAGCGCTGGCGCCAGCGCTGGCGGCGGCCAGCAGCGCCGACGGCGGGGACGCAGCGGCGATTACCAGAGAAGGCCCAGAGGCCGCAGAGGGAACACACAAATCGCCATGTCGAGCCCTCGCCCCCGAGAGAGGCCACCGAAAGGCCCTTAGGAAGGCCCACGAGGCTTCACATATGCTCCTCTCAGACGCCCCCGAGACCCTTCTGACGAGACCTTATGAAACGTCCATTCGAACTCTGACTCAAAGCCAAAACACGGTGGCGAGAAGAGCCGAGGGCCACACCACCACCACCACAAACCAAAACACCACCACCACAACCACCATCACCACCACCGCAACCCACCACCACCACAACCACCACCATCACCACAAACCACGACACAACCGCCACCAAAAATGCCACCACCACCAGCACCACCACAACCAAGAAGAACCCACCACAACCAACACCACCACCAAAAACCACCACACCATTACCAGCACCATCGCCGTTCACCACCACCATAAGCATCACCACAACCCACCACCACAACCACCAACACCACCACAAACCACCACACCACCACCACCACCACCACCACCCACCAGCCACTACCACCACCAGCACCGTTACCAGCAGCAGCACCACCACCAACAACCACCACGCCACCACCAACACCACCACAACTCACCACCACCACAACTACCATCATCACCACCACCAGAAACCACCGCACCACCACCACCGCCACCACCACCACCAACCACGTCAACCCACCACCACAACCACCAACACCACCACACAACCATCACCACCACAGCCACCATTATCACCACAACTCACCACCACCACCACAACTACGATCACCACCACCACCAGAAACCACCGCACCACCACCACCGCCACCACAACCACCACACCACCCACACCGCCACCACAACCACCGCACCACCACCACCGCACTACCACCACCACCGCCGAAACCTGCCACCACAACCACCACACCAACCACCACCGCCACCACCACCAACCACCACACCACCACCACCACCGCCACCACCACCGCCGCCACAACCACCACCACCACCGCCACCACCACCACAGCCCACCATCACCACCGCGTCAGAGATGCCCCAAGAGGCGCCCAAGAGGCGCCCAGGAGGCTCCACAAATGCCCTTCAAAGGCCCCCGGGAGCTCTCCGACGAGAACCCAACAGGCATCCATTACGACTCAGACCACCCACAAACCAATGCACTGTGGCGAAGCGTCGCCGTCGTCGTCATCGTCGTCGCCGTCGTCCTCGTCGACGCTCCCCGCCGGCCGCCGCCGCCCGCCGCCGCAGGCGCGGGCGCCGGCCCAGAAAAAAAAGTAGTCGCCCCCGCCGCCGCCGCCGCCAGCCGCTGCCGACGCAGGCGCCGGGCCGAGGAAAGGGAGAGAGGAAAAGTAGGGGAGACGGGGGGGGGGCGTGAACCCCCCCCTCCTGTCACGGGAGGGGAGGGGGGGGGTTCGAAACCCTCCGCCCCCCCCATCCAGGGGAGGGTGGGGGGTCCAGTTCCAACCCCCCCCCTCCAAGCGACCACAGAACGCGCTGTATCCTACATCAACACCTACACCAATACCAACACCGACATCTATACCGACACGCACATACACCCACACCATACCTACTGCTACTCCTATGCTTACACTTACCCCTGCACTTACAACGGATCCGACTCCTACACCTGCGCTCACATCTACACCTGCACCTGCACCTACACCTACATCTACACCTACGCATGCACCTGATTATGTTCTTACACCTACCCCTACGCCTACACCAACACACAGTCGAGACGGACACACACACACACAGACGCACACTCACACGGACAACGCGCACGCACACAAATACACAGACGCACACGCACACGCGCACGCACACTCATGCACACGCACAAACACAGACGCACACATATTGGCATCGCGGCCCCACGCGCGGCGACCGGCGTAGAAAATCAGGCGCACGCAGTGAAGCGTGCGCGTCTATGCCCGGCCGAGCAGTCAACGACCGCTTAGGGTCTCGCAGCCGGCTGCAACCAGAATCATCCGACCATGGATGGTGAGGAAGGGCGGTGAGTAGACGATACTGCGGTGAGGGTCGAAGGTGACATACACCAACTGGGACTGGAAGGCGGGGAGAGCGAACAAACAAGGTGGACAGACGAGGGAGCGTCAAGGAGCGACGGGGGAAGCGAACTGAAGGCGGCGGAGCCGCAAAAGAATCGCAGGCCGAAGGGGCCGCGAGAGCCGGAAGAGCCAGGCAGTGCGCCGGAAACGGCGGTGGCCGAGAGGGCGGTCCCTGAGGGAGCGGCCCGAGCCAGCCCCCCAGAAGAAGGGGGGAAGACAAGGAGCGGGCGAGGGCACACCCGCACACTCACAAACACGCACTCAGACACACGCGCATACGCACACAGACGCACGCTTGTGGTTGGCGAGCGTGGCCCCGCGCGCAGCGACGAGGATATGTAAATCACATTGAACGAGCCACGCGCGCGCCGGCCTCAGAACAGGGCCGCACAATGTGTGCCATCCAGGCGTGGGCGGCAAGGAGAAAAAGAGGACGAGCGACGAGGGCGACAGCGACCGGGGGAAGAAACCACACGGCTACAAGCGACGGGAAGGAGAGCGAAAAGGTAGAGGCAGACGCAACGAGAGCGGATTATTGCTGCGGGCGAACCGACGAAGAAACAAGCGGAGAGTGGAGGAAAGGCGGAGGGAAGAGAAGACCGGAAGCTCAGCGCCTCGGCTTGCGCCCCACACGCAACACACGATGCTGGCAAGCCCGCCGTCAAGTTACATTGGTTTTTTACAGGGATGGTGGAGGGGTCGACTTATTGCCCAGTGTGGAGCACCTGGTGCGCGTGGCGCACTTGGCACGTGCGGCGCACATTGCGGGCTGCGAGCACATGGCTGGTGTCTGCATTGGTTCCCGATGGTTTGATGGCGGTCCCTATCTATGCTGAGACTCGGGCGCTACTCATGTGATGGGAGAGTGGGAGTGACCGAGACAACGTGCGAATTTTCTCGCTGGGAACTTGACCCCTTCCCCTGCCCCATTCCCCTGGGTCTGGACAGGGATGGGCCCGCGGGGTTAGAGCGTCCAAGATGGCCTGAACCTGACAACACAGAGCAGGGATTTGCCGTAGGTTCGGGGCCCAGTTTGGGCTTCTCAGGGGGCGAACCTACTTGATGCCCCCCCCCCCCCCATTTTGGATCGATTGCCTTCAAGATTGACCCCAGACGGCCCGACGATCCCCCTGGAGGGTCCCAAGAGTACCCCAGGAGGCCCGAGAAGGCCCCCAAGAGGCCCCCGAGAGGCCTCCAAGCGACACAAAAGAGGCCCAAAGATGCTCGGCAAAGGGACCCCTTCAAGAGGCCTCCCAAGAGCCACCGAGAGGCTTCAAGCCACCCCTAAGAGACCTCTAAGAGTTCAGGGCAGCGCATCTGGACATCGTGTCTGGATGGGCTTGCGGGAATACGCGCAACGCTGAGAACCACATGAGTAGCGCAAGTGAGAACCCTAAGTGCAAGCACTGTTTTGGGAACACAAATACAACAGACCGCCATAGGTGCATTCCAACTCAGTGCGGATGGGTCGCGGGCTTGGGTCGCGGGTGGGTGGCGGGTGGGCCACGGGTGTTTCGCGGGAGGGTTGAGGGTGGGTCGCCGATGAATGGTCGCGGGTCGGGGCGCGGGGGCGACGACGACAAAAACACCACAACAAACACATTAGAACAGACAACAAAAACTGGCACCGCAGAACCCCAATTCAGACACTCACCAAGGCCTGTTTAAGACTGCTCGGGCTCCTTACCCTGAGATGTCAAAGATCAATACACATATGATCCTCAACGCTTCGACCGTCGCGGTAACCAGCAAGGCCTTTGGGCTTACGCCAGACGTCACCGTCTCCTCACCCGCCTGGTTTGTCCTGTCCTCTCCTCCTCGCCAGGCATTGGTCCTCCCTGGGCCCCGTGGGATTCCACATTGCTTGCACTTCCAGGGGCAGTTAGCTGGCCACGCAGATATGGCACTGCCGTCTGCACAAAGGCTTCGATATGTTGTACAGCCTCGCTCTACATTGGATGAGGCCTTAGTCCAGCTATGATACCCTAGCATGACAATTATCTGCATTTTGCGACCTACAAGACGTATCGGACCCCCTCCTTCTGCCTTACAACAACGGGCCCATTGGTTCTCCACCAAATTTGCGTGTGTCTGCGACTTGCCGTATGCGACATTTTCCGCTCCTGCATCGCCACATATCCCCGGTGTGCATGCGGCCGCCCGCCTCCACAAGCTCGTCCGCGGGGACATCGGCAGAACCTCAGGCATTCTCACTTCTCGCTCCCATCCGATGCATCATCGACCGGTGGCACCACGGTTTGCAACGTGCGGTATGACGGGTATGTAAGACAACTTGCCACTTCGCTCTCCCGATCGGACCGCGTCTGATGCCATCGCCATCCGTGCACCATTCGCCGTGGACAAACAGATCGTGTACACGTATGGCTGACGACTGTACCCACGACTTCCAAGTTAAGGGAGAAACGAGCGCATGTATAGTGAAGGGAGGATAGGGACAGAGGGCACGATTGGGGGTGGCTCAGAACTTTGTTATTCGCACTTATATTCGGCGTTGGGCTGGAAGACAGCACACTACTGGAATGACGTGTAAATTAGTTCCCAAATCGGAAATTGCCCGAAGGGTCCACCATTTTTTTGGCAACAACCTTCGGTGCTACAGTAATCCGGGCCCCAGGTATTGAAACGCTCGGAGCAGCACGCGCAACGATGATATTAGAAGGTAACGCTCCCAAAAGAAAACCCAAATGATAAAACTGACTCCAGGAAGCGCAACAAGTCGACCTCGTCGCGACAGCCGGCACAGAGCCAGACACGGGCAACATAAAGACGAAGTGTAGCCAGCCTGGGCCCAAAGCAGTAAATGATTGCAATATATGGATGTGTCAGGTCTGGGCTGCAATATACATGGTGCAAGCTGAGTGGAGCAACCTCGACGGACACCCCAAACGCGGTGGGTGACAACTAGGCGGCAGCGGGCGGCGACGCGGCGAAATCTCGACGGACGCCCAAGTGGGCGGCACCGAGGCAGCCACGGCCGGCGACGCGGCGAAACCTCGACGGACCCATCGAAGTACGCCGCAATGAGGCGGCTTGGAGGCGGCCGCGGGCGGCGACGAGGCGGCACCTCGACGGACCCCCGTAGTAGGTGACGGCGGCGAGGCGGCAATGAGGCGGCCACGGGCGGCAACGCGGCGAAACCTCGATCGATGGACCGATCTAAGTCGGCGGCAACGAGGCGGCTTGTGAAGCGGCAACGGGCGGCGATGCGGCAAAACCTCGACGGAATCCACAAATGCGCCTGACACATGTCGCCGCTCGTGGGCCACACACAGGCTACATATAGTCTTGGAACTACTCCAGGTCGAGCTATACACACTCAGGGGGAGCTGTCCAAGGTTGCGATGTGGCCATCGCAGGAACGGCGTCGAGTATCCGGATCGCACCCGAACGCGTTGGCCACGCGCGCCACGCAGTCGAACTCATCCCAAGTGGTGCGATGGACGATGCGGAGATGCGCGCAGAGCACTTGCAGGGAAGGCGCCCAACTCGTCGAGGAAGGCCTGCCACTCAGGGACTGGCGTCCCTCCGTTCATGGTGCTGCGCGCGTGCACAGGGCACTTCGGCGCAGGCGCATGGCCGCGCCGGGCGCGTGGGCCCTTTGCGCATCGGAGGATGCCGCTCGGCCAATGCCAAAACGGTAGCTGGGGGGGAGGACGTGGGATGCGAGACCAAACAGTGTGGAGGAGAGGAGGAGAAGCTCGTGGTGGGCGGTGTGTCGGTTGTGGTTGAGTTGTGGGTGGGTGGTGGGTGGTGCTGGGTTGTTGGTGGGTGGGTGATGGGTGGGGACTGGATGGTCGGTGGTGGATGGTGGGTGGTAAGTCGGTGGGTGGGTAGGTGGTTGATGATCGATGGGTGGCGGGTGGGTGGGTGGTGGATGGGTGGTGTGTGGTGGGTAGGTGGGTGGTGTATGGTTGGACGGCGGGTAGTGGGTGGTGGGATGCTTGCGGGTGGCGGGTGGGTAGTCGGTAGGTGGGTGGGTTGTGGATGGATCGGTGGTGGGTGGGTTGAAGGGTGTGGGTGAGTGGATGTGGTCCCCTCGAGCACATCGCCCTCCACCTGCCCATTTCCTCTCCCTCCCCCTCATCAATATCCTCCTCCGCCACCCACGTCACAACGTTGCTCTCCTCGGCATTCTCGACATCGTCCATTTCGTTTCGCCCCAACGGCGCGCCCAACCCCGCCCTGTTTCCGGGTTGTATAACAAAATGCCGCTCTCCTCCTCCTCCTCCTCCTCCTCCTCCTCCTCTTCCGCCTCCCGTTCCTGCTCCGCCTCCCCCTCTCCCCTCTCTTCCCCCTCCTCCTCCTCCTCCTCCTCCTCCTCCTCCTCCTCCTCCTCCTATTCCTGCTCCTCCTATTCCTGCTCCTCCTATTCCTCCTCCTCCTCCTCCTCCTCCTCCTCCTCCTCCTCCTCCGTCTCCTCATCCCTATCACCGTCCCCCTTCTCTTTCCCCACTAGTGGCACCCGCGGAGCACGCGTGGGTGTTGTTGGGCCGCGCCCGCTGCAGCGAAGATCCCGGGGCACCCCGTGGCCGCGCGGCGGCGGGCGCGGCAGCGATGCCGCCGCGGCCGCCGTCGCACCCGCCGCCAGCAACCACATGGCGGCCCTCGAGGCGCGGTCGCTGTCGGCGCCCGCCGGTTCTCTGGCGGCCCCCGAGCCGCGGCCGCTGTCGCCGCCAGCCGGCACCCTGGCAGCCCAGGGGCGGGGCCGCCGTCGCACCCGCCGCGGCCGCCGTCGCACCCGCCCCGAATCGCCAGGCCGAAGTGCAGAGCGCCCGCCGACGCCGACGCCGCCAGGCCGACCGCGCCGAAGTTCCAAGGTTGCTCGCCTGCCGCCAACGACGAGAAGGTGCTAGACGCCGCCGTGCCGAAGGGCCTGGACGTCGCCGCGCCGACTGCCAAGGTCGTCGCGGCGGCCGAGGCTGCAGTCGAGTCCTGGGATGCTGCCCGCCAGGCTTGCGAGAACCATGCGGTTGCAGCGATCAGGGGTTCCAACACGGCAGGCCTCTCACAGAGCGAAGGCAGCCCTCGCAGGGCTGAAGCGCGACGCCGGCGCCGACCGAGGCTGCCCCCCCCTCCGAAGCGGCGCCAAACCGGGGCGCCGGTGTGGAGGGGGGAAGTCTCGGAGGAACTCCGAAGCTGGACTGAGAACGCAAACAACAAAGAGCTGGAGTGCCGCAGTGAATTGGCGCCGGCCTTCACGGGGGCAGCGAGGAGCTAGGGATCCCGTGAGATTCTGCGCGCTCTGGGTCTCCCCACCAGTCCGTTCAGCAAGCATGCCAATGAGAGCTGACGGGAAAAGGGGCGAGGAGACACATGTCATGTGGTGAAATAGGGCGGGCAACTAGGATGAACAGAGAAATCTCTGCGAGCAAGGGGGGGGGCTTGGAGTGCCTCTTCGGGCCATCCCTGGAACCTTGGGGCCCCCGTGAGACGCACTTTGGGGGCAATTGGGCGCTTTTGGGGCCATCTTGGGGTCCTCTGGGGGGCCTGAACGAAACTTGGGGCCATCTTGTAGGCCATCGATGAAGAAGAACGTCCTTTTATATAGCTGCTATATAGCTCCCCTGTTTCCCTTTCCTCCTCCTCCTCCTCCTCAGAACTGTCGACTTGAAATCCTACATGTGGGGAAAAGCGGCGACATGTATCAGTGGGGCACGAGCACCAGCGCCTGGCGTCGCACGGGGAAGCCATTCATCCTCCCTCCTCCTTACTCCTCCGCAGTTTTAGACCATCATCATAACCTCCACCATCGCCATCACCATCGTCATGATTTCCATCCTCCTCGTCATCATGATTAGCAACATCATCATCATCATCATCATCATCATCATCATCATCATCATCATCATCATCATCATCATCATCATCACCCGCATCACCATCACCAGCATCAACATCGTCTTCAAAATCGTCATCGTCATCCCCATCATCATCTTCATCATCACCCGATGCCGACATTGTTGGGCGCCCTGACGAATCGCGCCTCCCCAACACAATTAGTTTGCTTCGAGCGTCTCCACCGAAAACTTCGGCGTTTGTTCCCAACGGTGCGCGCGCCTACTGGAACGATGTGCGCGGGGCCCGTCGGTCTCGGCCAGCGCGGCGGCCGGGCCAGGTTTCAAGTTGATATTTGTTCCGAACGTCGATCAACCCCAGCACCCCTGACAAAAGAAACCGAAACAAGTCCCTGGAACGACAAACCAACCCCCAAACAAGTCTCGCGAGACCCCAAAACTTGTTTGGAAAGAATCTGCAGCCTGTTGAAAGAGGAAGAGGTGGAGCAGCAGCAGCACGAGGAGGAGGAGGAGGAGGCGGACGACGAAGGATGAGGAGGAGGAGGTGAGGCGGACCTCTCCTTCCTCCTCCTGCTCTGGACGCCCCGCACGCCTCTGACGACGGGGAGCATGTCGCGTATGATGAGACGCCGTGAAGTGGTGGCTGGCGTATGCGTAATATTGCGCTTTACTTTGTTCGGTTCGTTTCTGGCCTAGTGTAGTATATCACCTTCTGTTCTGCTATGTTCTGTTGTGGACTGGCTGGCGTGACGTCGTGACGCTTTTCACGCTTGCTCTGGTTTCTAGTCGGTCGTTGCTGCTACTATTTTTTCAGTGTCCAGCCTGGACGTGGCGCGCATATCGCGTACATGATAGGCCGCCTGTACATGGCATCTGCTCAACTCTACTACATCGCGTTGTGCTCGGTTATGTTCAGTTCTATGCACATATGTTCGCCTCTGTTCTGATCTCGACGGGGCGGCATGACGTCGTGACACCTGTCGCGTTTGATATGTCGTCTAATCGGTCGCTGCCGCGCCTCATTCTTCCTCTGGCCAGTTGTGAATGCAAGTGCGCACTTGATGTGTCGTTGCTGTATTTAGGAGGGAAGTCAGTGATGGTATGCTCGGTAAGGTTGGATCCTGTTTTGCTACAGTATGATCTGTTATGTTGTCGACGGGGCGGCGTGACGGCGTGACGCCTGTCACGTTAGATGCGTCGTCCGATCGGTCGTTGCTGCGCCTCTCTGTGCCTGTGGCCGGGCAGACTTCGGCGCGCGCGTCGCGCTTGATTGTGTCAAGATGCGGCCTAGTATGTCATGAGGTCCCCCTTCAAGATTGTCTTTCTCTTCTGTGAAAGTCAACTCGGCTAGGTTCATCCCTGTCACTGCGTGATTTGATCTAATAGGATCTGCTGTGTTCTGTGGCGCCACGTCTGACATAAGACGTATGTTCTGTCAGCCTCGGTTGTGTAATTGTCTTAGATGTGATGCTGCTAGGTTAGAACTATACTTCGTAATAATATAACCAAGCGCGTTCTGGGTAAATGTTGGCGTAGGGGTAGCAGTAGTACAACAGCTCATTTATAGTATGCTGACTGCGGTGTACTGTATGCGTTGTATTATGCCGACTTGATAATGTTCTAGTGCGTTGTGCTCTATGGTGTCTGCTTTGCTATCGACGGGCTGTTGTGACATCGTGACGGCCTGTCTTGATACATACGTCGTCCGATCGGTCGTTGCTGCGCCTATTTGCTCCTGTCCGCCTGATTTCGTAGTAATGCAATATATCATGTTGTGATAAAATGCTTTGCCATGTTATGAAATGCTGCAAGACTGTGTTGAATTATGATGTGCCATGCCACTGTTGTGCAATGTTGCAATATGTTCTGCCACGCTATGTTCTAGTGTGTTCTGCCCGTGTTTTCTATGCTGTGTGGTGTTATGGTATGGCATGGTTGCTCCATGATCTCAGTGCATGCGGTGTTGTGGTGTGTCCTGCTGAGTCGTGCCCCGGGATGCTATGACATGGTATGCGTTCTTCTGTAATGGGTTTCGGATATGTTGTATTACCCGAGTGCGAACTAGGCTCTGACATGTTATGAATAGTCGTGTTATCTGGTACGGTAGTTGATGATGTGTTACGGTTGGATACGTTTTTCCGTGGCATGTTATGGTATGGTCATATTTGTCACCACATAGGATGGTCAACGATTTTATGGTATGGTATGTACTGTGGTGTGATGATATGTCCTGCATGGTCAGGTTTGCCATAGCGCATGTTGCGGTGCTGTGTTATATTATGCCATAATGTCGCAACGAATGCCGCGCTCTTCCATGTCGTGATAAGCCATCCGCGCTGCGATGCTATATGCCATGCGATGTGTGCGTCGATGGTACGTTATGTTAAGATGTGAGATGGCATTGCATCTTGTGCTATGTTATGCGGTGTGAAGCCATGCTCTGGCACGTTTTACCATATACCGGCACACGTGCTCAAATGTGGCAACGCATGCGTTGTTGTGTTATGATGTATTGTATTATGTTATGCTATGGTATGCGAGGCTGTGACATGGTCTGTTCTGCTATGCTCGTCTCTGCGATGTTTTCTTTGGGTATGCTTGGTTTGCCATGTGATGTGATGTTCTCTGGTGTGATGCTGCGCTATGGTATGCACCATTCTGTCCTGGTATGTTATGGTACGGCATGCCTTGTCATGATCTGGTATGCGATGCTCGGGTCTGATATGTTAGGTGGTGTGATGCCATGCGCTCTTCTGCCATGATTTATCATGTTGTACTGTACTATGTACTGCTACGTCAGACTACCGGTCTGGCATGGTATGCATTGTCGGCGCGGAACGGGGCACTCGAGGATACTCGAGGGACCGGGAGATCGGGCGGCCGCGGTATGCAGAGGGGCGCGAGGCGGGACTCTCGCGGACACTCGGGAGCCTGGGGATCTAGCGGCCGTGGTATGCAGAACGGAGGCGGGACTCCCGGAGATACTCGGGAGCCTGGGGATCTGGCGGCCGTGGTATGCAAAGGGGCGCGAGGCGGGACTCTCGGGAATACTCGGGAGCCTGAGGATCTGGCGTCGCGGTATGCAGGGTGAACGGGTCGGGAAGTCGGTTCTTAAAATCCAAGGACCCCATTCTGTCGGGTGGGGAGAAACAAGGCGGGGAGGGAGGCGATCCGTCCCCAAAGGGAGGAGGGCCTTGGAACAGGGAACAACAATACCACTATTCACTCCTGCACCCAAATGGCGGGCGAGATTCTCTATTGGGGTTCCCTTCTTCACTTCTCCTCCCCTCATCCTCATCTTCATCCGCCTCATTCGCCTCCTCCGCCTCCTCCGCGTCCTCCTCCTACTCCGCCTCCTTATCCTCCCCTTCTCCTCCGTCTCCCCTTCCCCCCGCAGAAAGCGCAAGGGGACTCTCGGCGCAGGCCGCCGTGACGGGTGGACCGTCTTGGGACGGAGTGGAGCCGTGGCGGCACTCGTGGAGTTTATGGGGCAGATCTTGTCATATGAAGCAGCCCAATGATGTGCCATGGCAGGACCCAGTAGCAGACCTGCAGGTCGCAGCGCTCCGCTTGAAATTCCGGGTGTGGCTCGAGAACGGGGGGCCTGCATCGGGCGGCAACGTGGCGGGCGGGCCCCCGACGGACCCATCCGATTCCAAGAGTGAGGGAAGCGCTGTTTGGGAAAGCGCTATGTTGGGAAAACAGCTGTTTTGGAGAAGTGCCCTGGGAAAGCACAGCGGCTCAAGTGCAAGCGCTGCCCTGGAAGAGAACGACCCGCGTCGCCGACGACAGGGAGAACGCGCGAGGGAGGCGCGGAGGCCCGACGGGGCGGGCGCCAGCAAAAGCCTGGGGAAACGGGGGGGGAGCGAAGCAGAGGCGGACGGAGGGGATGCCACTGTGGAGTACAGCGGCTGCAACTTCAGGACGGGCGCCAACGAATGGATAGCTCCAGCACAGAAGCCGCGCCGAGCACTGACAGCCCTGCTGCCACTCGACTGGGGGAGATGATTTGGCCTAAGCGGGCCTGTATGGGCCAAGTGGGGTGTTATCATACTACAATGTGGAATCCTGCGCCAATGACGCAACTGTTCCAAAAGCGTGGACCTCAACCGCGGTTGAGGCTGTTATTTCCCCAGGGCTAGTATTTCTCGAAAAAAACGTGCAGCTCCAACCGCGGTTCAAGTGATGGTTCTAGCCGTGCTTGTAATATTGCAAGCACAGCGCACTTTTGGAAACGTGGGAACACTTGGATACGGCGATGGCTACATTGGAACTCACCCTTGTACCCACTACATGTGTACAAACAGCTCCAACGTTTAGGTTAAATGTTAAATGGTGGGGATGTTACTACCCAGCACTAAACTTGCACAACAGAAATTACAATTCTGAGACTCGGCTTGTGGTTCAGATTGAATTCACGATCGCGTTTAATCACGAATGTGAAAACAGCGTGGCGATATACATAGCTGCAGCAAGCGTTGAAAGTATGGCTGTGGAGCCTTTTTCCTGGGGAGCGGATTCCTCGTCGATGCCAACCGCGGCTTGCTGCACGGCCTCCTCGCGACAGTCAGCTGCTCTGAAACCGGGGGCGGCCCGAATGCACTTCTGGCCGCGGCGAGCCTGGCCGCTCCTGGCCGGAGCCGCCCGCCCGCCTCCTCGAGGACGAAGACCCGTCGGCCGCGGTGCCGTCCCGGAGGAGCTCGATGCTGCTCATGAGGGCGACGTCCTTCTGCTCGAAGGCAGGCCTGGCCGGCTCCAGCATGCCGGACTCGAAGTTCAAGGTGGTGCTGTCCACCCTTCTCTTCTGCTCCTTCCGGAGCCTCTCCGACCTGCCGGTCTTCTTCTTGCTGTACCTGTAGGACTCGCGCTCGATGATGCCAATAAGGTAGAAGGGCTTCTCGTCCACCGTCTCCATGCACGCGTGAAAGAGGTGCACCTCGACGGGAACGTTGAACGAGTCCTCCAGGTGCACGCCCACAGATCGCAGCTGCAGCCTCCCGACGTTGTCTGTGCTTGTCCGTGTGCTGTCAGACTCGCCCACTTCGTTGCTGATGTTCTTGATGAAGTCACTGTACCCCCGGCGATCACTCATGTGCACGAAGTCCCGGAACGATCGTCCGCCTGAGGCGCGCCGGCTGAGAAGGGTGGACAGCGAGGGCGAATCATCTAGAATGTCCAAGTCCGCTGATACGCGCACAGTGGCATCGCAGAAGCAATCGAACACGCTACACGAGATCTCCTCCGCCAGGGTCACCATGGCCCGCGTCTTCTCTTGTGCACCCTCTTCGATGCGCCGCCGGGTCACAAATCCCTCGTAGAGTAGATGACAGCAAGCAAATGCCGAAATCATAAACATCCAATCATCGGCAACACCACCCGTGAACCTGTAGAGGACCAAGACTGCGTGTGCCACGACGTAGGCCTTGTACGGCCCAGGGTACGTCAGACGCGAAGCACCACAGGGCGCGACGTACAGGAAGATCAGTCGACCTAAGAGGTCCTCGTTGGCCCAGATGACGACCGAGAGGTGCCCCAGCGTGCGAGTCGTGTGCTGTACGGCGTCGCTCAGGATGTGCATCCTCTTAGTCTGGAAGTGTCCGTCCGCCGTCGCCAGCACCCACAGAATGTAGGCCCCGCAGCTCAATACTATGGCCGTGTTGATGAGGGCCGGCAGGAAGAAATGCCTCCTCCCTGGCATGAAGAGCTGAACGGCGAACATGACCAGGGGGCCAAGCAGCCCCCTGAAATCCCTGAGCAGTGCCTCGCGCATGAGGCTAACCTCTACGGCCCTCGGAGACTTCACCACCGTCCTTAGAGGCCTCCCCGATGGGGTCAGAGCAGAGAGAGATGGAGGATCGCGCCCCATCGCCGATGCATCGACGATGCATCGGCGACGCCTCGGGGACACATCGGCCATGTCGGTGCGGAGAAGCTCTGGCTCCACATCGAGCCGCGTCGGCGATGCATCGGCGAGGCTCCCACCCCGTCCATGGAGGGACAAAACACGGCATAAGCACATAAACTCTTGAGGTTCCGCGCGGGCTTCCTGGATTCGCGCAGGGCCCCCCTCCCTGGTGCGCTCCGAGCGCCCGGGAGGCGCACCCGGGGGGCCCCCAGCGCCGATCCAAGAAATCCGCGAGGAACGCCACAAGTCAGCGGGCGAAGAACGCTAGAACACAGAAGTTCGCCGCAGTCGGGGACTGCCTGCCCGCCGTGGGGGTACCCAGCCACCCGGGGGGGCAGGCGCCCCCCGACGGCGGAGTAGATTCTGGATGTGCCGCTCTTCGGCCCCTAAAAAAGTATGCTCGTGCTGATTATTGTTTTTCGAGCCTAGCCCGACCCCATCTGAGCGACGAAAACAACAAGGGGTCTTACGCGACATGAGGCAGCGACCTTACGCGGTGGCGTAAGTGCGGGCCGCCGCCGCGGCCCGCCACATTGGCAACGAGGGCGCTTACGCGCGACCTCGCGCGAGCAGCTTGCGCGCCAGTGCCTGCGCAGTCGGCCCCGTTTGTGTTTTGCGTCGCTCATCCGAGAGGCCAGGAATCCTTGCGCGCAGGCCCGCCATGCCCCCCCCCCCGCCTCCTCTTTGCCGAGGGTGGCGCGCCGCGGGTGGCTCCGCGAAAACCGCGCGCGGGGGGGGGTGGCACGGGGGGGCCGGGCGAGCCCGGGGGCCTTGGAGCCTAGACGGCGACCTGGGAAGCGGGGAGCACACCTGGCTGGAATCACAGAGGTTGCCTACAGAGGTTGGCGAATGCCTACAGAGGCTGGCGTACGCCTACAGAGCCTGGCGTTGCCGAGCGCACAGTTGATCGCGCATGCGATCAAAGGTGGGCAGCAGGGGCTGGTTGACGGATCCTGTGCGCGTGTGGGCTTCGTCCGTGCCTGCCGCCGTTTGATCTCTGCAGCGCTCACGGCGCCCCGGGCTCACTGTCGGAGCACTGGCTCACTGTTCGTTCTTCCACCACCACTGCCCTAGGTAGGAGAGGGAGGAGGAGGCGGAGGAGGAGGGGGAGGACCTCCCCATCCTCCCTTCTCCCTCGTCCTACCTGTGGTAGTGGTGGTGGAACACTTGCCCGTCAGGGATGTAAAGGTGGAGGGGAGGAGAGCGATGATTCGAGCGACAGTCAGCACCTGGCGCAGGAAAACGCGCGTACTCTCCACTCCGCCGGGAATCACTGACCAACGGCAGCACAGAGTGAGCCTTGCCTCGATCGCCAAGAGGCTTGTCGGTGTCGTGGGTCTTCCTTCTCGCAAGATGATCCCAGATGCCCCTCGATTGAGAACCCATGCAAACACCCCTTAACCCTTTGCGAGGGACCCAAGTTACAAGGGCCAAACACATGAGAACCAGGGGTTTTTTGCAGATGTATCAGACGACCACCCATATGTGTAAGGACAGCCCTGAAACAGTAGACCTATGCTAGCTGCTAGTGGACCTATTAGGGCTGAGGGCTGTTTTACGCTTTCACGCCGGTCGGAATAACTAGGTAAACACATGAACACATGAAGCAGGCAAGCGGATCAAGTAGTTTGGGTTCAGCCCCCCCTCCCAGAGAAGAACACATCGCAGCAGAAGCACATCGCTCTTGAGGTAAGAGGGCTCTTGAAGCAGATTGTGATCCGGGAGCCCAGTGACACCCTTCAACGACCGGCGTGGCAGGATCCGTGATCCTCGCCGAAAGGACAAAACGCACGTCCGAACGATGCCAAGCTTCCTGGCGGCGGCCGCCGGGCCCGGCGCTCGCAGAGGGCCGCATGGACGAGCGGATGGAGTCCCGGATGAAGGCGCCCGACGCCGTGAGGTCGCTGGCGGGCCAGCCCCCTGCGCCGGGGAGCGGCGGGCGGGGCCTGCTCCTGGCTAATGACAGTGCACTCGCGCGGGGCTCTTCCGTGCAGGTTTGCTTCAGCGCCGCGCCCCCAGCGTCTGGGCATCTCGCGCTCTCCCACGAAACCTCCCTGCCATGGACGCAGGACTCGCAGCGAACAACATCGGTTTCCATGCCCCGACCGCCCACCCGCCTGCTTCAATGTCCAGCCCGATCCACTCGCTAGGGTCGTCCGCCCGCCTGGCCCGCCCGCTTCAATGTCCAGCCCGACCCGCCCGTCGGGGTCCCCTCGCCTGACCTGCCTGTCAGGGTCAGCCCGTCCGCGAGCTTCGAAGCACTCCCGCCCGCTTTAATGCCCCGCCAAGCCGACATGCGTCCGCCCGCCCGACCCGTCCGCTGAGGCCCGCCCGCCCGACCCGCCCGTTAGGCCCCCCCTGCCAAATTCCCTTCCTCTCTCTTACCCCTCCTGCTAAATCTTCTTCGCCCTCAATCCTCCTCCCTCCGTCTTGCCCCCCTCCTTTCTCGCTTCCTCATACTTTTCTCGCTCTCCCTTTTTCCTTTCCCCTCCTCCTATTTCACCGGCCGCGCCCGCTACACGATGCGCGCAAGGAAGATGACCCGCCAGTGAAGGCACGATCGAAGACGAAGACGGCGCGTGTCGTGGAATGACAGGCCAGCGACGAAGCGCGAGCAGTCTTACACTCATTGCGAACCCTATGCCCCTGGAATTCACAGGGTGGGGATAATAAAATTCGGGGTCCATGGAGAACAATCGACTCGTTCCCGGCAGTTCGCTGCATCAAAAAAGCTGATGAGGATGATGAAGATGTTGCGGATGATGATGCCGATGCTGTTCTTGTTTTAGGGGAGGGGGAAAGCAGGAGGAAGTCAGGAGGGAGGAGGAGGGGTGAGAGATTGCAGAACAATGCAAGCCTTCCAAATAACTGCTGAACGACCGATCAATTCAAACATGTTATCAAGCCCTTATGGGGGGTCATCTCGGGCATGTTCTGGCGATCGTACATAAATGAGATGCAACAAAATTCGCCCGTGGGGAGGAAGGTAATAATCATAGTCGAAATTGCCAGTGATAATGAGTATCCTGAGGATGTACTAGTACTGGGTCGTAGTCGTGGTCGTAGTCGTGGCCGTAGTCCTAGTAGTAGAAGTAGTGATGGCCTCTGGAACAAATCCTGGTATTGGTACTAATCGTAGTCGTAGTAATAGTAGTAGTAGTAGCAGCAGCAGCAGCAGTAGTAGTAGTAGTAGTAGTAGTAGTAGTAGTAGTAGTAGTCGTAGTAGTAGTAGTAGTAGTAGTAGTAGTAGTAGTAGTAGTAGTAGTAGTAGTAGTAGTAGTAGTAGTAGTAGTAGTAGTAGTAGTAGTAGTAGTAGTAGTAGTAGTAGTAGTAGTAGTAGTAGTATTCATTGTAATAGTAAGAATAGTATGAACACTAACAGTAATAGTAGTGGTAGTCGCCGTCGTAGTAAGAGTAGTAGCAGTAAAAGTAGTAGTAGCAGCAGTCGTGGTAGCAGTAGTAGTAGTAGTAGTAGTAGTAGTAGTAGTAGTAGTAGTACGTAGTAGTAGTAGTAGTAGTAGTAGTAGTAGTAGTAGTAGTAGTAGTAGTAGTAGTAGTAGTAGTAGTAGTCGTGGTGTAGTCGTAGTAGAAGTAGAAGTAGAAATAGTAGTAGTAGTAGTAGTAGTAGTAGTAGTAGTAGTAGTAGTAGTAGTAGTAGTAGGAGTCGTAGTAGTAGTAGTAGTAGTAGTAGTAGTAGTAGTAGTAGTAGTAGTAGTAGTAGTAGTAGTAGTAGCAGTAGTAGTAGTAGTAGTAATAGTAGTAGTACCCCGGAAAAAAAAACGCAGCCCCCCACTCCTAACGAATCTGGTTCACCCCGTGTCTTTCGGGCAGCCCCCCAGACGACCTGGGAGGACATCACGAAATCCCGAATACGGCCCCAGAGGGCCCCCCCCTCCGATCCGGCACCCCCAAGCCTTTGGAATTCTGTTTTAGGAACCCCCACCCAGCAAAAAACTCGCCGTCCCCCCCCCCGCCCCGGCATCCCCGAGCCTCTTGAGCTCGGTCGAGGACGACCCCAAATGTCGTACCCCCAAAGATCGCTCCAAAACGTCCAAAGAGGCTTCTAAGAGCATTCCCAAGAAGGCCTCACGAGGCAAAATTCATTGATGTTCCTTTGGTTTGTGGGGGATTTGGGGGTTCTCCCTTTTTCGGCTTCTCGACGCTCCAAGACGGCCTACGAGGCCCCCAAGATTGCCCCAAGATGGCCCGACAGACCTCCGAGAAGGCCCCAAACCGGCCCAAGAGGGCCCCGAGACTGCCCCGACAGGGCCCCCCCCCAGGAGGCCCAAGAAGACTCCCAAGAGGCTCCCAATTACTTTGCGACGTACCCAACCCACGTGCATCAAATGGCAAGAGGACTATGCCAACATTAGCAGGAACGACGACAGTGTAGACGCGGCGATGTGCTGTGCAAGCTACATGGGATGCGCGTGCGTTGCACGATTCACAGGACGACGATCGAAAGAACGAGGATTGAGGCCCCAGGATCGAAGAAGAACGGGCACGGGAACGAGGGGCAGGAGAGGGATGGAATGGAGGGCGGGGGGGGCGAAAGGCCATCGCGGAAGCAGCAGCATGCATGGAGAAGGTGAGGCGGGGAATAAGACGACGATGAAAGTGGCGGGAGGAGACAGAAGACTGCCGCGTTTTTCAAGTGCGAGCTAAACCCGCAGCGCTGCCTGCGCCATGTCGTCGCAGAGTTCCATATGATAAAACCTGTTTAGAGTGCAAGGAACGAGCGAGGCGTAGCTCGAACTCTTTCAGCAGAAATCCAATTCCGCGATGCCGCGGTGGCTGTGGTTATAGAGCGCCTGACAGGCAACTTGGAAGCGCGGTTAGCGAAAGCGCAAGCTTGCGCGCGTCGGCAATTACGCCTCGGCCCCGCGCGCTGCTAAGACCGCGGAGCAGGCGCCTTTCTTCAGCCACCAGTACGGCGCTGCAGGCCGGCAGTATGCGTGAATATATTTGTTAGAGGGCCCGATGGGCAACCTCGAAGGACGGTAGCGATGGCACGAACCGCAGAGCAAGGGCACGCGAGCATTGCTCGTGGTCAGGAATCTGAGTCCCCGTGGTGCCTCACTCCGCTGGCCACCCACCAGCAGCCCTCGAAAGTGGCGACAGTTTCACAGATCGCAGCCGCCCACGGGTGGCGAGGTCTAATCTGAGTCCCCGAGTCCCCGTGGTGCCTCACTCCGCTGGACCCACCAGCAGCCTCGAACGTGGCGACAGTTTCACAGATCGCAGCCCCCCCCCCCAGGGATGGCGAGGTCTAATCTGAGTCCCCGTGGTGCCCCACTCCGCTGGACCCACCAGCAGCCCTCGAAAGTGGCGACAGTTTCACAGATCGCAGCCCCCCAGAGATGGCGAGGTCAAATCTGAGTCCCCGTGGTGCCTCACTCCGCTGGACCCACCAGCAGCCCTCGAAAGTGGCGACAGTTTCACAGATCGCAGCCCCCCCCCAGGGATGGCGAGGTCTAATCTGAGTCCCCGTGGTGCCTCACTCCGCTGGACCCACCAGCAGCCCTCGAAAGTGGCGACAGTTTCACAGATCGCAGCCCCCCCAGAGATGGCGAGGTCTAATCTGAGTCCCCGTGGTGCCTCACTCCGCTGGACCCACCAGCAGCCCTCGAAAGTGGCGACAGTTTCACAGATCGCAGCCCCCCAGAGATGGCGAGGTCTAATCTGAGTCCCCGTGGTGCCTCACTCCGCTGGACCCACCAGCAGCCCTCGAAAGTGGTGACAGTTTCTCAGATCGCAACCCCCCCCCAGAGATGGCGAGATCTAATCTGAATCCCCGTGGTGCCTCACTCCGCTGGACCCACCAGCAGCCCTCGAAAGTGGCGACAGTTTCACAGATCGCAGCCCCCCCCCCAGGGATGGCGAGGTCTAATCTGAGTCCCCGTGGTGCCTCACTCCGCTGGACCCACCAGCAGCCCTCGAAAGTGGTGACAGTTCCGCAGATCGCAGCCCCCTAGAGATGACGTAAAAGGCAAGAGACAAGAGGAGGAGCAAAGGGAGGAGGAGAAGGGAAGCAAGAGAGGAGAGCAGGAACGAAGAGAGGAGGAGAGGGAGCGGGAGGAGTGGAGACCACACGGCTCTATTCAAAACGAGAACCCAACGCAGGAGGGTTGGGAAAAAGCTCCAAGAGGCCCCAAAGGATCCCGCAAGGGCCCCGCAGAAGTCCGAAAACTCAAGAAAATACCCCCAAGGCGAACCCAAAACGGGCCATGAGCCCGAACATGACCCCAATACAGCCCAAAAGAGCCAAGACGCGCTCCAAGACGGGACCAAATCATAACGGGACTGCACCGCGTCCCACAGAAGCCCTCAGAAGGGTCCGGAAGGCTCCAATAGGGTCCGCGTGACGTTAATACGCGAGGCCTCCCAAGAGCGAACGGCGGCGCAAAACAACTTCAGTGTCGAGATAATCGAACTCCGCTGCGACACGGTCCCGAGGCCCCTCAAGGCCCTCACACGGCCCCTTCTCTAGTCCCAAAGACACGGCCATTGGTAAGCCCAGGTCGCCGTTCCACATTCTGACATGTCCTAAGTGCCGTCTCCTACCCAAGTCTTTCGGCACTCGCGAGCCCTTCAATTCGTTTATGCCCTTCACGTAGATCTGCCCAAGTAGACATGACACCTATGTGTACGCAGTCCTGGGTACTTCTATGCATATATATAACCAATCAGATACATTGAACAACATAATCAATACACATCGATGTATACACGTACATGAATATATGCACGAGTATATATATATATATATATATATATGTGTATATATATATCCATAAAAACGTAGCACCCCGCAATTGCGGATAAGAGTGAGGGGGCGGGCGCGGGCGACGCGGGCGTCGTCGAGCCGGCGGACCTCGTGGCCCCCACCTTCCCTGTCGATGGCGCTCTCCTCCTCCTCCTCCTCCTCCTCCTCCTCCTCTCCTCGTCCTCGTCCTCATCGTCATCGTCATCCTCCTCCTCCACCTCGTCCTCCTCCTCCTCTTCTTCCTCGTCCTCCCTCTCCCCCCCTCGTCCTTTCATCATCGTCCTCCCATTGTCGTCCTCCCCCTCATCGGCCTCCATCATCGTCCTCCCATTGTCGTCCATCATCATCATCATCTCCCCCTCCTCCCCCTCCTCGTCCTCCTCCTCCCCCCCTCCCCCTCCCCCTCCTCGTCCTCCTGCTCCTCCTCCTTTTCTTTCTCCACATTATCCTTACATCCTCTCTTCTTCCGCGTTCTCCTCGTCCCCTGTTTACTCCTCCTGCCTCCCCCTCCTTTCCCAAGATAATTGCAACGCAATCCTTTTTTCCACTTTATGCTCCCCGCCTTCTCTGATCAAGGCAACTCGCCAGGGCAGAGTTGCTGGACGGGCTGGTGTGGATGCGCGGGGCTTGAAGAGGTCCTTGCGGGCTCAGACGGCATGCAAAAATCCGCCGCCGCGCTTGTGCGGCATTGGTTTGTTCAGTGAACGTGGTTTAGGTCGCGGATGGGTCGCGGGCTCTCCACCTCCACTTGGAAGGAATGCAAAAGCAGCCCGCCGCAGGCGCCAAACAAATTGTTTGTACACTGAACGTGGTTTAGGTCGCGGGTGGGCCGCGGGTTCTCCACCGGGAACGAATGCAAAAGATGCCCGCCGCAGGCGCAGAAAAATGTGGTTTGTACCCTGAACGTGGTCGCGGGTGGGCCGCGGGCTCTCCACCTGAAACGAATGCAAAAGATGCCCGCCGCAGGCGCCGAAAAATGTGGTTTGTACCCTGAACGTGGGTTGGGTCGCGGGTTGGTCGCGAGTTGGTCACGGGGTGGGTCGCGGGCTCTCCACCTGGAAGGAATGCAAAAAAGCCCGCCGCAGGCGCCGAAAATGGTGGTTTGTACCTTGAACGTGGTTTGGGTCGCGGGTGGGTCGCGGGGTAGGTCGCGGGTGGGTCGCGGGTGGCTCGCGGGGTGGGCCGCGGGCGGGTCGCGGGGTGGGTCGCGGGGTGGGTCGCGGGTGGGTCGCGGGGTGGGCCGCGGGGTGGGTTGCGGGTGGGTCGCGGGTGGGTCGCGGGTGGGTCGCGGGGTGGGTCGCGGGGTGGGTCGCGGGTGGGTCGCGGGGCGGGTTGCGGGTGGGACGACAACAACAAACAACAACAAACAACAACAAACAACAACAACACCAACAACAACAACAACAACAATTACTAGCACGTGGGGACACTCCGTTCTCACCAGTGCCAGGGTTTTCATAGGAGGCGGGCAATACCCCCACTTTGTGGGGGGGCCGGTTCAAGCTCTACCAAATTTCCAAACGACTCTTCGCCACCACCCACACCCAGCTTCCCGCCCTATGACGTTCGGACACTTCACTTCGTGGCATGCGGACGACCGTGGCTACTATTCAGGGCCCCGCGGCCGACGACGACGGCGTGCGCGCGCGAAGAAAAAACGAATGTGTCCCGCATGGTATTATTTGACAGGGATGATGGCCCTGGCAGGTGCGCAACCGTTGTCGCAGAAGTTCGAAAAAGTTGCTCGCAAAAGCCCGTTTGACAGAAATGTTTAAAAAGTGTTGGGTTTCCTACGAATCCGCAAGAGCGCGCGGGATGAGATTTTGACATTTTTTTGTTGAAAAACCATTGGTTTTTTGATGTTTTTATGTTAAAATCGCTGCGAACACTAAGGTTTTGGAAGGATTTCGTCTTGCGCGCGCGAATGTCCACTTTACCTTATTTTTTGCAAGGGATTCTTGAAATTTGATTATATTAGAACAAGAAATGTCATTTTCTATTGTTTTTTGCAAGGGAAAGCGGATTACAACAAAACAACCGGATCCTGTACACACCCTCTTTTCTGAGGCTTCCTCACGAAAATGATGAAAATGTAGCTGCGGCCTAGGCGGCGCAGGGGGGGCGCGCACCAGGGGGCCCAACAATAATTATTCTTTAGAATAAATAATGTTCAACAACAACAACAACGAAAACCCGCACCGCGGAATTCCACTTCAGCCACGCACCCAGGGACAGTGAATGACCGTTCGGCCCCCCCACTCTGATATATACACATGTATGTCTCTCTCTCTCTCTCTGTGTCTATCTATATACGGCGTGCATGCACGCGCGCGCGTATGACATATATGCTCGTGTTTGCGCGCGCATGTGCTCGCGCCCGCACGCCGCCCGCGAACGAAGCTCGAAGGACCAAGGTGCATGGCGCGAGCGCCACTGCAGTCTTGTATGTATGTATGTACGTATAAATATATTTATAGTAATATATATATATATATATATATATATATATATATATATATATATATGTTCATGGGTGTGTATATATATATATATACATTGGGGGGCGTAGAGCAAGGGCAAGGCCGCGAGACTGCCAGATCGCCCCCAGAGCGTGCAGACCTTCGGGAAATGACGGGGTCAGGCTCGAGTGCTCGACACTGTCAGTGCGGGCAGGAGGTGTACCGAAAAATACAGGGTGAAGAAACCACAGAGACACACACACACACATCGATTCTCGGGGTGGCCCAGACGGCCTTCAGGGCACCCCTCACGAGGCCCAGGGGGCCCCAGGGGCTCCAAAATAGTGCGAAAAGCTGCGGGCACCTTGGGCCAGGGGCAGTTCCAGCAACAACCGAACACACGACTGCGCGGTTGACCCGGAACGGCCCTCAGGGCTCTCGCCCCCTCCCGCGCTCAGTGCCCTCCCACTTCCCCCCGCCGTCGCTGCTGCTGCTCCTCACACGCTCCCTCGGGATATGCTGTTCGTCGCCGTCCTCCGCGAGCGTGCTCCCTCGTCGGCTCACGCCCGCGCCCGCGGCCCCTCGCCGTGCGCCACCGCGCGTCGCGCAGCGGCGCCGCGGTGGCCCACAGGCTGGCCGCAAGCGCAGCAGCAGCAACCGGCTCTTCCGCCACGGCGGCCCAGTCCGAGCCCACCGGCGGGCTTCCGCAGCCGCCCCCGGCGTGCTCGTCGCCGTCCTCATCCTGTTTCTCCTTCAGCTCCTCTTCCTTCTCCTCCTCCTCCTCCTCCTCCTCCTCCTTCTCCTCCTCCTCCTCCTCCTCCTGCTCCTCGTCGCCGTCCTCCTCCTCCTTTTGTCCTTCAGCTCCTCATCCTCCTTCTCCTCCACCTCTTCCTCCTCCTCCTCCTCCTCCTCCTCCTCCTCCTCCTCCTCCTCGCGCTCCTCGGAACCGACGTGGCAGAGTCTTCGACGGCTGGCTGCTGGTGGACGGGCTTGCGAACCTGCCAGCTGCAAGGGCCACGATGCCGCTGGCAGGCCGGGCACCCCAACCCCTTACGGAGCGCATGTCTGCAGAGCTCCACGGCCTGGTGATCAGTTGTCTTTGGGGGCGCTCGAGAGGCTGTGCTGCTACGTGGCTGTGCTGCTACGTGTCCGTCTTCGGGGTTGTGTGTCCGATCGCAGGTGGTTTCTTTCTGCGTTGAGTGTGCGCTATATGACTACCGCAGTGCGCTTCACCGTTTAGGCTGACGCCATTAAGGCGTGTGTGTCCTGCCATGCGTCCGTCGATCTCGACCTTTCATGTGGCACGTATGCATGGCACGCTTTCGCAGCGTTTCCGGCTGTATGTCCTGTCCTGCTCCTTGATGTCCACCGGGGGGTTCGACTAAACACTTCGGTTGGTGGTGTTTCTAGCTGTCGCTGCTCAGCCTTTTTGCGCTTCGCCCTTGCTTTTCAGCGTCGATCCCCAATCCCGCCCCCCTCCTCCCAGTCGGCTTATCGTGTCCTGCCTGGTTTGCCCCTCGACAACTTCTGCTTCTCACCAGGACGCCCAGCGAGAGGGGACGATTGACAGAAGTCGGGGTGGCTATCCGAAGCTAAAGTGCACCCCTTCGATGTCGTCGGGGTCGCAATCATCATCATCATCATCATCATCATCATCATCATCATCATCATCATCATCATCATCATCATCATCATCATCATCATCATCATCATCATCATCATCATCATCATCATCGTCACCATCAGCGTCTCATCCTCCTTTCTCCTCATCGCCCTCCTTTTCCTCCTTCTCCTCTCTCCCACGGTTGCTCATGCACACCCAGAGGAGACGAAGAGTGCCCCAGGAGGTCCCCAATAGTCCCCCGAGGTGGCCCAAGATCCTTGAAGAGACTGCGAGACACCCCCATGTGGTCCCCGAGGTGGTCAAGGCAGCCTCAGGGATCCCTCAGGTGACTTTGACGGCCCCTGAACCCGCCAAGATGACCCCTAAACCTGCAGCTAATTGGGACAAACATCGGCCCGCACTCGGCCCTCTCATCTCAATGTGCTCCCCCATCTGCTGCCTCTGCCTTCCGTTGAGCCTGCCCCCATTCACTCTGCGATTCCTGCTGCGCCCTTGCTTCGTATCCCTATGTTCTGCTCGTCCGTGCTCCTTGTGTTGCATTCCGCCTTCTGCGGTCAGGAACTTGTGCATAGCGTGTTGCTGCAACGGCCCTGGCAACACGCTATGCCTTGCAAACGGATAGCCTGTCGCTTCGCTGCGTGGGGCGGGAGGCTGGGAATAGCTCGGGACGCCCACGCTGGGGGACAGGACACTGGCTAGCGTGTCAGGCCGAAACATGGTGAGCAAGAACTGGCGGAAGGACACGCTATACCAACGTTCCCGACCGCATGTCGTTGCGGATCTCTTCGCGGAGTCGGCAGAGCCAACCGTGTGGCCTCTGCAGTAAAAGGCAAACCGCTTGGACTCGTGACCCTAGTGAGGGTGTTGAACCTCCCCGAACCGATGTGATCACGACGCGAGCAAAGTGGCAATAACAGGCTGACCAGTTAATGCACAGAGGGCGATGGTCAAGACAAACAGACGAGATGTTCCACAACTGGAGTATGCGATGCCTAGACGTATGACCTTAGCTAGATGCCGCGGGGACGGCACAACGTGGGGACGCGACTGCCAACCTGACGCTAGTGCTAGAGGGGCTTTGTTGACAAAGCAACGGGTTCACACTGGGGCCTCTGGCCAGCTGGAGCTGATGGCTGTGGAGACGACGGAACGCAATGCTGACAGCGAGCTCATGCAGGATACATGGTTGCCTGCGCATGAATAGACGCTTGAACTGAGTCCTGCTTTTCACTCACCTGCTTAAGTCATGAAACCACCGAGGTCAAATCCATATCCGTGCTCAACGGTTTTGGTGATTGTATGGGGCGGCTTGGCACGTTTGCTCCGTTTTAGAGAGGAGAGACAAGAGCATAAACGAGGAACACCGCCGCAAGCTGCAAGGTGTCCTGAGTCACTGGCGCCCTCTCGCAGTGCGGAACACGATTCGTCCTTGTCGCTGATGGCCCAGTTTGCATCAGAGATGTAGTTCTCCTCCAGGAAGTCCAGCCACGCCTCCACCCTCCCGAATCCCACATCGGTGGGGGGGCTGAACACAAAGGCCTAGGTTCTGGGAGGCCTGGGGAATATACCCGAGCTTCGCAGACGTCACCCGCGTTGCGGCTAAGACAAGCCAAGACGTATGATAATCTAGTAACACGGGCTCCTATTTTCGCGCTTCGCGCTGCGCGAAGCGCGGATAACTTCGCCCTCTCGCGCCGATGCCCAAGGGAGAATAGGAGGATGAAGAGAATTCGGGTCCGAACCGCGAAGCACGACAAACTTCGCATCCTCGGAGGCGCCCTTGCCTCCGCCCCCTCACCTTCCGCACATCATGCAGCCGAGGCCGGCGAAGCCGTCATAGCTTACCTCCTCTCGGCCGCTGCCCAGTGATCGAATCCTCTGCGTCCCCACAATCCACGCACCACCTCGCACACATCCCCCCGGACGAACTATAGGAGAAGGAGTGCGTCCCCATGGCGGAACGACAGAACTCATAAGCAAACCTCCCCCCTGGGAGGCCTTCCGTGGAGTCGGGCCGCAAGGCGTGAGACACCAGTCAATGTGCCAAAACCACTGATCGTAATCTCTAGTGCTCTCTGGCCGAGCACCCGTTGCCGGGATCCGTGCCCATCCTTCGAGGGGCAGGCGCGAACGGCAGTATGCCGATTCATCGGCATGAGGTTCGCCACGCTGTCGCCGCAAACTGCAAGACTCAGGTGTAGGGGCGAGCAGATCTTGCGGGAGGCTTCAAAGAGTGCCTGCCCCGAAAAGGCATCAATTGTACCAGATTTCGTTCGTGGCTTCTGTTCCACTCCGCTACATGCATCGTCGCCTTCTGGCCATCATCACGCTGCCCTCCCCGTAGTCTGCCACAATATGGCTGAACCCACTCACAAGTAAGGCGACTAGCGCCCGCTTCTCTACCACCAAGTTCTGATGCATCAAGCGAATCGCCGCTGTGTCTGGTCTGGCCACCACATGTCTTGCACACAGTGGCAAGCCAACAGAGGCGAAACCAAAGAACCTGTACGACTGGCCAGGGCTAGACTGATACAATTTGCGGCGTGCTCATCCGCGCTGGCGTTATCATGTTCCACCTTCCGCTGTGCCTTTTCGGGTTCCCAGCGCCTGCCTCCGCCCGTGTTCTTCCTGTCGGTGTCGGTTGTCCGGGGTGGACAGAGGGGAACTGGAGAAGGACAATGGCGAGGGGGAGGAGGCAAGAGCGATGCGCGCGCGTCATATTTACCTGACTTCGCAGCTCCTCCCACCCATCTCTTGCCATTGCACCGATGCTTATCGGAGCGCCGCCAGGTATCCTAGCAGACCACAATCCCTAAAATGACCTGGTCGTGTGGTGCGCAATCAAAAGGGAGCTGCGTACGTTGGAGGGCGTGGCGGGTGAGCAGGGGGAAAAATGGCCCGCACTATGGCTCGAGTGGAGTTCTGAACGAAAGAAGCGCAGCGACGAATTTTAACAATCCGAAGCGTTCCGATCGGAAAGGACACTGTGGAGCGACAGGTCTTGAAACCTTGGAAGAAAGAACTCCACGTAAGAGAAGCGGGGCCCTGAAGCACATGTGTCAAGGAAATTTTCGCTTAGCGTGTCGCGGCGGCGTCCCTGGCGACACGCTGTGCCCTGCAAGGTGATAGCGTGTGGCTCCGCTCCGCGGGGCGGGAGGCTTGGAAGGGCGGCTCGGGATGTTGACGTTTTGGGACGTGGACGTGTTTAGCGAGCCGCGCCGAGGCATGTGGGCCAGAACCGGCGAAGCGTCACGCTAAGCGAAAACTTCCGACCGTAATGGTATGCGTACTGAGTAGTGGTAGGGCGGTTAGGCGGTGCGGGGGGGGATTCGGGCCCTGGGAAGCGATAGGCTCTCGCCTCAGATGATGTTAAACACACCTGGATCACGTTTGCCATTCGTATTCAATGGCTTTCCGATGTTCCGCTCCCGGTTCGGTTCTACTTTGTATGTGTCTTACTGTTTAGGGCTGCCATGTGGTGTTGTTGTTTGTGTTGGTTTGCGTTTCCTGTCGTTGCTGGCCGACTACGAACACATGAAAACGGAACAAGAAAACGGTTCCAACATTGGGAACATCAGCGAAATCCTCGCTCTAGACCACTTCCGCTCAACAACTCTGCCTCGCATGGCCGAGCGGGCCAGAGTGCGCTGCAGGGAGGGGAGGCCCAGCGCCTCCGAAAAGTCCACGGCGCCCGCCACCGTGAGCGGCCGAGCCGCGAGGGAAGGTGAGCTCGGCTGCGGTGCAGGCAGCGCGAGCTGTTCCAAGAGGATCGTTGGAGGGAGGCAGAGGAGGAGGAGGAGGAGGTGGATGAGGAAGAGGAGGAAGTCACGAACGGCGTTCAAGTCCTTATTCACGCCCTCGCGGTCTGAATTCCGGGGCGCGATCCCGCGGATGCGTGGTCGCACGCGCACATTCCTCACGGAGCATCCGCGAGAAAACGCCCCGCATCCGCGAGGTCGCGGACAAGGGGCCCGGCCCGCGAGGCCGCGGACAACAGGCCCGCGAAGAGGAGGAGCAGGAGGAGGAGGAAAAGGAGGAAGAGGAGAAGGAAAAGGAGAGGAGGAGGAGGAGGAGGCGGCGGCGGCGAAGCGATAAAGGGCCGAGTCGAGCAGAACTCCGACAGACAGCAACTCGAACAACGAATTTCGAATTGTGCGACCTACCGTGCGCAGTATATACCACGAGAAGCGGCCCCCACGGCCCGATGGATTATCGCTCTACCAAAGCTAAACAGCGCGAGCGAGTTCAGGCCAGCGGCCCTCAGGTCCCAGCGGTCCAGCGAGGGCCCAAAACAAAACTACCTGAAGGGACCGCCCGTGGCCAGTTTAACAAGTTCCTTGAGACTACAATGTCTGGGCTGCACAGGAGGAGGAGAAGGAGGGGGACGACGAGGGGCAGAAGCGGCAGCGGCACAAGACGGTGCCTTTGACAACGCCTCCCTCTCATAGCGTGCCGCCGTCGCAGGAGGTGCCGCACATGTGCGGAGCATTCCCGCCCCAAGGGTATCAGCCACATTCTGTTTAGAAAACGATGCTGATGTGTGGAGCATACCCTCACCAGAGGTAACGGCCACATTCGAACAAAAACCAAAAGCCCCAGCAACGTAACCACCAACCCGTACATCAGCATCACCCTCCCACGAGGAATGACCCACTCCATTCGTCCGTGCCCGCGCGTGAGGAAGACGTGACTTGTGGGCGCTGCTGGACTGTCTTGTCTGTGGCGACGTCGAGCCCGGGAGGCCACCCCCAGGACTTCCAAAACTTTGAAACGTGGCGAAGCTAACCAGGGAGGCCATCTCATGGGTTTGCGATCCGACGCCATCCAGCACATCACGTGGCGACTTCGAGCCTGGGGGGCCATCCCCAGGACTTGTGCCTATCGCGCCCGCCGGGGAGGCCAGTCCTCGGGCTTGCTTTCTAACGCCAGCCAGAGCCCGTCCTCCGAGACGTCGATCGCCATCTGCAGGATCCGCTCGGAGTTGGACCTCGGCGCCACTCCTGCCTTGAGCTCGCCGCCGAGCTGCGCCAGACAGTCGGTGAGGATCTTCATGAGCTCCACGTCCGCGAAGACTAGTTTCGCGTTCCCCTCCGCGAAGCAGGAAATGACCCGAAACCCTCGCACCAAGAGGCTCATCTCGGCCATGCTGGTCACCTGGTCGATATTCGCGCGCTGCTGTTCCCACAGCGCCATGCTGCGAGCCCCGACCCTCTCCCCTGCCTTCGTGATCATCGCCGCCTCGGGCAGCGGCTTGGCATTGTCGAACTTCCATTCCTCGCGCATGGCCGCCGCTCGTGTCGCATGTGTTCGGCCTGCCTTGAACGCCTCCTTCACTATCTCCGAATTCTCGTCTAGGATCAGCGTCTGGGACGCCGCTGAGAGCAGCTGCCTCATCACGAACGTGTTGCCCAGCACTGCCTTCACCAGCACTGGCATGATCTTCGCGCTCTGCGGCATCTGCGGCGGCTTCGCCAGGGTGTCCTCTGGCTGGCCGTGCGCTTTGCCGACGGCCATCTCGATGGCCCCGCCTCTGCCCACGCCCGCTGCGACCCCCCACCCGCCTCTGGCTGGCGTGGGGCGGGAGGCCTGCTGCCCTGTGCCGCTGCCCACTCGACGCCCCTGCCGACCTCCTCGACTGCGGGGGGCAGCCGCTGACCCAGAGCGGCCGCGTCGAAAGACGGCACCACCTCCGCGCCCGTTCGAGCGGCTGCGCTCCCCATGCTGCCTCGAGGTCCTCCGCCTTCAGGCGGTGCATCAAGAGAGTAGCATGGATGCCGAATGCAACAACGCTGGCGAAGGTGAGCGCACAGCCGATCACGACTCTCGAAGGCTTCTGTGTTTGAGCAGATCGGGACCGACAGAGAAGACGCACCCAAGAGGGCCGCGGAGCCCAGGAGGTGGCGGAATGGCCACAGCACGAGCAGCAGCCCTCAGTGCCCCAGGGTCCAGCTGAAGATAACGCTCCCGAAGCTCATGGTTCATGAGCAAGGCTCTGACACAGAACCTAAACCTCTCGCCCCCCTCGGTGCCCACGAAGAGATTCCGAAAGAGCCCCTCCTCCTCCCCCGCCCTCCCCAGCGACTTTACGACGTCGGCGACGAACCTTATTGCATACCTATTCGCCTCCAAAGGCAAACGACCGTCATCGAGGATGGCGGGCCCCGAATCCACTGGGAGCTGGCCAAAGATGGAGCCCAATTCTTGGGCATGAGTATCTGGGGAGATAAGCAGACGCCGATACATACGAAGCCTGCGGACCATCAGCTCGATCCTCGTCGGTGCCACCCCCACCCGTCGAAGAATAACTTCGTCCGAGTCAGCTCTATTATTGGTCACGGGTTTGTCGTTCTCACCTCTCAAGGGGCCCCCGTTTTCGTCAACCATCTCCTGCTTTCCGTTGCTCGCATCGCCCCCGAGGGTCTTGCGAGCCAGACCCGCCAGGACCCGATCTAATCGCTGTTCTTGAGCGTCCGTGAGCACTGACACCAGGCGGAGGAGGAGGAGGAGGAGGAGGAGGAGGAGAAGAAGAAGAAGAAGAAGAGGCGTACTGGGCTCTCCTAGGTGGGAGGGTCTCGTGCGCACATCCTTCAGAGCGCCGTGCACGCACGGGCACTGGCAACGAGCTTTCTCTCAGGAGAGGGGACTTCCCACCATTCGTCGCTCTCCGCTGCCCTCGCGGCTCCCACGGCACCGAGCGAGGGCCCCGCCGCCTCGTCGCTCGGGGGATCGCGCCTGCCGCAAGCGTCTCGTGGACGGGCCCCGGCAGGTAGTGCGCAGGCGGCGCCCGCCGCGCGCCGCTGGCGCTGGGGGGTGGATCGCGGCCCACGCCTGCGCCGCGGCAGCGACGGCGTCTGCCGCCACAGGCCACGAACGCAGGCGTCCCACCTGGCCCCCGCAGGCCGTTCTGGGGCCGCAGGTGCGGCACGGGCGGCGAGTGGGCGTGCAGCGCGGAGTCGTGGGGTGGATCGCTGACAGGGGCGAGTCGGTCGACCTGAAGTTCCACAGACCGAAGATGGTCAGAACGGTGGTCGAGCGGGGAGTGCACAGGTCCCTTCTGAGAACGGCGCCCGCGCACTTCCACGGGCAGCTAGCAGGGCTACCCACGCTGCGCCCCGTGCGGGCGGCGCTGGACGTGCTGAGGGCGCAGGGCGACGCGGAGCAAGTCGCGTTGGTCGAGAGCCTGGCGTGCGGCGGGCTGGTCTCCCAGACCGACTTGTGCGCGGAGCGTACCGCCACCCCGGCCGACTGCAGATGGTGCGGCGTTGGTTTGGGCTCGCGCCACCGCAGACTCTTCGCCTGCGAGGGCACGGTGACGGTGGCGAGGGACACGGGCCTGGAAGACAGGCGACAGCGCAGGGCAGGAGCTGCAGCCGACGTCACGGACATGGGCTTCGTGAGGTGCCTCGTCCCGCTTGGGTCGAAGGCGGCGCCCGTCCCCGCTGAGAACGAGCTGTGTCTTCGAGCGGGTGTCCTTCGGCATGGCGGCTTCTCAGGCACGGTCAGCATCGACGGCTCGGCCTTCTTCCCGCAGCTCGTAGGGAGCTCACGAGGACTGGCTGGGCAGGCACCATGGTCACGGATGATGGGAGCATCGTTGGCGGCCTGATGGGCACCGCCCCTGGGATTGTGCAGGAGGTTGGCTTCGCTGAGCTATACGCCCTGGTTCGGGTGCTGTGCGAGGCGGCCCAAGGCGAGCTCTGCGTGGCCACGGACTGTAAGAACGTGGTGGCTGATTTTCGGAAGGGGCCTGGCTGGTGCAGGAGCCCCGAACGCAAGTACGCGCAGCTCTGGAGTGAGATTGGAATAGAGCCCACACCAGTTGGGCCGCGGCGGAGCGTGCGGGCCCGCTGGCCCACTGGCACATCGGCAACCACGAGGCCGACAAGGTGTCCAAGCTGGGGGCCCAGCCGCACGCCGACTTCGAGGAGGTCGGAGAGCTCGCCAGGCGCGTGAGCTCGGCGGCAGTCGCCGCGACGCAGCGCTTGCGCCACCACGGCGCGGTGCTGAAAAAGGCCGCTGGCGCGGGTTGGCCCGACCTGTCGGCCCTTCCCCCGCCGTGCCGGCCCCAGGTGCTCACCCTGGTCTCGGGCCCCAATGGGCACGCCTTGGGGTGTCCTGGGAGGGCCTGTGGCTGTAGCAGGTGTGGGGCCAGGAACGGGCTCCGATCGAGGATCGTCTGCCACCCGTGCCCAGGAGTGCCCAGGCCCGCGGCGATCGCCCACCCCTCCCATAGGCTGTGGGTGACTCGTAGTGGCTTTGGGGCGCGGGGTGGGGACGGTCGGGCCCCTGGGAGGGACGAGTCGGTCGTCTGCTGTAATTTGTGCGGGGCGTACGCCCGACGGCAGACCCACCTCTTGGCCAGACAGTGTCGCCCCTGGACGTCTCGGCCCAAGGACTCGGTCCGTCTGGGGAGGGAGACCCTGGAGCGTCTTCTGGCCGGTCGGGAGCCTCAGTCAGGTGGTTTTTGCGGTCTGCCGTTTCCGCTATCGCGTGTTTCGGCCCCTGGTCCGAGGTCCGTGGGGGCCGCAGCAAAGTTTTTGGCGGCCGCCCCCGAGGACTAAAGTTCTCGGTGGGGCCGTCCTCTAAAACCATTTCACTGCCCCGAGGTGTGAGGCTAGGGCCCTCGACCTCGCGGCGGGTCCTGCTTGTAAGTAAGAGGAGGAGCAGGAGGAGCAGGAGGACGAGGAGGAGGACGAGGAGGACGAGAAGGAGGACGAGGAGGACGAGGACAAGGAGGACGAGGAGGACGAGGACAAGGAGGAGGAGGAGGAGGGGGAGGAGGAGGAGGAGGACTGCTGCCAGCGCCCCTGCCCAGATCGGGGCACGCCTCCCGTCCCCTGGAAACTCCGCCGTCGCTCTTCGCCCACGGCGTCGCCCCCCAGAGGTCTGGGCCCCTTCCCCGGGGCCCCGCTTCACCCAAAGCCATTCGCTGACTGTCCCCGTGGCCCGGCGAGGGATTCCGCCTGCCAGGAGAGGCGCAACACGCCCCCTCCCTGCTTGCCCTCTCCGCTGCTCGGCCCCGCCCGGCGAGGAGGAGGAGGAGGACGAAGAGGAGGAGGAGGACGAAGAGGAAAAGGAGGAGGAGGAGGAGGAGGAGGAGGAGGAGGAGGAGGAGAAGGACGAGGAGGAGGAGGAGGAGGAGGGGGGGGAGGAGGAGGAGGAGGAGGAGGAGGAGGAGGAGGAGGAGGAGGAGGAGGAGGTGGAGGAGGAGGAGGAGGAGGAGGAGGAGGAGCACGGGGAGGGAGGGGGTGGGAATGGGGCCAGGGGCAGGCGCAGGATCGGCAGGGCCTCAATGACTTCTGCGGCCCCCCGGCTCGCGCAGGAGACCCCATGATTCCCCAAGACTGCTCCGGGTGTATCTGGATCTGTCCGGGTGCCCATATGACCGACGCTTAAATCGGGTCTTGCGCGAGATGGCTCAGCGACCGTACGCCGCGGCTTACGCGGCCCGCCAGTGCGGCACGCCAAACTGAAGACGAGGGAGCCTACGCACGACGTTACGCGGGCAGCTTGCGCGCCGATTCCGGTGAAGACGACGCCGTTGATCTGCGTCGCTCGTTTTGTGTTCCTTGTTCACGACACGAGGGCGTTTGGGCCCGAAGCATCCACCTGGATTCGGCGACAGGTCGCCGCCAGATCGGCGATGGGCTCCCGAGGGCAAACAGCGAACGCTCCCGGGCGAGGTGGTCTCCGATGCATGGCCCGCGCCTGGATCCGTGCGGCCGCGGAAACACCAGGGGATGTCACGCGGTCTGGCGCCACGCGGGACGGCGAGAAAGCGATGCCAACGATCAACGACCAACGATCACAACGATCCCAACGACCGACAACGATCACAATGGTCACAACGATCAGCACGATCACAACTACCACGACGATCACAACGATCACGATCGTTGCGATCGTTTCGATCGCTGTTTTCGCTCTGATCGTTGTGATCGTTGTGCCTGCGTCGGGCGAAAGCGCTCGGCCTGGCCCGCCCCGTCGCCAGCCCGCCGCTGCGCTGGGGCGCCCCATGGAGGCGGCCGCTCGCGGGCGGCGCTCGCCGGGGAGGAGAGCGCCCTGGATCGCAGGCCTGGCCCCCGGCCCCGCCAAGAGGGGCACCGGCAGGGGCAGACTGGTTCAGGGGGGAGGGCATCGACCTGGCGTCGGCGAGACATCACCGACGGATCGACGATCGGGTCCAGATGACGAAGTCGCACGTTAGTGGGCGGAGCGGGCTACCAGGCCCCGGTCGGAGATGCTCGGAGGCGACGACTGGGGCGAATAGCGGAGGAGCGGGCGTTACACGTATTCGCCCGGGAGCCTCACCGAAGGCATGCACCATCGGCGCCCCTGGATACATGTATTGACCGCTCTCGGCGAGGCATATCTGCTGGGAGGCCTCCCAAGTGTGGATACCCGGCGAGAGTCCACGAATACGTCCGCGCCGAGGAAAACGCGCCCGCATCCCCCCCGTGAGCACATATCCTCCCCTGTCGCTGCCCCTGATGGCACCCGGCGGCGCCGCCTGCGCAGAACGCAGGTCCGTGGCGCCGCTGCCCGTGTACTCGCACACACCCCACTCCTGGGGAGACCAACCAGGTGCCGATGCCGCTACTCCTCAGGCCTCCACCGGGGTGCGTTCTGACCAGAATTTCGGAGCGAATCCAGCGGTGGCGACGAGGGCCTCCCAGGAGGTCCCAAAAAGATGAAAAACGGGCGAGGGGGTAGATTTAGGTCGGGCATGTCCTCCTACAGGCGGATGTGGGAGGACAGATTGTAAAAATAGCCAGAACATTTGCAAACAGATCCCCAAAAAGAAGAATCATCGTCCCCAGGCCATGTTCGGCCTATTTTTGAACACTCCTTCTGCAGAGGGGCACGCCCGACTTACAGTCGGGCTGCTGAGAGAAGGAACGATAAACAAGGAACGAAGCCCCATTTTGGCCCCCCACGAGCGCCTGCGTGCACGAGGAAGGCTAGAGGAAAAGCCATAGAAGGAATATCGAGCCCTTCTCTTACCCAACCTGTTCCTTACTTCAGCGACTCGGCTGCAAGGGTAGAGGTATGGGTACCTTTTCCTCCCCCGACGTCCGTGGCAAAGACGGCGACGCCCGCGCGCAGCGCGTCGGAGACCCTCGCGCGGAGCTCCTCGCGCGGGCGGCGCCCCGTCGTCGTCCACGGGTGCGCTCGGGGAGAGGCCGCGGCGGGCCGCGGCAGCACGGGAGGCCCCCCCGGATGATTTTCATCGGGAAGAGGAATGGAGGAGGGGGAAGGGTGAGGAGGAGGAGGAGGAGGAGGAGGAGGACTGAGGAGGAGGAGGAGGACTGAGGAGGAGGAAAAGGAGGAGGAGGAGGAGGAGGAGGAAAAGGAGGAGGAAAAGGAGGAGGAGGAGGAGGAGGAGGAGGAGGAGGCGGAGGAGGCGGAGGAGGGAGGAGGAGGAGGCGCACCCGGGAGAGAGGAGGCCGTGGCGCGGGCGCCAAGCCCTGCCCGCGACCCCCGAGGGCGGCGCGGGGGGGGGCGCTCTCGGAACTCGCAGGCCGCGGGCGCTCTCGGCCCCCGCGCGCCGCTATGGGGGGGACCGCCCTCGCGGCCCTCGCGAGGGGGGGGGGCTCGCCCTCGGCCGGAGCGGGTCCGCGGTCGTGGCTCGCGCCGGGTCCCCGCAGAGGCCCGCGCGGAGGGCCCCCCTGCGGGCCTCCGGAGGCCGGGGGCCTCCCCGGGGGCCCCTGCGGGGACCTCTCGGGGTCAGGGCCCGGGTTCCCTCCTCCTCCTCCTCCTCCTCCTCCTCCTCCTCCTCCTCCTCCTCCTCCTCCTCGTGTTCCTGCACATCCTGCTCCTCGGGCGGCTGCGCCAGCGGGCGGGTTAAGATACGTCGCCCGGCTGCGGCTGCGGCTGCCAAGAGCTCGCCAGGCGCGGATCCCCTGGTGCCCTGGCCTATCGCCTCGCCTCTCTCTCACTCTCTCTCTGCTGAAGGGGCCCTGGGACACATAAATAAATATACACAAATAACAGGATCCCCCACATGTTCGCATATTTACTATGTTTTTGTCTTCCCCCCACTTCCCATATGTTCCATATTCTCTGGGGAATCGACGATTCGTTGTGTCTGTGTCTTTCTCCTGCTGATCTGCCCCTCTGTCTTCCTTACGCTGGGCGGCGCGCCAAGGGTTCTGCTGCCCCCATCGTGCTTAAAGACAACATCCCAGACATGAGTTCGAGCACCCGGTGAGAAAGGTCCAAAGGGTGTCGAAAAAGTTCCGGACGCATGTCGGAACAGTGTCGGACGAGTGTCTCCCAGGGCCCGACGCGTGAAAACCCTCGAATTCCGTTATTTGTTGGTGCTCGAAATGATTTCTGGAAGCCGGTTGGAACATCACAAGCCAAGGGGGACCTGCGAGAGTGGACGGGCCTTCGCAGAAGGCGACGGGACTTCGGAGAGAAGGCGCAGAGAGCTTCTCGAGAGGTCCGAGGCCTTCTGCAGAGCCTTCTAAAAAGGCCGGGCCCTGCTGCCTTCCCCCCTGGGCCTGCCGCCAGTCCTCCTTTCGTTCTTGCCGCTTGCTCTCTCTCCCTCTCTCTTTCCTTCGCTCTCCGCTCTTGTCCACACTCTCTCTCTCTCTCTTGTTTTCTTTCCCTCTCTCTTCTGTCGCCTTTCCTTCTTCGGCCCCAGCCATGCCCACCCCCTAAAAGCCCTGCGGAACAAAAGGTGATCGGGAGGGGTGGGGCTGGCTCAGAGAAGGGAACCTTGAAGTGGGATCGACAATGCATCGCCGATAGATCGGCCAAACGCCCTCGATCGCGAAACCGAGCTCTCCTGGGCGGAGTGAGGTACCCAGGCCTCGATCAGCGAGGAATGGACAATTGGGGGTCGATGCCCCCCCCTGGGCCAGTCCACCCCTGACCTCATGCCCCTGACTGCTCTGCTGCCCACCCCCCTGCACTTCGCCTCGCCGATGGCCCGCCCACGGCGTCGGTACGACCTCGGGCAAGAGCGTCGGATAGGTGAGGTTCCGGTGAGGTTGCTCCAGAGGGGGAAGCCCTGGCGGAGGGACCCTTAGCTGCCCCGATGCGCAACACGCATCAGAGTATTGATGCTGGGCACATTCGCCGAAACGGGGGCCCACACGTTGAGCCCAAGCACGCAACGTATAGGCACGGGTGTTTCGAGCACGGCACGTGCTGCATACCAAAACGAGTGCATCGAAGAAGCAAAAGAGGACCTTCTACGGGGGGACGACGCCGGAAGGGCGGAGAGCGACCGCGTGGCTGGCAGCTGGGAGGTCCAGAGGCCACGAACGCCGATGGCGTGCCCTCTTCAGGTGTCTGAGGCTGGGCCCCTGCTCGCGTCGGTGGGCCTCCGTGGTGGGCACGGGGAGGGGGGAGGGGGGAGAGGGGGCGGGGGGGAGGACGCGGGGGTGGGCAGTGGAGGTCGGGCGCGAATTAAGAGGGGGGGGATCAATGAGGGTTTGCGAACGGTGCCTTGTTCGGGCCCTGAGTGCCCCCCTCTTGGGCCCTGAAGACGGGGGCGCGCAAACATGGATTCGCGATCCATGGATTTGGCGCGCGGTCGCCTAATCCATGGATCGGTGGAGATGTCCTCCCCAAAATGCGGCCGGTGCCGCTTCGTTCGGCGGCGGAAATCCAGGATTTCCCATGGAAACGGGGCCCGTCGCTAATCCACGCCTCCTTAATCTATGGTTGCGATCGCCAGATGAAGGGCCCCTTTCGGGGTCCTAGAGGGCACCTTTTCTACAGCCCTCTCTGCCCCCCCATGCATCGCCCCCCCTCCCCTCCATTGCGCGTCCTCCGAGGAGGTGGCAGGCTGTGAGGCTGGCTCTCGCCGTTTCGCAGCTTACGTAGGCAATGACATGCAAGCGGTTCGCAAAAGCCCGGCGGTGCCGGGACGCGTGACGGTACCGCGGCGAGACCACATGGGACAACAAGCACTGGGCGGCGTGTCCTTGCCCATCGAGGCGGCGTAGAAGTGGATGGTGTAGGCCAGGTTCTCGCCCTCCACTGGGTCCTGCGATCCCAGGGGGGAGAAGACACGGGAGCGGAGGTATGAGCCAGCTCAAATCCAGCGGCGCCCGCACGCACATTCCCATATACGCTCGATGGCCCAACGCGCTCAGCACCCCTCAAGGGCGGTACTGGAAAGGAAGCGGCCAGCGGGTCAGAACGTGGGGGCAGTGTGCGCAGACAGAGCCTCGGCGTTGTTGGTACAGAGACGGATGGAAAGGATAGTGAAACATACAGTGGAGGCCAGTCCACACGAAACCTTCCGCAAGAAACCCAACCCTGAGACCCGAGGACGTCCATCGTTTTTTGGTGTGGGAACTTTACGATATCCATCGCAAACTATCGAAACCCAGGGCACCCTGGAGGCAAGCAGGGTGTTTCTTGGCATGGGCCTCCACTGTAGGGTCGGCAACACGCAAGGAGTAATCCCAGGCAGGAGTGACAATTGGTGCGCGACGTTCGGGGGCCGCGGGGAGGCCAAACCCGAGCTGGGGACCCCAATGTGCCTGCACCAAAGGTCACTCCGGCGAAGGGTGGCACTTACGACGTGTAGTCGATAGGGGTGACAGAGCAGGAGGGCAGAAGGGGTAACTGGTCTGCTCGGCAGCGTGAGCGGGCAGAACCGGCGCACGGGCGAGGGTGGCACGCAGGGCGGCCACGCAGGAGGGGTGGCCAGAGGGAGACGCAGACGTGGAATGAGGCCACTGGGGATGAATTCGGAGGACGACAACGGTGCACCGCCGCCACACTTGGCCTGGCCAGCCCTTGTCATCGCTCGGACGTCCATTCCCCGTGCATTCTGCAATTTTGCGCGTGCTTTGACTGCTCGATGGTCCAGGATGCTCTTCGATGTTCCTCGCCGAGGAAAGATTCAAACGTCCGGGCGATGCCAAGAGCACTGGCCCTGGGATCGGTGCTTGCGCCTTCCAGGCGCAGCACCGCTCGTATCGGCTCCACGGACGATTTATCCTAGGCAAGAGTGGCCTTTGGTGCGCGGTTTCTGGGGGGCACGAGGGGGCAAGCCCAAGCGCGCGGGCCGCCGCTGTCGCATCGCGCGGGGAGCCCCCGTGCGTCCGCACCGCGGGTCGCTCTGGGGAAGGGTCACTCTTTCCGTGCGTGGTCCATCGTCGCACACACACACACCACACACCCACACACCACACACCCACACACCCACGCACCCACACACACCTACACACACCGCTGTGTGGCCGAGGGCCGAGGCCTGCTCAGAGCCGGCGTCGACGCGATCATTTTCGCCGCCGTCCGACGTGCGGGCTTGCGGGGGGCGGGCGCCGCAGCTCTGCTGGGCAGCGGCCCCCCCGCTGCCCATAGGCACCCGCTCCGCCAGCCCAGCCCTGAGGAGGGCATCTCTTGGCGACGCTCGAACCCCACCCCCACCAACCGTCCATTCTCCTGAACCGACGGGAGGCAGGGGTAGGCTTCGGATTTCGCCATATGTTCGACGCATCCCGAACCCTCACGAACGAACAAACCACCACCGCTGCGGACAAGCGTCTGGGCCTAGCTCGGGCCGGGTTGGTGAGGCCGTGGCCTCTGGATTCTCGCCGTTCCGGATACCTGCAACGCGAGACAGATACAACATGTGAGGGAAACGCAAGGAGGATGAGGAGCAGTAGCAAGAGGAATTCCTCGGCAGGAGGAAAAGAAAAGGAAGTCCCATGGTGGATCGGCCGAAAGCTACATGTACACCTCTTCAAAGATCGGAAGATACCCACATGGGCTCGTGCTCGCCTGACTGGGTGCCAAAACAATTCCTGATTCAAAGCTGGCCTACACGGTCTGGTGCAGTGAGGTCTTGGCCAGATCCGCAGTAGCTGCAGGAACAAACTGAGCAGGTAGCATGACGTAGCGGGAACGTGAGCTTGGCAAGCGGTCGACTGTGCGATTGGATGGTTCGTCCACGTTGCTATTGAGATGTGGAGAACTTGAAGGCCTCTTTTGCCACCACAAGGAATTCCCGAATCGACGCCTTCCTTCATACGCGTGTGATTGAGAGAGCTCTGACACGACATCCTCCGAACCCTACTACGCGAGAGCATGCACGATCGAAGAAGCAAGCAATCACCCTCAATCGGTTCTCGGGCAACTTGCTAGGAACGCCCGTGCTTAGTGAACCGAACTGCGCAGTGCTACTGTTGGTGCAAGTGGGGAGGAGTCCTGGGCTGCCATATCGGCGTCCTGCGACCACATCCTGGTGCCCAAGATTATGATGTTGTTTGTGTACTCCCGGATGACCTCGCAGGGAGCCGCATGGCCATGCGCTGTTGTCTCATCTATTGAGGCGCGAACATCCGACAACAACCTGTCTCGGAAGAGGCGGCATCAACAAGCTCGCCTGGTCACGACATCGTTACCTGGGGGGCAGGGCTTCCCCGGACCTCTCGTGGGAAAACAAAAAGCCATCGAGAGCTCTACTCCCAGGACCTCCCCGGGTGCGTTCGAACCAGGATTTCGAGGCAAATCCAGCGGTGGCGACGAGGACCTCCCAGGAGGCCCCCAAAGTGAAAAACGAGGCGAGGGTATAGATACCTTTTCCTCTGTTGACTCCCTGGAATTCTTTAAGGCAACATGCTTATTAGTGTATTTCTCAAGCCGCCCCTCCTGCGTGTTGAGTCCACTTGCGCCCTCCTTGGCCCGCCTCCGCGGCCGTTCTCTTCCCTCTCCACTTTTCGCGGTGCCCAGTCAGCTTTGCCGCGCCCCGACTGCTGCTGCTGCTCGACGCTTCGCTTTCCACGTAGCCTCTGGCAAAGAGCTTGGGGCCTGGCTCTTCCAAACCGGGCTCGTGGTAGCCGCCTGCTGGCCATCATTCCTCGAGCCAGCCCTTATTTGTTTGGTCCTCGCTCATCCAACTCAGGCTTTTGAGAACAGCCTGCTGGCCATGATCTCCCGAGCCAGCCCTACTGAGTTTGGGTTCTCGATGTTCCTAGGTAGTCATGTTTGTCGCTGAAAATAAAACAACCTGCATCTTACGTTTCTCCCGCAAAGCGTTGGGGTAATCGCTTTCGAAGAAACAAGCTCGTGATAGCAACCTGCTGACCATCATCATCGCGCCAACCCTCTTGTTCTTGGGCCCTCGGTCTGCAAACCGTAGGCTCTTAACAGCAGCTTGCTGATCATCATTTCTCAAGCCAGCCCTCCTGTTTTGGTCCTCGCTTCCCAGACACCCGACGGCATGATTCTCTCACGAAGTGGACTCCCAGAGGTCAGGAACCCTTCCTGGGCACCGTCATGGAATCCCGAGCTGTTTGGATGGTCCCGGGGCCTGGCGAGGGCCCCTAGGGACCCAAAACCGTCAACACGCAGCCTGTCGAGATTTTTGTTCACCAAGCGAGGGGCTATGGGTTTCTTTGCCCCTGGGTTTCTATGGCTATGGTCTTTGGCTCAAGCCAACTTTGGCTCAAGCTCAAGACTCTCAAGGTCTCTGGGAGCACACCATTTTTACCTATCCATTTCTACCGATCCATCCCCATGCCCCTACCTTCACGACGCCACCATGCCGGAGACACATGCCATTTCTTATGTTTAGCAACACCGCCTCCTCCGCTCCATGCACCTCGCCCCATCCCCCTCGAGATGGGCAAGACAGCTTCGATGACGATCGGCTCATTTTTTTATCGTGGGGTAAATGGTCTTTCAGTGCGTCTTTCGCCACTGCTTGTTCCGGGCTCGGCCCGGCGAGAGTCTATGCGGAGACCCGCCGAACCCCCCTCTCAGGGTTGCTTCTATTGGGTTTGGCCTGTCCTTCGCGGGGCGGGCGGGCTGGGCGAATGAGGCCAAGCACATCAGACATGACCCACCCACCCACTCCTGAAGGCCAAATGGTTGCGGAGAGAGGCGTGCGCGCACCTGCACGCGCACGAGGTGTGTGCGAACATAAGACACAGTATGCTGCGCATACAAAGAGCTTATGTTTAGCAACACCGCCTCCTCCGCTCCATGCACCTCGCCCCATCCCCCTCGAGATGGGCAAGACAGCTTCGATGACGATAGGCTCATTTTTTTATCGTGGGGTAAATGGTCTTTCAGTGCGTCTTTCGCCACTGCTTGTTCCGGGCTCGGCCCGGCGAGAGTCTATGCGGAGACCCGCCGAACCCCCCTTGACCTTTTCCCGTCTCCGCATCAGCTCACCCACGAAGCTGGGCGGGCGAACCACGCGGATGGGCTGTCCCCACGCCGTGGGCAAGTCGCCAAACTGGAGGCGGCTGGGCGCATCAGCTGCGTTGCTCGCGGACGGAACCCGATCGAAGTAGGTCGCACTCCGGGCGCGCTCCTCGGCAGCCCAGAACTCACTCAGGAGCCAGACATTGACCTCAGAGGGGCTGTGCCCTTTGATGAGTCCGTACCGGGCGCCGTCATTGTCAACGAAAGCTAGCACCGATCGCCCGCCGCCCTCGCTGAAGTGGTCTGGCCACTTATGCCTAGCAGCGATCATCGGGAGAATCTCGAGCTGGGCGATGAGCTGCTGGTGGCCCGTCTCCTTCCGGAGGAGGTCCATGAGGGCGCGGGGCACGACGCATCCGAAAGACTCCGCTGTCTTCGAGACGGGGTCAATCATGACCGCCCCGATGCTTCCCCTCAGCTCCTCCCCCTCCCCCTCGCAGGCCCCATCGGTGAGGAGGACGAGGGGCGGGAGGGCGCCTGTCGTGCGGACCGTCCGGGGGCGCGCCGCCTCGAGGTACTCAAGCCACCACCTCAAGGCGACCTCCAGCACTTTGCTCACTTTCCGTCCGGGGCATTTCCCCTCCGCCCTGCGGCGAAGGTGCCACAGACCCGCTGCCCCGCAACGGCCAAAGATCTGGGCAGCGGCGTACTGCAGCTTTCCGACCAGGCTGGCCGCCTCAGGCGGAGACAGCACCCCAGCATCAAGGATGTTGGAGATCTTCTCCTGCATTGCTTTTCTGCGACTCGCTGTGTTGGCTACCACTAGCTTGCCGTGCGACACAGCCTCCGCGACATCGAAATCGACGCCGAGAGCAGAAAATACAACGCTGAAGTCCACATCTTTGGAATCTTTGAGCCTCCAGCCGGTCACCCGCATACCTGCTCTGAAGGCTTCTTCGGTGGCCGTCGCAATCACCTCAGGGACCACAAGGGGGAAATCATCCAAGTAATTTATGACCGGCGCCGAAAACAAGCGACAACAACATAGCCTCAATGCCGCTCCTGCTCTGCTGAACCCCAACACGGACCCTCTGGCACCAAAAGGCAAGCCGTGGAGGATGAAATACGACAGCTTGCCGTCATCGTCGGGATCTGGGCACGAGATGACACTGCAGTCCCGGTCTATGGGCGAAATTGCGAGCTGCCGGTAAGCCTCCTCGAGGTCAAAACACTTGCCCACCAGCATGTCGTCGCGCCACTGCCTCTTGCCGGTCAGCACCCGGCCCGACTGGAGCGCGAGGCGCATGTCGACCGGGCCACTGAGGAGGCGGCACCAAAGCTTGATGATCGCCGCAATCCCGTCCACCCCTTCCCAAGAGGTGCTCTCCAGAATTGTGGCCGCATCGTTGACTCGCGACGCAGAGAAATCGTCGACGGGGCGCACCTTCTCGCCCTGGGCCACCCCGAAGCGCCGGCTAGGCAGCCACCGCCGCCCGAGCATCTCGTCAAGTTCGGCCTCTGTGTAGGGGCCGCTGGCCAAGCCCCTCTCGGCCTCGAGAATGGTCTTCTTAAAAACTTCGCGCTCGAGCTCGGTGTCATCCCTACGACGGGGCCTGGCCGCGGCCGCCTTGAGGGAAGCTCTGACGGCAGGCGCCTGCTCCCACAACCAGCGTTTGTCGTGCCCTTCTTCAACGGCACCCTCCGGCTTCAAGGGAAAGACCTTGCTGTGCGGGAAGCGGCCGACCAGCCGGAAGCCCGTCGCCATGTCTCGAGGGAGATCATGATCGACGTGCCCAATCTGCTTGAGCATCTTCGCCATCAGCAGAATGTTCTTGCCCTCCATGACGTTCCTGACGTGGCCGTCCATCTGGGCGTGGAGGGCCGCCTCGCGCACTGCCAGGGCACTCGCTTGGTCAGCCCAGGCCCTCTCTAGAGCGCCCGCGCCCGTCTTGATGTCGTCAAGCGGGGTGGCCAAAAGATTGAAGATGCACTCTGCTACGTTGTCGTCCACAACTGGCCGGGCATCGAAAGGGTGCTTCGCGCCCATGGCTGCATCGAGGAACTGCTGAGGGGACCAAGGCACCCCGAAATTCAACCCGGAATGCCCCCCCGTGCTCTCCGTTGACTTGAAGGGGATGGCGCCCGCAGGGATGACCGTGCCATCTGGCCTCTGTATCTCCCCACTGATGGGCTCCCTGAGCACGAAGCCATCTGGATCCATATCCGTGCTGAGGATCTCGCGGAACTCTGGCCTGGCACCAAACTGTGGCCGAGTTTGGCCCTCTGCCTCCCGACGGGCACCCATGGCCGCGCTTCGCCGCCAGCTCTGCTGCGATCGGTCGCCTGCGGTGGACGCTCATGCCCGACGCCTGGCTGAGCGTCGGGGCGGCCGTCGACGAACGGCAGCTGATGCGCTGGAGCTCCGGTCACATCTGGCGCACGGGTTCCAGAGGACAGAGGCGCGTCTGCCCGGCCGTCGACAGCGGCGGCCCGCTCACCGTCCACCGCTTCTGCGACGACGTCGCACAGTTGTTCAGGGCACTCCTGCTCGCCGGCGCCACGCGCGGCGGCGCCGATGCCAGGCGCAGAAGAGGCATGCGCATCAAAACTCCGATCCGAGCGCGCGGGGCCCTCGCCCTCGCTGCACTTCAGATCCTTGTATGCTTGAATTAGAACGTCGCCGTGGCAGCGCTCGCGTGGGAAACAGTGACAGATGAGACGCCGCCCTCCCAACTCAGGAAGCTGGGCCAGGAGATCGCTCGACCGATGAAGGTAAGTGGAAAACTTAGCAATTGCAAGGGGTCTGCCCCCGCCCCCCGCGGCCTTGAACGGATTCGCCCATTTGGACCGCCCGGCCTTCAATCTATCGCATCCACGGCCGATGTACAGATCCGAAGGGCCAATGAACGAGATGTCACGCGCGCACCCCCTTGTGGGAGTAGAGGGTGCGCTCGGCCGAGGGCCTGGGGCGCTCGGTCGCCCTCCTGACTCTCACATGGTACAATCCAGGAATGTGTGGCTAGGATCCCCGCCGGGGGTCCTGGCCGCGCAGCCGCGCTTGCAGCAGACGTGCAGGCCACGACGGCAGCTGTTCCCGTTCACCTTCTCCCTGCACGTCCTGAGGTTGAACCCGAAGCAGATGGGCGTGCCGTCCGGCAGGGCGGCGACCCCGCCGTTCTGCAGCTCCTTCGGGAGAGGGGTCCTTTTTGGCCCCTTGCCCCTCTTGTCGTAATCCTTTTTGCCCTGGCCCTTCGGCTGCTGCTGCGGCTGCTGCCCCTTTGCGCGCTTCCGGGCCTGCTCGATGCCGATGCTGTCATCGCCCTCGACGCGCCCCCTCTTCGTGCTAGAAACGCTGGAAGCGGTCCGGACCTTGGGCGCGAGCAGCATGTTGACCTCGACAGAGTCAAGGATGTTCTGGACGTGGGCGTCCGCAGGCACGGGGTCCGCCGCGGATGCAGGGCGGATGCCTTTGGCGCACGCCTGGGACATCTTCTTCCATATCTCCTTGTCGGCCGCCCGGAGGTCAGACAGGTCAGGGGGGACGTAGCGCTGGGCGTCGGGAACCTCGCGGGTTAGCGCCTCAAAGAGCTTCGCGCGGATCAGCTCGTGCTGCTCGTAGCTCATCACGCCCGCAATGTCCATTGCAAGTCCGCGACGCTGCAGAGCCCATGATATTTTGAGAGCCGACGAGACGTCGGCGCTCACTGGGTCCTTCACGACGCGCTCCTTCACCGTGCCTTCGCTGTCAGGCCCCCACTTGCGCTTGCCCGGCTGCGAGGTGATCTCCTGGTCACGCTTGGGCGCCTCCTCCCACGGCACCCACGTGAAGGTATTGTCCTCGCACATCTGCACGAAGCGGTCGATGAGCGAATTGGCCGGCTCGAGCTCGCCTCTGACCACGACGCCAGGCTCGAGGCGGGTCCGGAGACGATCTTTACGAGCTTCCCGCTCGGCCTGGGGGACTTTCCGGGGCAGGTCTGAGTCCGTCCGCTCCGTGCGCTGGCGGAGCTCGCCAACAGCGAGCGCGTGGGACTCGAAGAACAGCCTGCGAACGGCCGCGGTCTGCGGAGGCGGCGGCGCCTCCGGGCCCAAGCCGAACAGCGGGCGGATGACCGCATTCACGAACCTCTCGTCCTCGACCACGCCCCCTGGGCCGCTCGCCATGGCGAAGGCGAAGTTCCCATGGGATGCCCAGCCGAACTCTTTGAACTTGGCGAACGTGGCCTTCAAACCCAGCTCCTCGACGCGCTGCTGGAAGACCGCCTCGGAGTCGATGGCGTTCGCGTGCATCGCCGGCACGCGGTTGTTGACGAGCTAAGTAATCACCTGCCGGCACGGCCTGGGCCTACACGGCTACGGACGAGACGAGCAAGGGGGGGCTGCTAATGACAGCTCGGCCTCCGGTGACTTCCACCGCGTGCCGCCCTCTTTTGGGTCTGGCTCTACGCGCCCCCTCCCGACCGAGCGTGGATGAGGGGCTTGCCGAGTAGGCTGGAGAACCACGCCGGACCCAAAACGATAGCGGATGGGCCGGCGCGCCGGTTTTTGGCGGATAGGCCGGTACACCCAAAATAGTCTGGGGCGGCTGCGTCTCTCGCCGGCCGTCCTTATACGAATAGCCTCGGTGACCTCGGAAGCCCCGGGGGCCTGCTCAAGTCACCGGCCGGGTGTGGCGACGTTAACCTGGCCGGACGGTTCTTTGGCGGATAGGCCGGTACACTCAAAATAGGTCTGGAACGGCCGCGTCTTTCGCAGGCCGTCCTATATAAATAACCAGGGTGACCTTCCGGCGGCCCCCGGAGGCCTTCTGAGGTCACCGGCCGGGTGTGGCGACGTCAACCTGGCCGGACGGTTTTTGGCGGATAGGCTGGTCCACTCAAAAACATATGGAGCGGCTGCGTCTTTCGCAGGCCGTCCTTATATAGATAACCTCGGTGACCTTCCGGAGGCCCCCGGAGGCCTTCTAAGCTGACCTACTCACGAGCGCAGCTGACGGTACAGCCGCCGTCTATTCTCACCTGCGGAGAAAATAAATCGCACCCCGTGTGCGCACTCTGGCTGCAGCCGCGTCTTTCGCAGGCTGGCCTTGCAACCGAAGATGTACGGATGGACCGGTGCACCGAAAATGCACGGCGCCCGCCCAGGAACGACCTCAACCTCCTCATCGGCCGAGTGACACTCCTGAATCTCTGAGAGCAGGCGGGTCCAGAGGCGCCCACTCGGGGATAAATGGCACCCCGTGCGCGCATTCTGGACTGCAGCCGCGTCTTTCGCTGGCTGCCCGTGCAACCGAAGATGCACGGATGGACCGGTACACCGAAGATACACCGAAAAGGACATCGGACCCGCAGCCGGGCCAACGGCGTCTTTCGCCGACTGCCGCCCGCTTTCGGGACAGGCTTTTAGCTCCCCTTCTAGCCCCCAAATCGTTTCCGACCAATCCCGGCCGCCAGACCCCGACGTGCACGCATGTGGATGTCACGATGCTCATTGGTCGATTGGCCTATCACTCACGAGTACGGCTGACGGTGCAGCTGCTGTCTCTTCTCACCTGCGTAGAAAATAAATCTCACCCCATGTGCGCATTCTGGAATGCAGCCGCGTCTTTCGCAGGCTGCCCGTGCAACCGAAGATGCACGGATGGACCGGTACACCGAGTGGCACTCCGGAATCTCTGAGAGTAGGCGGGTCCAGAGGCGCCCACTCGGGCGCTCTGGAACGCTGGGCAGCGGCCCCGGCCGCAGGGGGCAGACTTAACAAAATGGGGTCCCCCCCGGGCCCACAGGAGGGGAAGTGGAAAAGGGAGGAGGAATCCTTCTCCTCATGGGTGTGCCGGTGCAGCCGCGTCTTTCGCAGGCTGCTGGCGGCCCGAGGCTTGGCGACGTCTTTCGTCACCGCCAGCAGCGTCTTTTGCTGACCTAAACATTGCCGCGGTCGTCTTCTGGAAGGGGCTGCCGCAGCTGCGTCTTTCGCAGGCTGCCTGTGGCCCCCTCCGGGACCTTCCCGGCCGCAGCGGCTGCGTCTTTCGCGGGCCGCTCGCGGATGGGCCAGCGCAGCCGCGTCTTTCGCGGGCTGCCCGTGGCCTTAGACACGGCGACGTCTTTCGTCACCGCCAGCAGCGTCTTTCGCTGCCCTAGAAACGACCGCGGACAGTCCCTGGATGGGCTGCAGCAGCCGCGTCTTTCGCATGCTGCCCGTGGCCCCCCAGCGGTTGCGGGCTTCCTCCGCGAACCTCCCAGGGCCAGAGCGGTGGCGTCTTTCGCACGCCGCTCTCGGGTGAACCTAAACAGCGGCGTCTTCCGCAGGCTGCCCGCGGCGGCGGCGACATCTCCCGTCGCCGCCGGCAGCGTCTTCCGCTGCCCTACAGATGGCCGAGGCCATTTTGTCGCGACGCGCGGTCCGTCCCGCGCGGCGCCCTTTCTGTCTCCCGGCCGTCAGCGACGGGCCGCGCTCTGGCACTGCTTACAAACAGGCTGAATGCCGGATCCACCTGCGCGGCATTCCACGGAGGCTGTGCGGCCGCACGCGAACCTACCCCCGGGCGCGGGCTCGCTCAGCGGGAGAAGGTGGCGGACGTAGCTCCGGGGGTTGAAGTAGACGTCGAAGCCCGCTGGAATGTCCAGCGTGTCGAACTGCCCGGGCATGTCGTGCATGATGATCTCGCAGGCCGCTCGCGCCTCGTGGTCCTCCGCGACGTCGTCGTCGAAGGCGTCTGTGTCAGAATCTGCGCCGTCCGATTCGCCTTCTCTGGTTTCGCAGTCATCTTGCCCAAAGGCTGGATTCTCGCGATGCGGGCCGCTCCCTGTAGCTGCATCGTCCTCGGTGTTCGCACCTGCTGCCCGCGGGGCCGCCCCCGTCGGTGACGCGGCTGGCCCAGCGCCCCCAGAGCTTCCAGCAACACCTTCGCTGCCCAATGCATGGGACGCGCGATGAACGTCATGATCGCCTCCACGGGGGGCGACTTCTTGACCCTCGGTCCACCTTCCAGATCGTGTGGCGTCGGGGTCAAATGCGCCCGAGTTGATCTGTTCAAAAAGCTGGACCACCTCCCTCAGAGGACCCGCGAGGGCATCCCGGGAGTATTCGATGGGCACGCGCTCGCCTGGCTTGATGTGGCCCCCGAGTAACCTCCGGGACTTCATGCTGTACCCCGCCTTAGCCAGCCACGACAATACAGTTGCCTTGCACGAGTGCGACGAATAGTCGCCGAGCTCCTCACCGGGGACGCCTGCCTGGCTGAGCAATCGGCGAAGCATCGTTGAGACCTGAGGCGCCGACGCAGGAACGTCGGTGACGAGGTAGCCTGATTCAGCTGCCGTTGGCATGAGGACCTGGCCTGGCCCAGCGAGGAGTCCAAGCTCCTCGCGCGCTCGGAGCCATCCGGCAGCCCAGGTCCCGCCCTCCGTGCCTGTAATGCCCTCTGCCACCGCCGCGACGGGCAAACCCAGGCGGGCGCGCTTGAGGCCCCTGGTCGTCTTCGACTTCGCCGCCACGACCTCGATGAAGCCCTTCCCGTCCACCACGTCGAGGTACGGCTCGGCCGTGATGCGCGCAATATCCAAAGCCCTGCCGCGCGCGTGCACCAGCTCGCAGAGGAAGCCGGCCTCCACGCGCACACGAGGGGATGAGCCGCTCTTAGCAAGGATCTCGAGCATGCGGACATGCCGCACGGCGAGCGGCCTGGCCTTGACGGTCAAGCGCTTCGTCGCCCAGCTCCGGGCGACAGCGCCTTGGACGCGCGCGCTGCCGATCGTCGCCTCCACCTCGATACCGACGGTGCCAGAGCTGAACCACACGGCCTCGACGAAGCTCCTGGCACGCGTGGCCGGGGCGCCGTCCTTGCGCAGGTACTCCACGTAATCGTAAACCACCTGCTCGGTCAGCGGGAAGGCCGCCTGCGCGCCTCCAAGCGCCTGCCCAGCCCACCTCGGGAACAGGGCCATGGAGCAGCCCCGTTTGGCGAGCGTGCTCGTGGCCTTGTCAGCGAAGACGTTCCGAAGCAGCTCTGCGGCCGCCGCGGGATCAAGGCGCTCCGCATCCCGGTTGAGGCGGCAGTGCGGGCCTGCGGCCTTCGCGATCACCTCCCACTGACGGAGGCGCATCTCTCGCTCTTCGTGCTCACTGGCTGGGACGGCAGGGGCGCGCAGCAATGCTTCCCGTCGTGCCGCTGGGGCTGGTCACGGAGCGACCGTGCCGGGCCCCGCCCCCTCCACGGGCTCGTCGAACGCCGAGAGCGCCCACCTCAAGCCTCGCGGCGCCGCCAGCGCATCGGGCGCGGCAGCCCCCCAAGGGAGCTGGAGGCCTGGCATGAGAGCTGCACCGCGGAAGCGCCATAACGCGTTCCTGGCAGTATCTGACCCCATGTGCGAATGAGGCCAAGCACATCAGACATGACCCACCCACCCACTCCTGAAGGCCAAATGGTTGCGGAGAGAGGCGTGCGCGCACCTGCACGCGCACGAGGTGCGTGCGAACATAAGACACAGTATGCTGCGCATACAAAGAGCTTCTCCGCAGCAGGAGGTTGGATCGACGTCGGATGCACTCGCAGCGTCGTCGTCTCGAGCACCAGGCACACCTGTGGACAAATTGTTGAATAACCCGTTCCTCAAGAAACCGCGCATCAAGCACTCGGTTACATTTTCTCCTTTCTCACCTCTTCTCCCGAAGGAGGGTCACCAGAAGATGGAGGACGACCAGGAGGATGATGAGGAACACATTCCAGGACCAGTCGAACAACTGATCTTCGATGGAGTGGAGGACGACACCCAGCAGGAGGGAAGGGAGCAAATCACCATGAAGGGTATCGCGGGCCTCCTCCGCAAGGAGACGGCAACCTCGACTTGCGGCTGACCAGCCTCACGGACGCGGCGGAGCTCCGCCTCAATTCAGTTGAGAAGCGCCTTGACGTAACCGAGGTCAGAATCGACACGTTGGAGAACATCGTCAAACAGATTTCCGACAAGGGTGACACCTTCCATGCGCCCCCCCCAGAAAGCTTCGGTTGGGAACAGCATGACGGGTGAGGGGTCGGGGGATTAACGCAGTATTGCAGCAGTAGTGGGAAACCTCGACTCGCTCGACTCCCTCGACGCTGCCAGCACGTGGCTTCAGGATAAACTCTCATCGCTAAAAGGCCCAAACCCGTCCAAGATTTACTCGAAGGTGGACTTCGGCGGAGTGATGTTCGCAGAGTTCCAGGACTCGGGCCAGCGGGATGCAGCAGTGGATATTCTGAAACATGCTGGGCTGAAGTCGGGGGGAAAGAACATTTGGGCCAACCAGGACCGCCCCATCTTGGAGAGGGCCGCCAGGATTTTTTGCTTTGTCAAAAAAGTCGAGGATGGCGTCGCTGAAGTTGAGGGTGCCTGGCGGCACAGTTCCAGTCTTCTCCATCTATGCGCCGCACAACGACAAGCCGTACGAAGATCGATCCAATTTCTACTCCGAGATGTCCAGCTTGCTTTCCTCTGCTAGTGGGAATGGCCCCACGGTGGCATTTGGAGATTTCAATGCTAGACTTCACCTGCGACAGGCTGGCGAAGATGGCATTCTAGGAGAGCATATTTTTGGGAACCGGATGGCAGTGCACAGCACCGATTCGAATCGAAGTCTTTCGATGGAGCTTTGCGTTACTTCGACGCTGGCCGTGGGCAACACGTTTTTCGCATCGGCACCTGAGAACCAAGTCACGTGCTACAACGTGGGGTCGCACCCGCATGATACTCTGGACTTCAAGCATTTTGGGCAGCTGGACTTTGTCCTTTTTCCGCAGAGTAGCCTTCACTTGGTGCGTGCGGTGAGCTCTCATAAGTACTTGGCACTTCCTTCGCACCATTTCCTCGTCACTTCAGAGATGGACATCGCATTAGCGAAGAGAACACCGCAGACTAGAGGCCCGAGGCCCGACAAGAACAACTTACACGACAAGGAGGTTGCATCCACTTTCCGTTCGCGCTTTGAGCACCTTGATGGAGGCAGAGGAGAACGACGAGGACGATCGAGACGCAGACGCTCAGAATCTAAACTGGCTCAGTTCGCGCATTACGACATGTATGCTCCACGCTGCAGAGGAGACGTTGCCGGCTGCGCAGGCCACCCCTCGCCGAGCGTGGATCAGCGGACGCACGCTGGGGCTAATTGATAGCAGGTCAGAGGTGAGGCGCAATGGCAATTTGCTTCGTGAGCGAGCTTTGAACACTGAGGAAAAACGGTCCGTCAAGAAAGATAGGGACCAGTGGCTCACATCTCTGCTGGAAAAAGGGCTGTGGGACCAAGTCAAGGATTTACATAAAGGCGTACATCACAGACAAGGGCGGCTGAAGGACATGCTAGGTCGGTTGGTCAGCTCAGAAGACCGGGCAGAGACGCTGGCCGAGTAGTTGGAAAAAAATCCAGTGGGCAAGCGGCCTCTGGAGCCGGTTCTTGCCGACACCTGCCTGGGCCTGGAGCTCGACGTCGATTTGCACGACATATCCGAGAATGAGGTCGTGAAAGCGGCGGCAAAGCTCAAGGTCCACAAGGCAGCCGGGAACGACCACCTGCCCCCAGAATTCTGGAAGCAAATATGCAAAAGGGGAAGCAACGCATGCCAATGGGTTCTGGAACTCTGCCGGATATGTTGGTCACACGGAGCAGTGCCAGAGAAATTGCACGAGACGCGTGTCGCCATGATTTTCAAGAAGGACGATGTTGCCGATTGCGGGAATTACAGGCCTATTTCACTTCTGCAGAGCGGATACAAGCTTTTTGCGCTCATTTTATTGAAGCGGTTGCTAAAAGCTGGTGCTGACGAGCGCATTTGGGACACTCAATTTGGATTTCGCCCTGGCCGTGGCACTTTTGACGCAGTCTTCCTCATCCGCAGGATCGTTGAGGAGGCAAGCGCAATGCAGGATGAGCGGTTGGTGCTTGTATCCCTGGATTGGGCCGAGGCCTTTGACTGAATCGCGCCAGAAGCATTATGTCAATCGTTGAGGAGATTCAGATTCGGCTTGCCAGCCAAGTTCCTGCGGTGAATCGAGGCGATCTACGCGAATCGTTGCTTCTATTCCTCTGACGCTGGCAATCAATCAGGCCAACGGGGCCAACAATACGGAATCTGCCAGAGTTGCCCGTTGTCTCCGTACCTTTTCAGCATGGTCATGACGGTCCTCATTACCGACGCCAAGGAGCTCCGAAAAACATCTGGAACGCAGCTTTCTACACAGACGCATGCGAATGAGATCCTATATGCAGATGGCACTCTTTTGATCGACGTCGACACTGGCAACGTAGAGAAGTACATGCACTGCGTGCGACGAGCGGGCAGCGTCTACGGCTAAGTTCCACTTGGAAGAAGCTGGAGCTCCTCCTGAACAGACGTCGCTAGCATCACTGTGCCGACCGGCGACGAAATCAAGCCCAAAAGCAACATTGTTGACCTGGGCTGCACGATCACGTCGGACGGGACGTCTGGCTCAGAGCTCAATCGCCGAATTGGAGCCGCACGGAATTCGAAAAACTACGCCGAGTCTGGTCCCACTACGGAATATCTCGCGCTAGAAAATAAGAGATATTCAACGCCTGCTTTGTCAGTAAGGCCGTGTACAACCTGCATTCGCTGTGGTTGTCCGCCGCGGAGATCCGGAAGGTCGACGGGTTTCAGAAAAAGGTGCTCTAAATGAGTCATGAAGATACCGTTCTCTTACTACAGCCATGTCACCAACGCCTCGGTTCTACACCAAGCCAGTGTTCAACCTATGAGCAGCATGTTGTTGGAGAGACAGCTCAAATAGATGGGGACACTGGCTCGGCGAAGCACGACCGACATTGTGAGGCAAATCGTTTTCGAGCCTGAGAGTTTGTCATTTCAGCCAAGAGAGCCGGTGGGCCGAAGACGCCGCGGCAGACCTAAGACGAGTTGGGCGAAGGGTGTTTTCAAGCACGCACTGGCAGCTGCTGGTGGCGCAGAGAGGTTGAATTCATTGTTGAGCCACAGGCCGCAGAGTGAGTGGGAAGCCGTTGTGAAGGAGTACTGCCACAGTGGCGCCACCAGGCTGTAGGCCGAAGGTTTGCAGTTTCCTGTGCCAGTTGCAGCTTCCAGTTTCCACTGTTACAGTTCTGCTTCTTGCTGCTTACTGTTCCTTGTTGATGGACCGCGCGAGGGGGGGGGAGGCCCAGACGGGCAGGTTTAGCACGCCCTGGGCGTGTTGTCTGAATTGCTTGGGTGGGTAAAATTGGCACCCCTCACGCACATCGGCGCCTCACGCAAATTGGCGGGGTCAGGGTCCAAAAACACATGGAATTTGCTACATTTCTAAAAATCGATGGCACCCCTCACGCAGATCGGCGGGGTCAGGGTCCGAAAACCCGAGGGATTCTCAACATTTCGGAAATCCGGTGGCACCCCTCACGCAGATCGGCGGGGTCAGGGTCTGAAAACCCATGGGATTTGCCACATTTCTGAATTTCGATGGCACCCCTCATGCAGATCGGCGGGGTCAGGGTCCGAAAACCCAAAGGATTCTAAACAATTCTGAAATCCGGTGGCACCCCTAGCGGATCCGTAGGGTCATGGTCCTAAAACACTAGGGTCTTGCCATATTTTTTAAAATCCGGTGGCACCCCTCAAGCAGATCGGCAGGATCACGACGTCCTACCAATCGCCAGGTGTGGTAACCCCTCTGGTCATCTATTGGCTTTGCTCGTTACGAGTCGGCCTCGAATGAAGTTCCGATACTGCTTCACGACAGCGCCCAGGCCTCATGACATAGCTCTTGCATAGCGCATTCTCCAAGAGAGGGGGCCGGCGGCAGGGGGCGAAGCCCTTACGGGTAATTACACAAGAGAAAAGCCCCAATCAATGAAGGGTTTTCACTGAGGAGATCGACCGGGAACCCGGGAACCCGGGAACCGGAACCCACCGAAACCGGCCCGGAACAAATAACCGGGAACCTGGGAACCTGGAACCGGGAACCCAACCTGCTACCAACATCGTCGGGGAACTTTCGCCAAATCTGTCAACTTCCGCTTGGACCCCTTCAATGCAAGCGTTGGTCGGGGAAAAAGATGCAAACACAATCCAGAGTTGGCCGCAAAGTCGTCGCCAGACTACTTGTTTGACTCTCGTCGAAGATTCCTCCTGTGGTTGGGGCAGGCCCGACGTAAATCTCCGCTGCCCTGCGCTGCTGTGGTGTCCGATGCGCTGCGCCTCGTGGTCTGTGCTGCGGCTGTGCGCTGCTCCGCCTTCGCTTGTCGTCCTCGCTCTGCCGCGAGCTGCACTGCCCTGCCCTGCGCTGCCTCTCACTGCGCTGCCCTGGCCTTGCGCTGCTCTGCCTTGTCTCGCGTCGCCTCGCATCCGTTGCTGCACATCGCAGCGCGTCGCATCGTATTGGCTTGCAAGAGGTTTGTGCCACATGGCGTTGCACTGCATTTCGTTAGTTGAATCGTTTCGCTTGACTTTGGGCTCCTCTGTGTTACAATGTTTTGTTTTGAAATAGCGCTCCGGAAGAAGAGGCGACCCAATGTTGAGGTGGCGGCGGGTCCATGCTTCTATCACGCACTGCTCCCCATCTTTCTTGTCCCGCCCATAGCCGGCTGGCAACATACGGAGACTCTCCTGGGATATCGTCCTCCTGGGCGGCTCCAAGCGTGCACCAGTCGCAGGTTTACTGCATCCCTGGATGGTCAGGCGAGATGGCGTCCCTCGCATGCGGTCGGGAACTTCTGCTCAGCGCGTCGCAGCAGCGGCCATGGCGACATGCTATGCCCTGCGAGCGGGTAGCGTGTCGCTCCGCTCCGCGGGGCGGAAGGCTTAGAGGGGATGCTGACGCGTGGGAACTGGGAAATGCATAGCATGTCGCGACGAAGCGTGGTGGACCAGAAACGACGGCACGACACGCTAAGCAGAAACTCCCGACCGAAAAAGCAGTCTTATCCCAAGCGACACCTCGGCCCCTTTCAAAAACCAAAGTTCAAGCAAAGCCAACCTTCCAACACGCGAAACAGAAACCAACGTGCCTGACCGTATCTGAAACGCGACCTCGCCCCCTTTGGAGCTGCCAACCGTGCTGCTTTCCCCGGGCTCCTGCGTCTCCGCAGGGCCTAGCGGAGTGGCGTTCTGCGCAGGCCAAAAGACTGGACCCCGCTCCTTCCGGTGCTGCCAATTGCACGGCTGCTTCAGCTGCCCAGTGGTCTCGCGGGGCGGCGTCCCACGTTGGAGTGCAAAGTCTACCTGTGTCTAGACAACGAACACCTGGGGTCTATTCCAAATGCCGCTTTTCTAGTCACGAGCCTCTGTAGGCACACTGGGTGCCGTTACATCTATAGACGTGTTCAGTGGATACGTCTGACGACAACGCGGCCGTTGCGTTCGGCGCAGTACAAGGGCCAGAGAAAGGGTAGAACCGTCTGCGTAACAGTCCTCTTCTGGTGCACGTTCCACATGGTGTTCCAAGTCCCACGCGAATCCGCCCGATGGTCCTGCCAACTTTCTCGTATGAGTTGGCTCAAGCTGCTGTCCGCCTCTTCGTGTCTTCCATGCCTTTCTCCTCCTGACCCCTGCTCTCACCCCCAGGCTGCAGGACGAGGAAAGACCCCTGCGCTTGCGACCCTCCGCTTGCGCTCCTGGGTTTCTAGCCGCTGGTGGCCAGAAGCGCCCTCGATGCGGACTCTGGGTGTAGTCTTTCAGGCAACTTGTCTGCTCGTATTCGGGGCCTCGCGGGCCTTCTTCCCGAAAGGCACCCGCCCTTCCGCAAGAAGAGCCCATGGCGAAAACAGAAAATCAGCGCCACCCTCATCGGTACTCACAGGACTCGGACCTTGGCCAGTGCAGGAGAGTGGCGCTTTCATGCCTCTTTCCTGCACCGTCCCATCCCCACCCCCACCTCTAAACCCTACCCCTACCAATGTTCCTTATTCCGATACAGCAGCTCCCCCACCCGCCCGGCGACAAACCCAGGACCAGGCCCCCCCGCCCGCCACCCCCGTCAAAAAACTATACGAAGCGCACTTTGTACCACAATCTTGATCATGCGCGAACGCCCAGCGAGCACTTTCAATGCGACGGCAGGGGTGCTGGCATATTGCCTGCTGTATGCAATGCCAACACCCCCCAGAACCCCTTGCAACAGCAGCGCAAACTAGATGTTTTGCACAAGCATCTGGATGATGCGCGGACGCCCCCAGATCAATTTGCATTGGCTTTGACAGTGACGGCGGGTGTGTGGGCATGATGCCTCCTGTGTGCAATGCCATCAAACCCCCAACCATCCCTTGCAAAAACAATGCACATGCACTTTGCACTGTTGCCTGCAGTTTGCACTAGCAATACTCCTCAACCATCCCTTGCAAAAACAATTCGAAGTGCACTTCGCACCAAAATCTGGATCATGCGCGTACGCCCCGCGATCATTTTGCATTGGTTTTGACAGGGAGGGGGGGGGGGGCGCAATAGTGCGCGCTGTGTGCAGGCCTACGATCCCTCTCATCAGAAAATGACATGTTCACTTTGCCACCGCCGCCCCCCTTCTGGACAAAGGGACCACAGTTCCCCCCCCCTCCCGGACTCCCCCCGGGAGGCACCCTCCTCACACTTATCTGATGCTGCGGGAGGGCTGCGTGTTATCCCACACGCCGCAAAGAGGCCACATATCTGCGCCAAGGCGGCTCCAAGTTGCCACGGTGCGTCCCAAGAAGTCCCCCGAGAGGCCACCCAACAGAGCCCAAGAGGTTCCCAAGGGAAGCCCAAGAAGGGCTCCAGAGCGTCAGCGTCGTCGTCGGCTACGTCGTCGTCGTCGTCGTCGTCGGCGTCGTCGTCGACGCCAGCGTCGTCCCCATTCAGGGTCGCTGGCACTGTCGTACACGTCGTTCATTTCTAATCGTGCTCAGTTCTAAGTGTGCTCGTTTCTAGTTGTTCCTGGCCCCCTAGTGTCCAGGAAGAGGCCCAGGATAGAACAATTAGAAATGAACGGGTCTAAGCCCCCCGAAAATCAAAGAACATTTTCGAGTACTTAGAAATGAACAATGTGCACGTCCTTCCCAACACGGTGTCCCCGTTGCCACGGACGGCGGGCGGGGCGGCATGCTGCCTTCAGTTTGTTGCAGGCCTACGCTCCCTGCCAGGAGCAATAGCAACATGATTGCGGGTGCACTCCCACGCACAGTACGCAATGCTCGCAAACCGAGAAGGACTTCTGGCAACCATGATAGTAAGGATGGGACAACTGTCCCAGGCTACCGCGCTTCGCACGGAAAACGTCAACATGGCGTTCCGAGGCCCTTGCATCCTTACCAAGCATCCTTACTATCCTGGTCGACTGTATGGGGCGTTCGACACATTTCCCAAATGTGGCGCAGCTGCTGCGCGCAGCGCACCTGGCACGTGAGGCGCCCCTCGCGAGCATCGCGCACCTGGCTGGCGTCTGCATTGGTTCCCGATGGTTGTCGATGGCGGACCCTGCCTGTGCTGAGACCTGGGTGCTACTTATGTAGTTGGAGGGCGGGTGGGAGTGAGCGACAAGGTTTGCGGCTTGGGGTAGCTTGACCTCCACCCCTACCCTCACCCCCACATGCGGCGGAGAGCCTAAAGTGTGAGCGAATGGCCGACAAGAAGAAATAATGATGACCTGAGTGCTGCCCCGCGACGCGCTCCGCGACCCACTTGCTCTGCGACCCACCCGCGCCGAGACCCAGCCGGGACGTTGCCTCAACTAAATCGGCGACTTCGGCGGGCCGGCCTACACTCATGGGTCTCAAAATTTACGTTGGTGGTTGCGGCGGGCTGTTTTGCAGTGGGTTCTAAAAACACAATTTTGGGTCTCAGCTCGGGCGCCCCCTCACTCTTATCCGCAACTGCAAGGCGCTGGATAATGAACTGAAAGCAATGAGCCACATCCCCGTTCTTGACGGATGGAGGCCTGGCCGTGCTCCCGAAGTGCCCGTGTCTGCATGTCAACAGCGTGCCGTCGATGAGCGCCGATTTCGCGCAGCTGCACACAGCTTGCCTCTTTACACTTCTCACGCATCCTGCCGAATAGTTCTTCGGGCAGAGTCAAGCCATGATGTCCCCGGACGACAACGGCTTAGACAGCCTGAGCACGCATCTGAGCGATCGGCAGCATCGCCGTCAAGCGAGAAGCCGATCCACAGCGCAGGGATTCGCCTCTTGTCAGGGATCGGACTATCTGGGCTGAGCGCGGGACCTTGACGAGCTCCTCATGGTACGGCTTGATCTGCTGCGACCAGCTGGAGACGATCGGTTCTCACTCTGCTCAGCTCTCCCCCCCCCGACCGACGCAGAGGGGGTGCGGCTGTCGGGCCAGAAGTCGGGCCTCCTGCGGCCGCTCCGGGCGGTCGGGGCGCCGCCGCAACGCTCTGGTCAAGGGCGCAGCTGCCGGAACGCGTCCCGAGACAGGGGAACCACGCCTCGCATGCGATATGATCGCCCAGGGAGGCCCTGGGAAAGGGGAAGGACGGCGCGTGTCCTGCCCTTGGCCCTGGCGACTGTGCAGACTTGAACGGGAAGGCCGTCGCGACGGCACGGCCTCCAATCATCAACTTGCCGTCGCTCGGACGCCCATTTCCCATTTCCGTCGCCACTTCGCCAACCTCCTCATGCCCTGCAATGCACACCCACCCCAGGACCCCCGGCGCCATGATGGATCACAACGTCGACCCCCAGAGGTCTCGACCCATTCCCTGGGACCAGCTTTCTACACGTAGGTCGGAGGAAGGAGGCAACAACAGAAAGTAGGGAGGCGGATGAAGCAGATAGGGCTCGGGCTCCCCCAGAGAGCAGCAGAACACGCAGCAAAAGCAGATCGATTCTTGAGGCGGGAAGGCGCTTGAAGCAGACTGGCTTTGTGGGAATCCAGAAACAATTACTCTCAACGACCGACGGGTATCGAATACGCACAAGAGTAACCCTTCGCCGGAGGGACCTTTGGTGCGGGCTCACAGGGTGCCCTTCGATCGCTGAGCGCGGTGCGATAGTGGCTGCTTGCGCGCTGGGATTTGGCCACCTTGCGCCCCCCAAGCTCGCGCACCGAAGGTCACTCTTGTCCAGGGTCTCTCTTGCGTGTAGCCGCGGGTATCCCGAGTCGAGGTGTGACGGTCCAGGGGGCCCGCGAGCTCCCCGGAGGCCGACATCAGCAGCCAAGAAACACATCCGCCCTGTGCGTCTTCAGGTGCGCTGGAGGTCTGGGACTGCCGCCCCGCCCCAGGAACACCTCGCCATCGCTCGGACCTCCATTCCTCGTGCCTTGTTCGGTTTCGTGCGTGTATGTGTTCGCAAGACGACACCACGTACTCCTCGATGGTTCTTGCCGAGAAAACATACACACGTCCGAGCGAAGCACAGCCGTACCTACAACATAATAACACCCTTGAAGAGCATGAGACTCCCCGCCGGCCCAAACTGAAGAACTTTAGAGCGTGCCCTGCCCAAAGATGCACAAGCACGAGCAACAAAGCACGAAGAGCACCAGGGTACCCTCCCCGAGCCAACCTCGATCTTTCGAAGAAGGAACAACGCCAGAAACATTAACTTTGGCGCGGGGGTCCAGCGCAGATCCGAGAAATCCGTGCGGAGCGCCAAAAGTTTCTGTTTCTGGCGATTTGTCTTCTTCGAACCTTTTGCCTCGGTCCGACCGTAGCCGAGGGAGGCGTCCGAGCCCGCCCAGGACACTGCCGGAGCGCCGCGGGCATGTCCAGCGAGCCCCATGGCGGAAGGACCTCTGACAAGGGGCGGCGCAGGCCATGGCGTCCACAGAGAGGGACGAAGCCGACCTGGGGGGGTCACTTTGGAGGAGGAGGCTGGGCGGCGAGCGAGGGGGCGAATTTAGAAGGAGAAGGTCTTCTGAGAAGGCGGCGGGACTTCTCAGAGGCCCTCGCGCCTTCTGAGATGTTGCCTGCGTCTTCGGGGAAAACTCAGAGGACACCTGAGAAGGCCGCGAGACTTCCGAGCCCTCTCAGAAGGCCCGCCCCTTCTCACTTCCCCCCCTCGCTCGCCGCCGAGAGGCTGGGCTCTATCCTCGATTGACGGAGCAACTGATGCATCCCTCGCCGAGCGCCTTGTTCTTCACGAGGGGGTTACAGGGCACGAGGCGGAGTAGGGAGGGAGAAGGGGCGAGCAGTCCAGATGGGGGGAATGGAACCGGGGAGCCAGGGGGGAGCAAGAAAGAAAGACAGAGAGAGAGGGGGGAGGGCAGGAAGAGGGATCCCTCAGTCATCCTTCAATCCTACGGGAGGCCCGCATGATCCGAAGACTCTTGCTTCTTCCACCCCAGGGCAACGGCGTGAATGGGGCATTAACCGCTGGCTAACATCCCGAGGGCCATCTTGTTCTAGCACCGAGCCCGTGCCTGACGGCCCCGAGCTCTCTTGCGAACCAGCGCCAACCTCGATGCCAAATCATGTCGGAAATAAGAAATTACAATCTGCTGTCGGCTGCCCTTCCTTGCCAAAAGGGGGTCGCCCTCCCGCACTGCGACCTTTCCGGGGGGGCACTGCGACAGGGCGCCCCCGAAAACGGGATTCCGCCTGATCTGCTGTGGCTCGTTGTAGGTCTCGAAGAGGACGTTGGGCCTCAACGGCTAACTCTGCACCGCAGGCGATCCAAAGGATGAGCGAGAAACTGATGGACCTCCCCGATCACTGTCAACCAGTGGATGGGGAACTCACAACCTACGATGCAATCGCAACCTGAACCCACCCTTACAAGTACCGATCGAATCAAACATCTGACACGTTTGATCGAACTAACGAACCGAGTCGCGATCCAGCTACCTATAAAACTGAAGATTGAACGGAGTAGCGCACTGCTGAGATCTATAACCAACGAGAAACTGCTAACGGCCCCACTGCCTGTCTGTTTCGCTACCGAAGTACCAACTGAGTCTACGACCGACAAGCTGGTATAAGTAACGTAAACCAAGCTCTAACCCACACCCACGATCAAAAAACTTGGACATGGTTGTAAAGACGTAGTCGGCTAATGTTCGGCCGACAGGCAAATCTTCGGGAAGGGAAGGGGGGGTGCTATTGCCGATGTGTGGTGCCTTCGAGCCATGTGCCTCGCTCAAACAAACACCAATCTACTGTTCTGGCCACCCAGCTAACGGTATGCCCATATCACGACATCGAAGCCTATATACCCATCTGTCTAGCTCACGACCTACATTTGATATGATCGATGTCTCTACTAGCGAACCGAGAAACGTCAGCATGGCGATCTTGCTGACGGTGTATGTTACTAGCTGTTGGAACGACGACGACATAACTACTGACCGTCTAGGTGCCAATCTAACAATGGTCGAACCAAAGATATAACTAACGAATTATGTGCCCGTTGGCCACGCGAATACAACTAATGATGCCCTTGACGTTCATGGCATCCGTACGATGGGATACATGGCGCTCTAACAGTCTGCCAATGTTTATACGCACGCTGCGCAAATGGCGGTGGATCCAACGGTCACACATCGACGTACCTGAACGTGCCGGTTGAACCATTGCTCGCGCTTCTCTAGCGCGCGCGTGCGCTCAAGTTCTAGATATCTTGGGCGCCATGGCCATAGCCCGGATGAGATCCCGAACCGCGTCGAATCGCTGCCTCTCCAAGGCACGCCGCGGAACTACATCAAGCGCACCTTTGGACGTCACATGCTCTGGCAAAACAGCGATGCATGCCTCGAGGGGAGGACTATGTTTTACGATCTGGGAGCCGCTTTGGCGCGCTCTTCTGGCCCAGTGGACGGGATAAGGCGAGGAGGAAGCTGGACAAGGAACTAGTAAATGGAATCATCAGCAGGAGAAGAAGCGATGACAATGCCGAAGGGACAGAGTGGGTAAACAAGAGGAGGGACAGGAAAAGGAAAGCCAAGCTGAAGAGCAGGAATACGAATAGTGAAGACGCCTGCGGCAACTCACCGCCGCGACCCTGCCTATGCAAGTTGCCAGCGTGGCAAATTTGGTGGAGACGCAGCGCAGGAGTGGCCCATAATCACTGGACAACTCACCCCGACTGTGGTTATACTCTGAGGGCACACTGAGGCCGTCTTGAGGCTATCTCTGGGCGTTTCGCTGGGCCCTCTTGGGCCCGCTTGGGGGGTCTCCTCGGGCTCGCTTGCGGCCCTCTTGGGCTACCGTGGGGCTCTCTTCAACAGGTCTGGGGTCCCTCGAGGCTGGCTTGGGATTCTCGTTAGGTCGTCCTGGAACCCTCTAGGCGCCATCTTGGGCCGTCAGGGGGCTTCTTGGGCCGCTGTGGGCCCTTCTTGGGGAGTCTTGGGGCCAGCTGGGGACCCTCGCGGGCGCCGTACTGGATTCTTTTTGGCGAGGAAAAGCGACAATGCCCCCCCACCTACACACACAAAGCTGACGAAAACCCATGGTTTTGGCGTCCCAGGGGCCGCGTGGGCGCCCTTGGCCCGCCTTCTGGGTGCCTCGGGGGCCTCCATGGGCAATCTCGGAGCCTCGCTGGGCTGTGTGTAAAGTCCACTCGGGCCGCCCTCCGGGTATCCTGGGGAGTCTTGAAGCGATCTACGGGTGCAAGTGGGGGGGAGGGGCAACGATAGGGGGGGACTGGCATTGGGCGGGATGCATCGACCTGGAATCGTCGATACGTCGCCGATGGGTCGGCGATAGGCTCCCGATAGTGAGTCCGCGACTTCCTGGGCGGGTCAGGTCTATCGGGCCCCCATCGGCGATCAATGGGCGATTGGGTGTCGATGCATCCCCCCCTGTGCCTGTCCCCCCCCCCCTATCGTTGCCCCTGATGGGAACAGTCTCGTGGTCGAAGTCCTGGTCAGGGGGGGTCCCCGAACCCATACTGTGGGCGAAGTCCCGGCCCAGGCCCGATGTCTCTCCAGTTGAGTTATGCACGTGTCGGCCGCGCGCCGAGGGGGGAAAAATGAGAGAGAGAGAGAGAGGCCGTCTCGAAGACGAAGGCTTGGAAGGCTTCTCAAAAGGCCGGAGGGACTCTCAGTCTTCTGAAAAGGCCCGCCCCCCCTGCGTTCTTCCTCCTCCTTCGCCTCCTCCTCCTCCTCCTCCTCCTCCTTCGCCTCCTCCTCCTCCTCCTCCTCCTCCTCATTCTCCTCTCGGTGCTTGACTGGCCACGGCAAGACGACGACGGGGCAACCGCACGGGACAGCCACGGGGCAACCGCGTGGGACAGCCCGCGTGGCACCGCCAGAGGCACGGGCACCGTTGTCGGGCTTGCTCCTGGCTGCGCCAGGGATCACTTGTCGCCCGCACGCGCAGCCTCGCCTCGCCAGCTCGCGCTGCACCGCAAGAACAAAACCGACGCCGGCAGAACTTCCCCGCTCGGTCTCACACCCCATCTCACCAGGCCCAGTCGGGTCATGAGCAACATCACGATGGGCGGCTTTAGGCAACTGTCTGCCTCTGGGGGCGATCGCGGGGCACCACAAGCGGCAACAAAAAAGACTCGGGATCAGAAGCTGGTCCCTGGGAATTGGTCGAGACCTCCAAAGGTCTACGTTGAAAGAAGATCACGACGTCGAGAGTCTGGATCTAACCGACAGATCTGATTACGCTAAGCCTTGGGCGTGCTGCCGTACTTCTTCGCCATATCCCGGAAGAAGGCCTTCGCCTATCGGGGGTCCGCTTCTCAGTGCGCAGAATGCGCGAGCCCAGCGACGGGGGCACGATGTGACGAAAGGATAGTCTGGCGCACTCGGACCCTCTTGGTGGATCCTACCTCACGCGCTTCGTGTCCTAAACCATGGCCACCTCCGTAAGGCCACTGCGGCCGAACACACAGCGGGCGCAGGCCGAATCGGGCATTGTCCAACAAGGATTCATCGGAAGCGCAGTCAGAGCCTTGCTTCACGGACCTCGCTGCGACGAATGGCAGAACCATCGCGCTCCCCGAAGCCGGCTCATGATACAAACCCTGCCATCGACCCCTCCGTCTGAATGACCCACTGTCTCACATAAACACACGACTCGAAGACTACACTCTGAGTCGAGACCTTCTAGCCAGTGTGGCACGCGGAGGTGTATGAAGGGCAGTATTCGAAACTCTGCATTTTTGTACGTGTGGTTCGTATCACGATCACCTTCGCAACAAACGACCTTGCACACAAAAAAGTCGTTGCTACGGAGCCCTCCGCGATCGGCCACACCGTTGTCGGACCAAACGCCGAACGACAAAATAAAATGCCGCTGACAACTGCTCCTCCCATCTGCCCAGAAACTACGGGAAACTCGGCTCATGTGGCCAATGGCCCCCCGTCCCAGTCTGTCAACGCTTTCCCGTGGGATGCTGGACCTCGGGAGTTCGAGGCACTGGCCCCAGGGAGTTCGGGAGTCCAGGCATGCGGCCTCGTTGACTCGATGCGCACATCTGTTACAACTGACAAACGGGCGGATGCAGCGCATCGACCTGTAAGGTCGAGAACTGAGAAGCGCAACGACTAGCCCGCTATACTTCTTGACCGCTTCGCCGTGTTGGGGCGCGGGAATCGGCAACCCGACTTCCATCGGACTGGCAAACTCTTCCTGACGACAATGAACCAGCCTGGTTCAAGGCCGACACTCGCCCGCGGAATGGTTCAAGCAGCATCGCGTCCCCATCAGAGCGATCCAGAGGTGTGTGTGCGTGTGTGTGTGTGTGTGTGTGCGTGTGTGTGTGTGTGTGTGTGTGTGTGTGTGTGTGTGTGTGTGTGTGTGTGTGTGTGTGTGTGTGTGTGTGTGGGGGGTGCGATTAGTGAAACTTGCGCCTACTGTTGAGTCCAACGGGAATCAGGGTGGGCCACCTGAACTCCTCCACCATGGGCTCATGGCCTGGTGCGAAAGATTAACCAGGTCACGGAACGTGGGGGGTGGACCTGGTCAGAAGGATCCATGTCCCAACCGCTTTCCCTCCATACTCGGGTCGCGACTGGCCCCTTCATCCGGTGGGCCTCGTCCAAGTGCATCTCCGCGTGGTAGTCGTGCCAATCGATGACGACCTGGGATCCGCTCTTTCGCCGGATCCCCCTGTGGAAGCACCGCCCTGACCGATCCAGCCGCTCGCAAAGTCAGGCCAGTCGAAGCCCCAGGCCCCAGGGGGCGCAATGGCACGCCGACGAAGCCGACGGCCCCCCCAGGGCGTTGCGGACCTTCGGCATCGAGTCGATCGACGCGCGCGCACGTCGCTGTGCGACGCCTGGCCTATGGGCCAGATCTCGTGCACCCGACGATGTGGCTCGCCGGGCCCCGTTCACGTAAGGTCGACTCGTCTTGCAGTCCAGCCGTGACCCAAAACTGAGCTACGATCGTACTGTAGACGGGGTGGCAAGACACCAAACGCAACCAGGATGATTTCCCTTGCTGCCAATGTTCCTTGCAATGCTGCTGTATGGTTAGGTGTGTATGGTTGCTATTAGTATGGTTACCGTGGTTGCTCGCATGTGCATCACCTACTACTTGTTGTGTCCAAATCGCTGAGGCCATGAGTAACGGTTGCGTGCTGACGATCTGTTTACAATCACCGCAATCAAGCGCGATTGTTGCCAACCACGTGTGCTCCCGATCAAATGAGTCGAGCAACTATGTAAGACCGTGGGGACAGGGCACAAGTTCCTCGCGTTATATTATGCTCATGCTGAATCCCTTCTCCCTTGTAGTATCGTTTCGCTACTCCTTCCTATCCTTCTCGCTGGGTGCTGCGGGGGATCCTGCCCTGGGGGGTCAGAGACCGCTTGTGGGGAAGCCTGGGGGCAGGGTGGGACCATGAGACTTCGAATTCTCGGCGTTCGTAAAAAAGAGTGTCTGCGGTGGTTAGCCTTTACTGTTGAATGTCATTCGCGTGATTGCTTGCTTGCTGGGAACACTGGCAGCCAAAGGCTGCAAGTGGGTACCGCCACGCGAATCGACCGCAATAACAACCGTCGCGCGTCCTGCCTGTATGGTTTCAGCACAGGGGGGCGACGACTTCTGTCGGGGATGGACAGAACCCCCTTGAGCAAAACGTGGTTTAGTGAAAACGACCTCGGGCCCAAACCTGGCGGCCGCAAGCCTGGAAAATGACGGCCGCGGCGCCCTCTCGAGAACCGAAAACGGACAATTCACTAATCGACGTGTCAAGGTGGGGGTTCTGTCCACTCCCGACTCTGCTCGACCAAACTCTGTCTGTCCGCTTTTCGGGCAGCCAACCTTCATAGACGGCACACCTCCATGAGCATGAACTTTCGGAGGTCCGCGCGGACCTCCCAACATATATGTTGTTTAGCGGCTTGTTGTTACTCGAATGCCTTGATCAGGAACACACTATGAGACGCCGGATGCAACGGAACACTCTCGGCGAGAGGCAGCTGATGATGCTCCATCAACTTCTCCAGCCAACCAGGACCAAACGATCAAGACTGGTCCGACCCGTGCTTGGTAGGCCAAAGCTCGATCGGCAAGGCGGCCCTATCTAAGATAGTGGCGTAAATGCCCGCCTCGATGCAAGCGTCGACGACCGCCTGAGCCATCCGGGCGGCACTGCACCTAATTCCTCGATCCTGGACGACATCCAAAGGCCTGACATGCAGGCGTAGCCTGAACTTCAAGCCCCAATCCTGAAACAGCCGTGCGAGACGAAGATAGCAACACGTAAACGTAGACATTCGGAGGTCCGCAGGGACTTCTTGGATCGGCGCTGGGGCCCCCTCCCTGCCGCGCGGGGCTGGCCAGTGGCGGCGCCGGAGGAGCCGCCAGGGGGGCCCAGCGCCGTTCCAAGAAATCCGCGCGGGACGCTGGAAGTCTGTGTGCGCGGGCTTTTTCGGTGAGTGCCCTCCTCCCCCTCCGGCTTTCCGCGGCCGCCCTCCGCCTCCTTCCCTCCCTCGCGCCGCCGGGCAATTAGAACGCCACGCCGCGGGCTACTGGAGCGCGCGTGCGGATTTCCTCCGCCGCGCTGCGATGGAAAAAGGGTGTGTGTGTGTGCGTGTGTGTGTGTGTGTGTGTGTGTGTGTGCGTGTGTGCGTGTGTGCGTGTGTGTGTGTGTGTGTGTGTGTATGTGTGTGTGTGTGTGTGTGTGTGTCTGTGTGTGTGTCTGTGTGTGTCTCTGTGTGTGCGTGTGTGTGTGTGTGTGTGTGTGTGTGCGTGTGTGTGTGTGTGTGTGAATGGTCTTTTTTGTTTCCCCCTCCACGGTAATGGTCACGCAGAGTTATAGGGTTTCCTCCTCGGCAGTCGCGACATGCGTGCCCCGAAACTCCGCCTGGCGAGGGCCCCCCGTCTTCGGCAGACCCTGTGCAAGGCCGGGGTCGGGCTTCTCCTCCAGCGTCTGGTGCTCCGCGGGAGCGATGGGGGAGCGGGCAGAGGCTGCGTTTTCGGGGGGGTGGCGCCCAAGTGGAGACCTGAAGCCTGCTGAGAATAGCTTCTGAGCCTTCTCCGAGGCCGCAGGGGTCGAGGAGGGGATCGACTACAGAATGGAATAACCCCAAAATGGAAATGTCCGCCCAGTCGTCGGAGGAAAAAATCAGGTATAATTGTTGGTGTACGAGCATTATACGTTTTGCTCCGTAGATTTGACGGCAGCATGTAGGGAAATTCGATGTTGTAGTCGATCCCTTATTCGAAGGAAGGGCTTCCTCAGGAGGCGGGAATGTTTCTGAGGAGCCCCTCCCCCCAAAACGCCGTCTGAGACGGTTGGCCCCCAGGGCGCGAAGCCGAGCCGCAACTGGGGCTCCTGTCGAACACGCAGTGCGCGAGCGGCGCGCCCATCGAAGGAACGCAGGGATGGGTGCGGGTTCGCCCACGGGAGCCGAAGTTCTGGCTCCGTTAGTGCCTGAAGCGCATGAGGTGCGGGCTGAAAAGAAAGAGTGGGCCGAAGCGGACGAGCCCACTGGAGCCGTAGTTGGGGCTCCCTACAAGCAAGAAGTGCGTGAGCGCTGTGCGAAATGGCCGCGTGGACCGCATGCGGACGCGCCCACCAGAGCCAGAGCTGGAGCTCCTTGTGGGACATGCCATGTAGGCGCCAAGAGGCCCACAAGAGGCCCCAAGATGTGCCCAAGACGGCCTAAGAGGGCCCGAAGACGGCTCCAACAGGGGGGGCAGGTAGGAGACCCGAACGGACATTTGGAGCCATCGGTCCCGATGCATTCCCAGGAGGCTCCAAGAGGCCCCCAAGAGGCCCTCAAGAGGCCAGAAGAGGCCCCCAAGAAACCCCAAACCTGCCCTGGAGAGGCCCCTGAGATCGCTCCGAAGAGACCCCAAGGACCATCCCTGAGAAATCTGACCCGCAACCCAGGCACAGTGGCGGGATGGGCAGGAGGCTATTGGATCGTTTGCGGATATCGGATGATGGGCCACATTGTGGGATAACGCAGTCGTGTCCATTGGCAGGTGCCGTACCGAAACATGTGTGAACACAACCCTGCTCCGATGGCAACGAATCGCAACAGACATAGTCGGACATATTCAACATCATTCTCAACCCGCCATGGATGCCTCACCTTTCCTCCAGCGGTCGCCGGCAAGCGGCTGCAATTAGCGATTGTTCTGCAAACCCGCTGCTTGGTCAGAGAATTAGTTTTTTTTTCTCCTGCCCAGCCAGTACCGTCTCTGTGCCAGAACATCTTTTAGTCGCAGCGATGGCGAACGCGCTCGGCGTCCGTAGCCTGAGTGGGGGAGCTGCCTTGCGAGTTCTACACAAGCAGGCGGGAAACCGAAGAGGGCGGCAGCGGAGGAGGAGAAACATAACAAAACGCCCGAACTTAGAAACATAACAGTTCGGAGGCCTGCGCGGACTTTTTGGATTGGCGATGGCCCCCTTGTCCTGGCGCTTGGAGCGCGCCAAAGGCGCCACCAGAGGCGCCGCCATCTGTTCCTCCGTCTGGCTCCCTCCTGCGAAAGACATTGCGCGCCGAAGAATCTCCGACGAATAACTAAAACCAAACGGTGGCTCAGCTCCTGGGAAAAGACCTCCAGGACCCTGAGCACTTTGCCGCCCCCGACCCGCCTGTAGGAGCCCCCTGTCCGATTTGGTTCAAACCTTCCTCCTTCTCCTGACCGTGAAGGCTCCGTGAACCAGGACGCCAGAAGCGCACTTGGCTCAGAACTGGCCATCGCTCGGACGTCGATTCCCTGTGTTTGTTCGGTTTCGCGCGTGGTTTTTGGGCCAAATGATCAAGGATGCTCCTCGATGGTCCTAGCCGAAAGAAAAAATACACACGTCCGAGCGATGCCAAGAGAATGGCGCTCCCGCCTCGGCGCCAGCCCCGCGTGCGCGTGCCCGCCGCCGCGCAGGCCACGCTCGTGGCTCGGACGGGCGCTCCCAAAACGGCGGCGACTCCATCATGGCTGGGGGGTGTGTTGCCTCCCCGCGGGCGTCCCGAGGACAGGGCCATACGCTGCACGCCGCACGATGCGCACCCAGAGGAGTGCAACCGACAGCTGCTCAGCCGAGCCTTGGCAGCTGGTCCGAGACAACGAAAATAATGGACTGCAGCGGTGCATGTGCAACCGCGGAGCATAGCGAATAACGGTTGCGAGGACGCAGTGCGTTGGGACATCGCCCTCGGAACGGCATGTGTGAAAAACTGGGAGTCCCGGAGTCTCCACCAACTCTGACCTCCCGAAAGTGAAGACCCAAATTATGATTCCTCTGTACAAACACTGGATGAGTGAGCTGCGAAGCCGCATCGCCACCGAGCACACGGATACTGCTGATGCGCTGAAAAATGTGGAGTTACCATCGGGAAAGCGAGGCGGTCCCTTCCGTTTCTGACCATAACAAAGACACCATGCCAATGATACGCATGTCGGTGACTTGAATGTCCTACACACGAGAAGCATCCGCTTCCGCAAGTATATCTGGTAAGCCCTTGCTCACAAATTCAACGCGCATGCTGAAACTTGGATCCCTGACCATTTCTGTGACGATACTTGAATGCGCACGAAACCTTGACCGCACCGACAAACGAATACTGACGTGAACTGCGCACCCAGATTCCGACGTGCGCTTCATGCTGATGTCTGCGCCAACTAGCGTTTGACATGACACTTCCAAAATCTCTGTATCTAAATATTCCGTTCGGAATAGACGTCCAACCACGCTGGGATATCCGATCGCATTGACACTATTCCGCTCGGCATCGAAGTCCAGCCACGCTGAGATATCCCATCGCATTGAGCACGAGTTCCTGTCTTGGTGCGATGAATTTGCATCACCGCCCAGCGCCCCCCCCTGATTGCGACGTCCCTCCCATGGCGCTTCTGCGCAACGGGCGCCTCCGGCCTTGGGGGCCCAGGCCCAGAGCCCAAAGGAGTGCTCACTCGATCCGCAGCGGCGCACCAGGCGTGACGTCTAGAAGGCGCGTGCCCCTGAGTCGCGGACGTGCGCGCAGCTGTTCCGCGAACTCGCGCGGCGAACCTTCCTCCTTCAGTGCCGCCGCCAGCAAGCCCGTGCTGTCCAGCTCGCCGTTTTTCAGCGGAATGACGATGCGCGGCGTGGGCTCCAAGGCTTCCAACGTCTCGAGGGCGTCCTGCACGCCGTTCACCAGCTTGTAGCCCGCGATCTCCTGCTTCGTCAGCGGGATCAGCAAGGCGTCGACTCGTATGTCCGGAGCCCGCGGCAGCTGCCGCAGGGACGTGCCCAGGGATGGCCCGAGGAAGTTGCCGTGCGGTTCCGTGCCCAGCGCCAGGCCGCCGGGGCGGGTGTCCGTGAACACGTATGCGTTCTCTGGGGCTTGCCACGGCGGCCCCACGACGCTCCCAGGCAGCGCCGCGATTCGTAAGGCGCCCAGGCTGACCGAGCGCCCTGGCTCCAGCGATGTGACCCGCTCGAAGCCAAGGCTCCTGGCCACATCAGCTGCGCTGGGACCAGCGATGATCTGAGTACGCTTGTCAATGAGCCGCAGCGTGGGCCGGTGGGCATGGTCGTCAAGGCCCTGCGTGAGCACGACCGCGTCGAAGCCGGCGTGCACCTCGGACGGCGCGGGCGCCGCGGCCACCGCCTCTGCGCGGCGGCCGCCCTCGAAGGCCCACCGCTGCTCGCCGAAGGTCAGCTCGCCCACGAGCAGCGGGTCCACCAGGAGGCGGCAGCCGCCGATCTCCAGGCTGTAGCTGTTGATGCCGAAGAAAGTGAACACAGGCGCCTCCGCCGCTGCAGCGGTCGGGCCTGCGGCCAGCTGCGCGCGTGGCGCCCGCGCGCACGGCTCGGCCAGACTTGCGGCGCCGGCGAAGGCATGCAGCGCGGCCCCACCGCAACCGCACCAAGCCCCGACGGCACTGGCGGCCGCGGCGAACACGCCGCCTCGTCGGGTTGCGGCAGCAACGGCAGTGCGCCCGCGCGATCCAGTCCGACGTCCTGCCGCCATCGCCGCTCGCCGCGGACGCCGCGCACGACCCCAGCCACCCCCAACACACGGATGCCCCAGTCTTGAACAGTGCACACGCGCGTACCATAATGTTCTAGTCACTTCGTGCTAACTGTGGGTCCCCACACATGTGACCACAAGTATGTATCTCGTGTAACGTTCGTGTTGTATGTCCTTATTGACTCATGTTCAAAATAGGTTCGAAAGCGCAGACACCAAACAATATGCTTCAAATGAATTATCCGGTGAGCAATCTACGTTGGGCAGTTCATGTTGCGCAACGTACGTGGCGACATACATGTTGCGAAGTACATGTTGTGCAAGCCGTTCTGATACACGACCTACGTGTGCACAGCTGTGTTTGTACATTTATGTGTGTATATATACATATATATATACATACCGTATCACCCCCCAATTGCGGCCCCGCAGTTGCGGATAAGAGTGAGGGGGTTGAGAGGACGTTGTCAGATTGACAGGCTCAGACGAAACCCACCGCAGGCGCCAAATATTTTTTCAAATAATGCATTGATCCCGCCGGACGCACCAATCATTCTGGTAAAGCAATGTGGCTGGATCGCAGAGTGGGTCGCGGGTGGGTCACGGATGGGTCGCGGGTGATTCGTGGGCTGGGTCGCGGGTGGGTCGCGGGTGGGTCGCGCATGGGTCGCGGGTGGGTCGCGGGTGGGTCGCGGGGTGGGTCGCGGGTGGGTCGCGGGTGGGTCGCGGGGTGGGTCGCGGGAAGGGTCGCGGGGTGGATTGCGTGGTAGGTCGCGGGGTGGGTCGCGGGGTGGGTCGCGGGTGGGTCGCTGCGTGGGTCGTGGGTGGGTCGCGGGTGGGTCGCGGGTGGGTCGCAGGGAGGACGACGACAGCAACAACAGCAGCAGCAGCAACAACAACAATCAGTTTAAGACTGTTCGCTCTTATCTGCTCGCGTGTCATTCAAAATGCATACCCCCAACCCTGGATACCCGCACTCGTCTTCGATCGTACCCCCTTTGAGAGGGAATATTCATTACCTGCCACGTGTGGTTGGTGAAGCCCTTGGAAACGAAATGTAACAGATAACAGGGGAGAATGAGGACGAAGGGATCGGAGGAAGGGAGGGACGGGGCAAAAAGGAGGGAGGACGATGATTTGCGCTGCGAGTGGCTATTCAGCTTGCGCCATGACTTGCGCCAGCCACTCCAACACAAGTTAACAATAAGTTTCGCCATGGGTCGCGCGCGCGTCAGGGCTGCTGCCATAGCCTGGTTCACCGGAGCGCGCGTGCGGCAGGGCTGGACCCAAACGTTGTTGTTCGTTTTGTTGTTCGTTTTGTTGTTCGTGTTGCTCCACCTATTTTACTGTACCTCCCTCCCAAAACGAAAAACAGAACACAGCCGAAGTCTAGCAAAACAGCGTTTAGGCCCAGCCCTGGCGTGCGGATCGCATCTGCCGCGCTGTGACGTAAAACACGTGCGGCATGTCCACATCCTGTCCCTCGAGAACGGGGTGGGGCGGAGACTGGCGACAGCGATAGACAGCGAGAGCGAAAGCGCATGTTCAAGAGCATGCCGCCTCCAGTCTCGCCTTCTCCCGCGCGGGATTCTCAAGGTACCCGCCCTTCTCTACGCCCATGGCCGCGCGGATGAGGGTGACGTGCCAGTCCTTGGCGAGCAGACGGTCTAGGCCAGCTTGGCATTCGAGACGCGCCGCCGTGGCGGCAAACGTACGAACAAGCCACCGATTTGCAGTGCCGGAGCGGGGAAGCTGGCATTCTGATAGGCAAGGGATGGATGAACATGAGCAGCAATAGAAGGAAACAAAAAGAAGGATCGCACAATGCACATCACCACCCTCGGACCAGAAACCTACCCACACCCTCGATTGAAGATTGTAGTCCAGTTATGGGCCTGCGTCTGCTGTTGCACTCCAGGCAATGCCCGGTAACCCATCGCGGCGAGGGGCGAGGGTAGCCAATGGTGGCCAGCTGGCCGAGCGAAAAGCGACGCCAAGTCTCGAGAAGCCAAAGGGCTAGGATGAGCTGTCCCGCTTCAGCCATTCAACCGTCTTGGCGTTCCAGAACTGGCCCATCCATTGCGACCTTGGTGACCCGCCGACGAGGTCGCGGATGGCAGCACACGATCAAGCGGTACCGATTCCAAAAACTGCATGACCATTATAGCGACTCTGACCGCACGATCGCGAACGTCAAGATCACACGCCGAAATAACGATCGCACTGTCAAACGCACTGGGTCATGCGACGAGCTATTACGCAGCAAACGATATCTGCGACGCGATAGGCGACAATGCGACTGGACGCGGCTGAGACCGCGACCAGAATAGCGACACACCCCGCAAGCGCACCTGGACAAAATTGCCCTCTCTGGTCGGCATCCTTTTCCCCACGCCTGATTGCACTGCACCTCCCTGTTCCCCTCTTCCCCCGCATCCTTCAAAGACTTCAAAACCATCTTCGCCCTCGGCTTCCATACTCATCAATTATATGTGATCGTTCTCTCCAAGCCTGGGCTCAGAAGCGTCGTGCTCCGGCTACTGTTTCTCACCCTCCTCCCTTGCCCTTCAACTCAGTTTGCACTGCATTTGGCAAACGCGGTGGAATCATAATGGCTTTCCCCCCCTTCCGACGCGTTTGTTCCTGACGACACAGCTTCTATGGCAACTCGTGGAAGCCTCCCACGCCATCCTGCAGGCGCTTGCGGATCGACACTAACCGACGCTAGTCGACGCGAATAGACCCTAAATCGACGCTAATCGAAGCTAAATCGACACTCGTAGACCCTACATCGGCGCTTTCTCATCGATCACCATACGCCGTTTTGCATATTCTACTCGGCGGAAGTACAAAGACGCGCCATGCTCCCATGATTGGTATCGAACACGGTGGCGACCACAACGAGAGTGGCCCCAGAGCGCAACGCGGGAGCACGCCGCGCGAGCAGGGAGCAGCAGCGAGGCAAAGATAGGAACGGTGATCTCGTGCTCCGGAGCGCGGCTGGGGAGATCCGCGAACTAGCGCTACCCAGATGAGCAAACAAACGGCCGAGCTGTCTTTTCGACGCCCAAGAGTATGTGTTCCTCGGCAGCTGCGCGCGCGGCGACACGGCGGTGACAGTGGTGGTCGGGCGCGCGAGGGAAACCTGCGCACCAGACCGAAGGGCGAAGCGGAGCGGAAGGTTCGACACCCACCGCACATGCCCGCACGGGGTAAACATTCGACGTCCGCAGCAATGCCATGGGGGGGAGGGGGGGCGAAGCCAACACGGGTTTCGTGCCCCCCCCCCAGGGCTGAAGATATGGCCGAAATCGGCACGCTCCACCCCGAACGACAACCCCTGAATCTCGAAGGAAAGGCAGACCAGCCGAAATTCCAGTCAACGCACAATGAAACACATGAAGCATAAACACGTATCTGTATCCGCCGGCCTCATTGTAGTGAGGCCACAAAGCCCCGCGGATTAGGCTTGCTGCTTCTTGTTTTAATTTAAGTTGCCAGTCTCCCAACTTATAATCCGACTTCTGTTTCCCACTGTGAACTGTTGAAGCCCGCGCGAGGGGTAGGGGCCGAAAAACGTAAGATCCGCGGCCCCGAAGCCATAATCCGTTGTTGCGCACTACTCCATATATTCGCGCCCCCGAATCCAACCCCCTGTAGATCACACACTATTTGCGTCCCCGAGGCCATGAACCCTTGCAGGTTACACTGTGTTCGCGCGCCCGAGACCATAAGTCTCTCGCAAATTACATGCGCTTTGTGTCCCCGAATCTCGGATACATGCAATTTGTTGCGCTTTCGAAGCCGCAATCGGACATAAAATGCCCCCAAGACGGTGCAAGAAGCCTCCGAGAGGGCCCAAGAATGCTCCAAGGCGCCCGCGATGGCCCAAGAGGCTCCCAAGAGGCCCCCAAAGCGCTCCAAGAGCGCCCCAGGGTCGCGGGTGGGTCGCGGGTTGTGTCGCGGGTGGGCCGCGGGTGGGTGGCGGGTGGGTGGCGGGTGGGTCGCGGGGGGGTCGCGAGGGGGTCGCGGGTGGGTCGCCAGTGGGTCGCGGGTGGGTCGCGGGCGGGTCGCGGGTGTGTCGCGTGCAGGGTCGAGAGTGGGACAACGACAACAACACCAATCATTTAAAGACTGTCAGCTCCTATCTGCTCGCGTGCAATTCAACACGTGTATGTGAAGCCCTCGGTACCCGCTTAACGGCTACGTGTATTTAGCGCAGCCCGTAAAACACAAGGATGAGACACAGGGAGAGATTGGAAGGAGGGGTGCTACGAGCAGAAAGCCCGTGGCAGAACCAGACGGGCAGATCGGGCGGGCAGACCCTGCCGCGCGGGTCGGGAAGGCGGGCTCAGGCAGCCAGGTAGAGCAGGCGGGATGCTGAGGCGTGAGTCCTGCATGAATCGCGAGGAAGTCTTTTGTGATAGCGCGATTCTCAAGTAAACCGTAGGGTGCCAAAGCGAGAGCGTGATTCAAGAGTGTCGAGGGCGCGGCGCCGGAATACACCGCGAGGACGTACCGCGCGAGAGCGCGACGCCTGCATACATTGTAATATCCCGCGCGAGAGCGCGTTTTCGGCTTAACTGGTGAGGATGTATCAGGTGGTAGCCGTTGTTGGTGTTGTTGTTGTAATTGTTGTTGTTGTAGTTGTTGTTGTTGGTGGTGGTGGTGGTGGTGGTGGTGGTGGTGGTGGTAGTGGTGTGTTTGTTGTTGTTGTTGATGTTGTTGGTGTTGCTGTTGTTGTTGTTGTTGGTGTTGTTGTTGTTGTTGGTGTTGGTGTTGGTGTTGTTGTTGTTGTTGTTGTTGGTGTTGTTGTTGTTATTGTAAGTCGGGGGCCAAGGGCGCAATCCGAGCCCAAACTTTTCCTGGAGAGAAACCGGATGCGAGTCCTGGCAGGAACACTTGAAAAACAAATCAGGGCGGGCAACCATTTTAAAACGAATGCGCGCAGCACTATGGCGAGGACCACATATTGAAAAAGGGTCTGCCCTCCATCCGTGAAACCACTGTTAATCTTTGAATCACAGGGTCATGAATGGTAAAGAAGTCTCGTGCGAAACGACCGGCACGCCCTTTCGACCAGCGTCGGGGTGTGACAGGGAGGAGCTGCTTAAAAGGCAAATGCGTTGAGAAGGAGGAGGAGGTTGGAGGAGGAGGAGGAGGAGAAGGAGGAGCCTGAGCGCGCCCTGGGTTCACAGCCTCCCATTTCAAGTACCTTTAAATTACACGGGCTGCGTTTATAGTAAACCCGCCCTGCGCGGCGGCCATGGAGGCTTGGGAGAGCCGACCCAAGGAGGATGAGGGTCACGAGTAGGACGAGAAGGAATAGGATGGAAGAGGAGAGAGTTCGCGGCGTGACGCCTTCGGCGTCGGCTTCTGACACCACGTTGATCGCCCAACTTTGAACCATCGCGGCTATTGAGCATCCTTGAACCGTTCGGAAGAGGAAGAGGAGGTGGAGCAGGAGGAGGAGGAGGTTGGAGGAGGAGGGGGAGGATGAGGAGGAGGTTGGAGGAGGACGAGGATGAGGAGGAGGAGGAGGAGGAGGAGGAGGAGGAGGAGGAGGAGGAGGAGGAGGAGGAGCAGGACAAGGTTGGAGGAGGAGGAGGAGGAGGAGGAGGAGGAGGAGGAGGAGGAGGAGGAGGAGGAGGCGGCGGAGTGGGGGAATAAGAAGGAGGACGAGGTTGGAGGAGGAGGAGTAGGAGGAGGAGGAGGAGGAGGAGGCTGAGGAGGTTGGAGGAGGAGGAAAAGGCCAGACTGGCGTGGCCCTTGGCCACACTGGCCGACCTGCCCACCCAGGTGGCGCCATACGCCTGCTCACCTCTGGGAGTCGCGGGGCTATCCCCCCACATAAGGAGGTTGTGCTGGTGGGCCTGAGGTACCACGGCCCAGTGGGGATGGGGATAGATTAGATGATGCTGAGCTGGCGGGATTGTTCAGGGAAACGAACAATGACATAAGCATAAAACAACTCGGAGGTGCGCGAGGATCTCTCGGATCGTCGCTGGGGCCCCCTGGCGGCGCCTCCTGCGCCGCCCCTGGCGCGCTCCGCGCGCCAGGGAGGGGGGTCAAGCGCCGATCCGAGAAATCCGCACGGACCTCCGAGTTGTTATGCTTATGTCATTGTTCGTTCCCCTATAGAGGATGCTGAGCTCAACGGCGAGTTTGCTATGACGGCTGCGGCACTCGCGTTTGACGCCGTGTGGATTGCTCAGCCTTGGACGATCGCGGCTCTCCTAGGGCGCAGATGATCTCAGGAGACAACTGCCAGGAGGTCTTCGTCGGAAGGATTCAAGAGGACGCTGCTATGCCGGATGAAGCCGCGGATGAAGCGGGATTGAGCCACATTGCGCTGGGTCGATCCAGATGACGCGGGATCCAGCCGGGCCAGGCAGGATGTCGGAGCAGGCCAGGGGCAGACTTACACCTCCCAAGATCTGCAGCCGAATTCCCAAATGGCTCCCATGCTGGCACGAGCGACCGCTGGTGGCGCTCGACCTGCAATGCGCCTGGTGCGGTCGCCGCCGACTCGACACGACGCAAACCCACCGCCCCCTGAGCCTGCCGTGCGCCAGCGCTGGGCAGTGCCCGCTCGGGCCTCCCACCGCGGGGCACCCGCCGCTGGCCCGCTGGCCCGCGGCCCGCGGGGCGCACCGGATGGCCGTGCTCCCCCACGATCTTGTTCCCCTTCACCCGCAGCTTGCCGTGCTGCCGGACTGCCTGAACCGCGGCCGCTTTCGGCACGGCCGTGGCACTCCGCCTCCTGCTGCCCATCCCTCCTCCCCTGGATGCTGTTCCTCCTCCTGGAGATCGGGGGGGACGTCCAGGGGGGGCAGGGGTCCAGAGGGGGGGCCCGAGGAAGATCGATCTGGACGACGCCTGGAGGAGGGGGCACATCAGCATCTAGCTGGGCTCGCTCCTTGAACCCCACCCTGGGCAAGCCCAAACAACCTCTGCGCATCCTCGAGAAGACAGCGTCTCTGACTGTCGATTGCCGGTCTGTCCGAACGAGGAGGAGGAGGTGAAGGAGGCACGACCAAACCGAGGACGGGTGCGCAAAGCAGTGGCATAAAATAAGCAAAGAGAAGGAAAAGGACTAGCGCGCGCAACACGACGGTGAGGAAAATGGCCAAAGGGCCATCTGAGACGAAGCCAAAAGCAGGCGTCGTCAGAGGCGAGGAATGGACGGGGGCCCCCCGCCACGCCCCCGCGAGGGGGTCCTTGCCCACCTCAAGGGACCCGAGGCAGGTGGCATCCTTACTGCATGCAGGTCCCTCGCAGCGACCCCAACAAACTCGACCGAGAGGACGGCGGCTGGGCCCCAGCGCCGCAGCGGAGGCAGAATGCCAGGGCGGCCCCAGCCATGCACACCCGATGCCCGCGTGCGCTGCTGGGCCCGACGGGGCCTTGAGCGGGGAGGGGGGGCGACAGGGAGAGGCCAGCATCACGCGAGGCCGAGGATAGCCCCCGCCGCGGACACCCAGAGGCCCGAGCCCTCTTGCAGGGCGGAGGCCCACCAGGGTCGTCAGGGAGGGGGGGGGGGGGGGGGGGCACCAGGGCCTTCGGCGGGAGGAGGGGGCCGAAGGGCGAGGGGCCTCGGGCGCGGAGCGCCAGAGGGCCAGTCCTCGAAAACGCCCCCCCCCCCCCAACCTGGTGCGCGCACGGGGGGGGCGGGGGGGGGGGGGGCACGGGGCTCCTCGGAGCCTCGGGGGCGGGCAGCCTTAGCCAGCCGACCCGCCGCCTCCTCGAGGGCCTCGTCCCCGTGCCTCTCCTCCGTCCAGAACCTCACCCGCTGAAAAGCCAGGGACCCCTCAAGGCCCTTGGCAGCCAGAGGCGGCGGCTCCCTGATATCGGCGGCGGCAGGAGGTGGAGGAGGAGGAGGAGGAGGAGGAGGAGGAGGAGGAGGAGAACGAGGAAGAAAAGGAGGAGATAGAACGGAAGAGTGAGGAGAAGGGAGGAGGGAGAAAGGCGGACGGATGCTGATGATGATGATGATGATGATGATGATGATGATGATGATGATGGTGATGATGATGATGAGGATGAGGATGAGGATGAGAATGATGATGATGATGATGATGATGCTGATGCTGATGCTGATGCTGATGATGATGATGATGCTGATGATGATGATGATGATGATGATGATGATGATGATGATGATGATGATGAAAGTGACGAAGATGATGATGCTGATGATGATGAGGAGGAGGAGGAGACGCAAGAGGAGGATGAGGTGGGAGGAGGGAGAAGGAGGGAGGAGGAGAGGGAGGAGAAGGAGGAGGAGAAGGAGGAGGAGGAGGAGGAGGAGGAGGCGCTCGCGGCAGCAGCACGGTGTCGATGGCTGGGGGTTCCCGCACCACCGCCCTCTGGCGCACAGCCCCCGCCAAGAACGGCCCTCTGGCTCCGCGGCAACGACGGCGGGACGCGACGGCGGAGAAAACAATTAGTGACCCCCCCCCCAGCCCCCCGAACTCAAAGTTGGCACGCGCGGGGGAGACTGCGGTCGAGGTGCCACTCATCAGACCCACCGCCAACTTTGAACATTGGTGGGAGGGGGAGGCGTTGACAGATGAATGTGGCGTGAGTGTTTGCTATGTTTTCCGAGGCCTGGATGGCGGCGTGTGGCTATCCTGACGCCTCGAGCATGTAAAGACGCCCCCGCTGTGAGACCGACAAAAGTCGGCGGCGAGCCCTCGGCGAGAAGGTCCATGCTCTTGATCCACACCTCTTGTGGCCATACTACTGCGGCTGCATTGGAAGCAGGTCTCTCTTGCAAGGGGCGTTAGAATCGGCGGCGAGCGAGGGGGGGAAGTGAGAAGAAGGCCCTCTCGGAGGGCGGCGGGGCTTCTCAGAAGCCCGCTGGCCCTCTGAGGAGTCTTCTGCGTCTTCGGGGAAGGCTCAGGGCCAGGGGCGTCTGGGCCTCCTGCGAAGCCTCGCACCTTCTCACTTCCCCCACTCGCTCGCCGCCGAAGCATGCAAGGACGCTTCCGTTTTGAGACTGGCAATTACCTGCCTGCCAGACCACCCCAACCTAACCCGAAGACCCCAATCTCGGGTGGGGGGGCGTACGTGTTCCAAATGCGTTTTTTGTCCATGTTCCCCGACATTCCCCCCACCGGGAATGCAGGGCGAATTGGGGCCGTCGGATTGGGATGGGTCAGGGTAGTGAACAGCAGATCTCGTAGCAGAGCGATTTCCCTGCGCCATCCCGCGCCGCCAAGTCCGCAGAGAGCTGCACGCTTGACGCCTCCCACCTGGAACGGCCGGAACACCGCGGCGGCGACGAACGGTCAGAACGCCGTGGCAGCGACGACCGAACCTGGCCTGCCGCGCACGGCGACGGCCGAGTCCAGCACACTGGGCCAGCTTCGTGGAACATGGAGAAGAAACCGTTTGTGCGAGCACTGCTTGGGGGCCTCAACAGGCGAAACCCGATGAGCGGAATGGGACACGGAACCCAGCGGGCGGAGACGTATGCGGACCCCTTCTGGCGACTGGGTATCAGTGCCGCGACTGGTCTGTGTCAGGTTCTGGCGTTTGTCTTGGTCTGAAATCCCCAGCTGTATATCGCGGCGCCAGTATGCGACGCCACTCTGCATCGGGTGCTTGCTTCGAGTACTCAGACTGCTGCCCGTCAATAATTAACACCGCATAGGCCAAACGGAAGGAAATAGTTGGGAAGTGGATTTGCTTCTAACCTTTTAGACCCATTCCCGCCAACTTGCCTGCACTGGCCTCGAGCGCCGACTGACACGATTGACGCCTGCTTTTTATTGCCAGGTCCCTTGCGTATGCAGCTGCATGTGGAGAAAAGCCTGCGCAGGCGCCATGGCTTTCACAGTTTGCAGAATCATAAGCAGGCCGATGCTTAGGTCACAACTGCAGCACCACGCTTACATCTTGATGTGTACTATGATTTGTCGCACTTCAAGCTGGGGATGCCAGGCAGCGTCCTGACGCGGCATGCGCAAGCACTGCACGCTACCTTCAGGGATGCCATCCCAACAACATGTGTATCCTCATTCATCTACCCATCAGCGTACAGACAAGTTACACCAGAGAAAATACCTAATCGGTGGATGGTTTGTATTATGGGTATTTGAATCGATTGCGGGATCGGTAGTGGGATCGATAGTTGGACCGGAAGCGAGCACAATGGTAAGGTCGATCGTGAGATCGATAGTGAAATCCATGGTGAGATCGATCGATTCAGTGAGATCGATCGTGAGATCACTCGTGTGATCCATAGTGAGATCGATAGTGAGATCGCTTGTGAGATCGATAGAGAAGTGGGTAATGAGATCGATGGTGAGACGGATCGAAAAGGTGATCGACCAAGAATCGGGGAACCTGGAAATCCGGGAACCACGCGACATCGGCCCAGAACCAGTAGGTGGGAACCCAGAACCTGGAACCAAGAACCTGGGAATCCGGCCGCCCAGCGAAATACACCAGAGAAAAGACCCAATCAGTGGCTGGTTTGAAAATGAATAATGTGGATATTGAGATCGATGGTGAGATCGATAGTGGAATCGATAGTGAGGACGATTGTAAGGTCGATCGTGAGACCGAGCGAAATCGATTCAATGAGATCGATAGTGAGATCGATGGTGAGATCGCTCGTGCGATCTATAGTGACATCGCTTGTGAGATCGATCGTGAGATCGTTTGTGGGATCGATGGTGAGAACGATAAAGGGGTTGGGTAATGAGATCGATGATCGGACCAATCGATAAGAAGATCGACCAAGAACCCGGGAAAACGGGAACCCCGCCACCCACCGAAATCGGCCCAAAACCCGAAACCAGGAGCCCGGGGACCTGGAACCGGGAACCTGGAAACCCGGCCGCCTACCGAAATCGGCTCAGAACTTCCACCAAATCTTTCAATATCCGCTAGGACCCCTTCAGTGCGAGCACTGATTGGGAATTGCACCATAGAAAAACCCTAATCAATGGAAAATTTGAAAATTACTGAAATTGAAACTTAGATCGATTGCAATATCACTAGTGAGACCGATAGTGAGATCACTAGTGAAGACGATAGTAAGGCCATTCGTGATAATGATAGTGAAATCGATGTTCTTGAGATCGTTCGTGCGATCTATAGTGAGATCTGTAGTGGGATCGATGGAGAGATCGATTGCGATATCGAGAGTGAGATCGATCGAGAAGTGGGTAATGAGATCGATGGTGAGGCCGATCGATAATAAAATGGACCAGGAACCTGGGAACCGGGAACCCGGAAACCCGAGAACCTCGCCGCCAACCAAAATCGACCCGGAACTTGAAACCGGGACCCCCCGAACCTGGAACCGGGAAACCGGCCTCCCACCGAAACATGCCAGTAACTTTCGCCAAATCTTTCAATATTCTCTAGGACCCCCTTCATTGCAAGCACTCATTGGGGAATATCTGCTGGGACCCCTTCAGTGCAAGCACAGATTGGAGAATAGTTGGAAGAAATGTTGCGCCGCTGCCATGGTAATCGAACAACTGGCCCAATGACGGGAGACTGCAGAGCGCCGGGCAAGGCAGGAACGTCGCGCAGAAGGGGGTGGCGAAGGGAAGGGGGTGGAACATGCTGGCGGCGAGTCATTTAGACCTAAGCAGGCAGGGGAGCTCCTCCGAAAGGACTGGTGGCTTCTACCGGCGGTGAGCGAGGGGGTAAGTGAGAAAGATAAGGCCTTCTCAGGTCGGAAGTCCTCCGACATTCTCAACAGTTTTCAAGGCCTTTCCCGAAGACGAACAAGATTCTCAGAAGGCGCGAGGGGTTCTGAGGAGCCCCGTCGAGTTCTGAGAAGGCCTTCTCCTTCTCGTTTGCCCCCCTCGCTCGCCGCCGATTCTAAGAAGGCCCCTTGAAAGAGAGACCTGCTTCCCATGCAGCCGCAGCAGTGTGGCCACAGGGAGTGTGGATCCAGAGCAAGGGCCTTCTCGCCGAGGGCTCGCGAGGGCACGTGGAGGTTGTCCCCGAAGGGTGACCACTCTAAGGCGGCGAGCCCCAATACGAACAACACAAGGAGGACGAGGAGGAGGAGGAGGAGGAGCAGCTCCGTGGGCCGAAGCTCGATCCTGGAAATCCGAGGCTCGAGGGCTCGGCCCTGGAGGGTGCCCAACTCCTCCCGTCGTGACTGTGCGCACGGCGCGAGGGACCCGGGGGCTCCCGGCGCGCCGCCGATCTCTCCACTTCCTCCAATACGAGGGCCCCTCCGGAGCTGGCGTCGCTCTGAGCCCTCGGGCCAGCTGCACGCCCCGATCCAGGGCAGAGGAGTATCCTTCAAGAGCACAAGGCCCTCCGCCGGCCAAGCTGCGGAACATTCGAGGGTACTCTGCCCCAAGATGCACAGACGTACCCCACAAGAGCACGGAACACAGTCAGCTACCCTCCCCGAACCGACCTCGATCTTATACCTCGGTCCGACCGTAAGTCACTTGGCTCCACAGAAGTCCTTCCCACTCGCGCCACCCCCTTGTCCGCGCCGCCGCCCTTGTCCGCGCCGACCTGCGATTTATGTGCGCGACGGGGCGAAATGTGCCGCCGCTGCTGTGTTCGCGCCTCCATCTGCGGATCGAGGATCGTCTCCGGCACAGGAACCTCGAGAGCAGGCTCCGGTACGCAATCCTCCGTCTTGCTGCTTTAATTCCTTCCTCTCGTTCCCGCCCTTTCCCCTTCCCTTCCCCACGGTCTTTTGCAGCACGTCTGCTTCTGGTTCTGCTCGTCTGCAGTTTGGCTGAATCACGCTCTGCCCTGCTTCCTCGTCCTGTTCCTCGCCCTCATCCTCGTCATCTCTCTTTCTCTCTCTCTCTCTCTCTCTCCGTCTGCTTGTCCCTGTGTCTCCTCTCTCACTCTCAGAGGGAGGAGATGGGCAGACAAAGTCCTGCACCCCGCCGCCTCACCCGTGGGAGGAGGAGGAGGAGAAGGAGGAGGAGAAGACGGAGGAGGAGGAGAAGGAGGAGGAGGAGGAGGACACCCCCGCCCAACAAGATCAGAGAGCCTGGGAGGGCCTGCGTGAAGGTAAAACGCGAAGAGCGCTCCCCGACTGGGCTGGACGCGTCGCGTTTTTAGATCCCCCGACGTCCGATGCCTTGACTTTTTGTTCCCATGCGGGGCCCCTGGAAGTCCATCCTCCTCCTCCTCCTCCTCCTCCTCCTCCTCCTCCTCCTCCCCCTCCTCCTCCTCCTCCTCCTCCTCCTCCACCTCCTCCTCCCCTTCCTCCTCCTCCTCCTCCTCCTCCTCCTCCTCCTCCTGCTCCTCCTCCTCCTCTTCCTTCCTCCTCCTCCTCCTCCTCCTCCTCCTCCTCCTCCTCCTCCTCCTCTTGCTCTTCTGCCAACTCACCGTCCTGGATCGGGGAGGCACCGGCCCAGGTAAACGCAAACCCGGGCCAGTCGGGCTCTGCAGAATCCTGGAAGGTCCAGCAGGATCCTGCGGGGTCCTGCACGCAGGCCCGGGTCAGTGCACCCCTGGCTCTGCAGGATCCTGCTGCAGGATGCGGCGCTCTGGCTGACACACATTTGCATGGACCCCCGTCTCAAGGGTCCCCGGGGGCCTGGCACGGGCCCCCAGAGGCGGAAAGAACCATGCGAAAGACATCCACCTTGATTTCTTGTCAGGCCATTGACTGTCTGGCTCCGCCAACACATCCCAAGAACTTAGCCAGCCCGAATACGCCACACGCAACACGTAGCGTGTTGACACGGAACTCACCACGTAGATTGAACATGTATGTCGGACTTGGTACGTTCGCCAAAACGTGGACCAGCACGCGCCGAGCCAGCACGCAGCGTGCTAACAGATGTTTTGAACACGGCACGTGTTGCGTTTCAACACGGGCGTATCAGGGCTGCTAAGCCCTCAAGTGGGGCGGATTGGGGCGGAAGAGGTGAAATTGGCCAGCAGGCAGTCGGGCGATGCTCTCGGGCTGTGGCTTGGGGGCCGCCCCCCGCTACATATCCAGAGAGGCTTCCCAGATGGGGTCGAGGCATATGGGGACCAAGACAAGAATTATCCCAGTGCGACCCTACCTAGGAGTTGGATCATTTAGGACAGCAACATCTACATCTACACCGACAGCTACATGTATATCTACGCTATGCTATGCTGTCTGCGTCTAAACCTGCATCTGCATCTATACATGTACACCTGCATCTACATATACATCTACGCTATGCTATGATATGCTATGCTATGATATGATATACTGCGCAATGCTATGATATGCTATGCTATGCTATGCTATGCTGCGCTGTGCTATGATAAGCAATGCTATGCAATGCTATGTTATGCTATGTTGCGCTATGCTATGCTATGATGTGTTATGTCATGTTATGCTAGGCTATGCTGAGCTATGATATGCTGTGCTGTGCTATGCTTGGCTATGCTATGCTATGCTGTGCTAATGCTGCGCTGCGCTATGCTGCGCTGCGCTGCACTGCGCTAAGATAAGGTAAGCTATGCTAAGCTAAGCCAAGCTAAACTAAGCTAGGCTAGGTTAAGCTAAGGTAAGCTAAGCCAAGCCAAGCCAAGCCAAGCTAAACTAAGCTTAGCTAAGACGAGATACGCTAAGCTAAGCTAAGCTAATCTAAGCTAAGATGAGATAAGCTAAGCTAAGCTAAGCTAAGCTAAGCTAAGCTAAGCTAAGCTAAGCTAAGCTTAGTGAAGCTAAGCTGGGTGAACCCAGGGGGCGCAACTGGGGGAACCGCGGGGCGGATGCCGGGGGAACCGCCCTGGGCTGGTTACACTGCCCGGCCCTTTAAGCTCATAGAGTAAGAACCCTTCTAGGCAGAGCCTAGGTAGGGAAAAACACGCCGCATGGGCCATGCATCGGTGATATCGGCGATGCATCGGCGACGTCGGTGTGGAGAAAATCTGGCTCCAAGCCGCATCGACACTGCGTGGGCGATGCCGAGCGATTCTCCGCCCCCATCTGCTCCGATCCAAACTCAACAACCCAGAATAGCACTCAACCAGGTCCTAACGAAAAATGACGGTTAATAAAAAATGCGGGGGGGGGGGGGGAGATTCACAACATAGTTTCCGAATCTTCGGCTTCCGCTTCGCTTCGGCTCCGTCTGGCGCGTCGACGGTCCAGGCGCCCGCCCGAGGAGGGCGGGAAGGGGCCGATGCAAACGTAGTTTCCCGGTCTGGAGCCCGCCTTCCTCATCATCGTCCTGGGCGCCGCCGCGTGAAGACGACCCCTGGTGATTTCCCAATCCTCATCCCGCTCGAAAGCCCATGTCTGGCAATCCCCGACCCGAAAGGGGCCACAGTGGGTGCCCGCGCCGCCCCACAAGTGCGGGGACCCGAGGCCGCCCACGCCTCCGGCGCCCGCGTGGGCCCGTGGCCTTCGGAGCGGCTGCCGCCGGGCAGCCCGCCTCGGAGGCCGAGTGCAGCCCAAATCTCGATGATCCTCAAGACATGTGTTTCCTGACTACCTACAAGACCACCCCAACCCAACACGAAGATTCCAATGTCGGGTTGTGGCGGGGGGTACGGGTTTCACATAATGTTCTCTGACGCCCCCCGCACTGGGAATGGAGTGCAAATTATCGGCGGTGGACAAACCTCCCTTTAGTAAACCTCCCTTTAGAGAAAACGGCCTGGGACCGAAACCGACGGACCTCGACACGCAAAAACGACGACCGCGACGCCCTCTCGCGAACCGGAAACGGCCAATTCGCCAATCGACGTGTCAGGGTAGGAGGTCTGTCCACCCCCGAAATTAGGCCCTTCGCGTTGGGATGGGGTGGTCTGGTGGGCGGTGGGTTTGGGGGCTTTCCGTATTTCGTCGGAGGACCGCACCGCCTCGTCGACACATCACCGATGCCTCGGCGACGTCGACGATGTATCGGCGACGTCGGCGTGGAGAGAATCGGCTCCACATCGAGCCGCATCGCCGATGCATCTGCGATGCATGGTCGATGTGGAGCGACCCGCCGACCCCACCCACCCCGACCCCATCTGAGAGGACTGGATCGTTAGCGCCAGCGTGTGCTTGCCCACCGAAGCCCGCCAACCCGACGCAGGCGGGGCAACGAGGGCCAGCACAGGCCGAGCGGGGCAACGCACATCGGGGACCTCACGTCATCAGTACCACCGGCAATCCGACGGCCCGCGTTTTGTGTCGCTGTTACTGCTGCAATCCAGCCAGTCCCTTTCGATGAACGAGGAGGCGGCAGAAGACGAGGGGCCTTCGGGGGGCACTCGTTCGGCCCTGGGACGGTTAGAAATCGACCCGGGAAGAACACGACCCGCGCCTGCCGTTTCTGCTGCCATTCAAGCCAATCCTGTTCGAGGGGCGAGATTCGATGGCCGCGGACCCCCTCGAATAGTGAAGCAAGCACGGCGGACGGCTTCTGTCGTTTTCGGACCCTGTGGGGCCCTCGCACGGCCCTCTGGGGCCTTCAGAGCACGACTCGGGAGGAGAAGCCATTCCCGGGAAGGGATCCACACCTCTGAGGGTTTGTGTTTGGTCGCGACCGCGAGCGGAGACCTGCGCGGCGTCGTAAGGTCGCGCGGAAAAAGGAAGGGGCCGCTACGCCGAGCCAGCGCTACACGGACGGCACCGCGGGCGAAGCAGGAGGGGGCGAAACGACGAATAAAGCGAAGAGCAAGAGGCCTGTGAGGGTACACGCCGCGGAACAACAACAACAAATTGACGACGGCGGTCTGGGCCCTCTGAGGAGCAGCGGCAGGGCTGGACCAGCTGAGGAGGGGGAAGCATCGACCTGGCATCGGCGACACGTCGCCGACGGCTCGGCAGTGGGCCCCCGACAGCGATGTCCGCGCGATCGTGGGCGGGGCGGAAAAACCTGACCCGTACCCTGCCATCGCTCGGACGTCCACTCCCCGTGCACTCTTCGGCTCCGTGCGTGTGTTGTTTGCCCGTCACATGAGACAGGCTGCTCCTCCATGGTCCCACACGAAAGAACAGACACACGTCCGAGCGATGCCGCGCTGCCGGCCATGATTGGGCGACTATTTACCAGCCTGGAACATATCCCTATCACTATGTCGGGCATCTCCTCATCACGATGCCAATATTAGGGATTCCCTTATTTTTTTTTTCTTCGAGGGCGAACCCCTAAGATTGTCATCGCCTTTGGGCGTGTCAATCTTGGGGATAGGGATACGTTCGAGGCTGGAAAGACTGTGGGTCGCTGCCCCCGCTGCAGCGTGCCCGCCTCAATGGTCGCCGTCGTCTCGCTTCCGGGCCAAACCTCGGCTCTCCGACGGCCGTTCCGGGCAACCTGGGCAGCCCCGAGCACCCTCGGCGAGGCACAACTGCTGGAGACCACACCGGGACTCGGAAACTTCCGCAAACCTCCCGCCTGGCGGTGCCCCCAGAAAGAAGAAGGAGAATGGAACTCGGCGGCGCGCCTGGGGGGGGGGGGAAAGACAGGGGGCAGCCCTTCTCAGAAGGCGGCGGGTCTTCTCAGAAGACCTCCAGCCTTCCGAGAGCCAGCTGCGTCTTCAGGTTTCTCAGAAGGCCGCCCTATCTGCCCTCACACCTGGGCGCGCCGCCGAGTTTGGAGATTCTGAATCTGATTATTCCTCCTCCTCGTCCTCCTCTGCTCCTCTCCTCCTCCTCCTCCTCCTCCTCCTCCTCCTCCTCCTGCTCCTCCTCCTCCTCAGTGTTCCTCTTGCTCCTCGTCCTCCTCCTCCTCCTCCTCCTCCTCCTCCTCCTCCTCCGCCTCCCCTGTCCTCCTCATCGTCTGTCCTCCTCCGCGGTCCTCCTCCTTCTCCTCCTCCTACTCCTGCTCCTCCTCCTCCTCCTCCTCCTCCTCCTCCTCCTCCTCTTCCTTCTCCGACTCGGCTTGCACCCGTCCGCCTTCGGGCCTTCTCCTCTATCTTCTGTCCGCCTCATCTTTCCACCTACTCCTGCTCCTCCTTCTCCTCCTCCTCCTCCTCCTCCTCCTCCTCCTCCTCCTTCCTCCTCCGACTCGGCTTGCACCCGTCCGCCTTCGGGCCTTCTCCTCTATCTTCTGTCCGCCTCATCTTTCCACCTCTATCTCTCCTCCTCCTCCTCCTCCTCCTCCTCCTCCTCCCTCCTCCTCTCTCCTGCCTCCTCCTCCTCCTCCTGGCTCAAGGACTCGTCTTGGCCCGAGCTTGGCCCTGCCTCCGCTCGGCACCGTGTGCCGCTCACGTCAGACCTCTCGCGCACGAAGCCCTGCAGCTGCAGGCAGCTGGCCTCGGCGCCTCGTGCAGCGCGCACGGGCGTGCGCGCACCCGCGCCACGCACGCTCGCCCTATCCAGCGGGCCCGCTGCAAACTGGCGGAGTCTCTGGCGCTCGGCGGCCCGCCGGGCCTCGGGGAGTCGGTCTCGATGGAGGCCTGCAACACAGTGCCGCACGAGGGCGTCAAGTCCGAGGACGCCTTTCTGAAGGAGCGCGCCGTGGAGATGGAGGAGCACACCGCCGTCACTCACACTGCGGCGCCTCCCATGCTGGTCGCGCAGGATCGCCTGAAGGTGGTCGTGGCTGCGGCGCTCCGTGGAACGCTGGAGCGCAGCCAGGCGGCTGAGGCAGCAGACGCCAGCACGATGGAGGAGCTTATCGGCGCCCGCACCCTCGTGGACGCCTTGTCCAACGCGGACAGCGTGGAGCTGTTCGACACCACCTTCGAGAGACAGGCTCCCATCGACAAGCTGAGCCTCGCCATGCTGAACAACCAATGCGAGGAGAGCGAGGCCATCCAGACACCGACTGATGGCGGGGGCACTGTCCACACGATGGCTGAGATGGACGCGATCATCTCACCCCCCAGTGTGGACAGCCTAGACGGCCCGCCCAGCAATGAGAACAAGGGGCTAAGCGACATCACCTTCGAGAGCTTGGTGTGCATCGACAAGCAGTTTCCCGACATGTACCCGCCCAGCGACAACGAGGAGCTGAGCGACACCGCCTGCGAGACTCCTGAGCCCGCCGATAAGGAGGTCGTCGACCCGTGCGGCGAGGAGGCCACGGAGCAGTCGGCCCTCGTGTGCAGCACCACCTTCGAGGATAAGCAGTATGTGCGGGAGGCGAAGATGTTAGGCAATTTCTTTGAAGGAAGCATACGGTACGAGCTGGTGCACTGCGAGGATGGCGACACGGAGGTGCCCCCTGGAGCGCCGAGCTTGCCGCCGTCTGCCGAGAAAGCGATCGACAAGTGCGTCGAGGAGCCCATGGAGAAGAATCCCCGCTGGCTCTGTCTCGTCGGTGAGAACTGGGACCCGTCCGGCGCTTGCGACAAAGACGCCGAACTCGAAAAAGTGTACCAACTATTCCTGTCAGGAGATGGAGCCAGAGAAGTAAGAGTCGAGGCTAACTTCAAAATGTCAGTCAGAGTAGATTGTGCACCTTTCTGTGCGAGGTCGCTTTGCAAGAATAAATTCAACAATTTCAGGCATAAGTTATGGAGGCGCCTTGCAGTTGATGCGTTCGGTGATGCTCTGTGCTGTGAAGTGTCTGTTTGACAGGCCCCCTGAGGGTCGTCGGAATGAATGTTTGCTGCCTGTGTGAAGGTCGCAGGCTGCAATCGAATAGAGTTGTGCGATCAGGAAAACGAGCCAGTCGCTGATGCTTGCCTGGTCGAATGGAGCGTCGTGATGGCCTCAGAAAGTCGTCGGATTTCTCACGGAAGAGATCGCGGTGCCACGGTGCATCCCGGTCGTCGCTGCGAGCCGATCTCGTTGCGACTCGATCCATGAGGTGACTCTGTGCCACGAGGTTTTGGGTTAGGGTCGGGTCGACCAACCCTTAGCCTCCCTCATTCGCCATGTAAGCGTCCTCCTCCTCCTCATCCTCTATCCTCCTCCTCCTCCTCCTCCTCCTCCTCCTCCTCTATCCTCCTCCTCCTCCTCTCCTCGTTCTTCTCCTCCTCCTCCTCCTGCTCCTCTTCCTCTGTCCTCCTCCTCCTCCTCTTCCTCCTCCTCGTCCTCCTCCTCCTCCTCCATCCTCCTCCTCCATCCTCCTCCTCCTCCTCCTCCTCCTCCTCCACCTCCTCCACCTCCTCCTCCGCCTCCTCCTCCTCCTTCGCCTACGCCTCCTCCTCCTGCTCCTCCTCCTCCCTCTGCTCCTCCCCCTCCTCCTCCTCCTCCTTCTCCTCCTCCTCCTCCTTCTCCTCCCCGTCCCCCTCCTCCTCGTTTCCCTGGGGCTCGCCGCCGATAGACGAGGCAAGCTGTCGCTGAACCCGCCACCGCGCCGCTGCACCCGCCCAGGGCCAAGGCCGCTTTACGCCCCCCCTCCTGGCGCCTCGCTGCGGTCGTCGTCCGCCCGTGGGGTGGGGCTGGGCGTCTGGAAGGCGTCGAACTCGGAGGCGACCACCGTCGCGCTGTAGATTTTGCCGCCTATCTCCACCTTCAGGCCCGAGCCGTCGCGGGGCGCCTCCGCTCGGGGGGGATGACACACGAGGGCGGAGGAGGAGGAGGAGGAGGAGGAGGAGGAGGAGGACGAGGACCAGTGCAAACCCAAGAGTCATCAACGATGTTGGAGTACACCCTCCCTCCAAGCTGCCTCTTCGTAGGCCCCTTACAAACGTTCGCTTCCATTAGTGGAACTGCCTCGTTGGAAGACACCCGTTGGAAGACTCTGAAACATGTCAGCACATTGTTCTCGGGATCCCAACGCCACGGATCAACCTGACCGTTGCGTCTTGACGCCCCTGCGTCGTGCCAGAACGCCATTCCTGGGACTTCAGCACAGAGAACCAACGTAACTGTTGCGCCCGCATAGCCCTGAACCCGTTCTCAAACACAAGTTCTGGCACGTTGACGAAGGGAGTCCGTGAAATGCTTGCACCTCTTTAGGACGAATGTGCGCGGCGCTAAAGCGAGAGCCACATTCTGAAAACGACCCGCCCTCAATCCGTGAAGCCCTTGCACACTTTGAAAGCGAATGTGCGCCGCGCTAAAGCGAGAACCACATTTTGAAAACGACCCGCCCTCAATCCGCGAAGCCCTTGCACTTCTTCCAAATGAATGTGCGCCGCGCCAAAGCGAGAGCCACTTTTTGAAAACCACCCGCCCTCAACCAGCCAAACTCTTGCAACTATTCAAACGGTTGTGTGCCGCGCTAAGGCGACAACCACAGTTTGAAAACGACCCTCCCTCAATCCGTGAAGCTCTTGCAATTTGTTCAAACGAATGTGCGCCGCGCTAAGGCGAGAGCATATCCCACCAGCCCTCTGGGCGTCGGTGGTTTAGGGCGTTTCCTCTTCCACCCCTCCCTCTTCCCCTTCGGGGAGGGGTTTACCCCTCCCCCTACCCCCTCCCCACTGACCTGGACAGGAGGGGCGGGGAACGGTCAGAGCGTCCAAAACGGCCTCGGCGAGGAAGCCAAAATCATTGATTTACTATAGTTCGGGCCCCATTTTGGCCTTCTGAGGGGGCAACGCTAATTAACGCTCCCCTCTTCTTTTATCGATTTCCTCCACGATGGCCGCAAGAGGCCCCCAGGATGCCCCAAGAGGCCGCAGATGGCCCCAAGATGGCCCCAAGAGGCCCCCCAAGAGGCCCCCAGGAGGCCCCCAAGAGACCCCCAAGAGGCCCCAAGAGACCCCCCAGAGGCACCCAAGGTGCTCCCAGAGGCCTCGGCGATAATGTCAAACCATTGTTTGCACTAAGGTTTTAGCCACATGTTGGCCTCTTGGGGGGGGGCACTGATTAAGATGACTCCAAGAGCGCCTCGGAGAGCCCAACATGACCTCCAAGATGGCTCAAGAAATCCCAAGATGTCTCATACTGGCTTCCTCTGTGTGCTGTCCACTTCCCTGATCGAGGCAATCCCGCCAGCCCTCTGGGCGTCGGTGGTTTAAGGCGTTTCCTCTTCCACCCCTCCCTCTTTCACTTCGGGGAGGGGTTTACCCCTCCCCCTACCCCCTCGCCGTGGACCTGGACGGGGGGGGCCGCGAGCGGTCAGAGCGTCCAAAACGGCCTCGGCGAGGAAGCCAAACTCATTGATTTTACTGAGATGTTGGCCCCATGTTGGCCTCCTGAGGGGGCACAGATGGCCCCAAGAAGCGCCCAGGAGGCCCCCAAAGGCCCCAAGATGGCCCCAAGAGGCCCCAAGAGGCCCCCAGGAGGCCCCCACAGAGGATCCCGAACGGCCCACAGAGGCCACCCCGAGGCACCCAAGACGCCGAACAGCCCCTCAGGACGACCCTCTACTCGCCTGGGCGTCGTTTCTGGACGGGCTGGTGGGGATACGCGAAGCGTCTAGAATTTTGAAAACCACCCGCCCTCCATCTGTGAAGTTGTTGCAAGCGTTTAAGCTTCATGGTCATGAATGGTGAGGAAGTGTCAGGTGAAACGCCTGGGTCGTCCTAACAAGTGGCTTCGGGGTGCGACAGGGAGAAGTTATGTATAAGGACAAGGTATGGAGGAGAAGAAGGAGGAGGATGAGGAGGAGAAGGAGGGGGAGGAGCGAACGACGAGCTGGGGGGAACGCTCGTCTCTCGTCATCAGCGCCTGCACGGCCCAGCGCCGCCGACGGGGCATGGAGGGAGCCTCAGGGCACGGAGGAGGAGGAGGAGGAGGAGGAGGATGGAGCATAGAGGAGGAGAGAGGGATGACAGGATAGAGGAGGAGGAGGATAGAGCATAGAGGAGGTGGAGGAGGAGGAGGAGGAGGAGGAGGAGGAGGAGGAGGAGGACGAGGATAGAGCATAGAGGGATGATAGGAGCCAGAGAGGAGGAGAGAGGGATGGGGATAGAGCATACAGGAGGATAGAGCATAGAGGAGGAGAGAGAGATGACAGGATAGATAGAGGAGGAGGATAGAGCATGGAGGAGGAGGAGGATAGAGCATAGAGCATATAGGAGGATGACAGGAGCCAGAGAGGGAGGCGGGCGGCCTTGCTTCGGGGTTTCCAAGACCACGTGGCGACCTAGGAGCCCACGCATATCTCGCCGCACGGTCAGTCCCCGCGCGGTGTCGCCCAGGGTCCTAAAACCGAGCGGTCGCCCTGAATACCCACTGACTCACCGCACGGTGGGGTCACCATGCCGTTTGGTGGCCGCCGGTTGACGCACAAGCGGCCCACTGATCTCTAGGCTTAGGTCGGGCATGTCCTCCTACAGGCAGTTCTTGACAGGAAAATTAAGCATAGTAGTGAAATGCTCAAAAATAATCACAAAATCGTCCCCATACTATTGTTGACCATTGATCTCTGGGATTCGCCGCCCCGCCTCCAGCCGGCGCCCGATCGAGGCTGGCCGCCCTGCACAGACGCCAACGGCGCCAAGGTGCCAGGCGGCCGCGGCAACCACCGCTTTTCACCGCGAGGGCTCCTCGCGGCCGTCTCCGTCGGCGATGCTCCCTGCAGGCCCGAGCCGCATCGAATCGCAAGATCGGATCGGAGCGGGAACGGATCGGATCGCCAGTGGATGGTCCTCTGTCGGATCGAAAAGGCATCACCGCGCCGGGCTCTGAGTGGCCCTGGCCGACAGCATTGAAGGGGCCCCAGGACACAAAAAAAAATACACACAAATAAAACTATTCCCCATATTTTCCTATATTTTCTGGGTTTCTGTCTTCCCCCCCACTTCCCATATTTTCCCATATTTTCTGGGAAATCGAGGATTAATTGTGTCTGTGTGTTTTTTTCCTCCTGAAGCATGGAGTCGAACCACATCGAATCGATTCGGAATCGCGGGCCCAGCCGGCCAATCGAATCGCATAGACTCGGATCGCAGGCGGCCCTGCCCGGGGGGGAGGCAGAGGGGGCGGGCCTTCTCAGGAAGGTCGGCAAGGCCCCTGCCGAGGAGCTCTCTGAGCCTCATGCGAGGCCACGGGAGGACTCCCCAAACGGCCCGAGGATTTCTGATAGGCCCCGCCGAATTACGGGAAGGCCCGACTTCTCTCACTTCCCCCCGCGGCGTGCCACCGAATGACACCAGTGTGCAGTTGGCCCGTGTAGGAAGGCTGCACAGTAAGGATGCGAATGGCATCGGAAGTGCCGAGCGGGGCGCTGCCAGCAAGAGTGGCCGAGGATGAACCGAGGAGGCAAGAATGCAAGGGGTGCCCCTTGGGAAGGTGGCCCATATCCTGACCGTGCGGTTTGACTGTTGTGGTCCGAGGAAAATCCTGGAGGCCTCGCGCGGCAACTTGCGACCCAATCTACGTCGGATGCACGTCGGATGTACGCTGGGTGCACGTCGGAGCGTCGTATGTACATCGGAGTTACGTCGGAGCACCGCCACGCGAACGTCGACCCGTATCTGACGGGGCGTGCGTGCGGACTGGATTATACCACTGTTGCGCGGCGCGCGACGGGATCGGCGACTGGACAGCAGCAGCCAAAGACCCACATTCATTGAAATTGTACGACAGGACATTTTCTTCACCACATGAGCGTCTGCTAGTTGTCACCCGCCTGTGCCCTAAGCGGCCGCCCCTTCGCGGGCAAACAGGCTTGACCTCGACCTTGACCTTTCGCGCCCCGCGCTTCCTTCCGGAACGACCCAACATCGATCAGCGCATGGCCACTGCCACTGACACTTGGAAGCTGGGCGAGGGCTGGCAAATCCGTAGCTGCTAAAACGGCCTTCCCCGAAGAAAAAACATATTCCCGGAATCAAGCTCGGCGCACGAAATAGTAAACGGGCTGCATGCTTCCCGGAAGAAAACCAAGAATTTCTCGGAGCTCTGTTTTGGCAGCCACGGGTTTCCCAGCCTGCGCCCGGCTTCTGAGGTCGTGGTCCGCAGCCCTGGCAGACGGGCCACGGGCACGACTTCCACCAGGGCACTGCCGCGCGGCGGCCCACACAGCGCCACCCACCTTGGCTCAGGTCGCGCACGTCCTCCTACAGACGGATTGTCGATGAAACATTCAGAATGCCAGGACGTATCCAAAAACGGCCAAACCTAGTCGGAAAATCGTCCCCAGACGGTGTTTGGACTATGTTTGCATATTCCTCCTGTAGAGGGGTATGCCCGACTTCAACCCTGGCCAGCATCACCACGACCCCAATGGCCAGCAGAATGCAGAAGTTGTGCTCGCGCTGCCAGGCGTGCATCGGAGCTGCCAGGCGGGCAGGTTTGTGTCGTGACGGCTGGCGGATCGTTCGAGGTCGGTCCATTCAGGGCCACCGGTGGCGATCGACCTTGAACGCCTGCGACGTGGTCGCCGCCGCGTCGACGCGACGCGAACCTACTGTACCCCCGCTGCGGAGTTCTTCTGCAGAAGCCACGCGCAAAACTCATCAACGACAAGGGCCACGGCACCAGCTCGATACCTGAATCAACCATGACGGCGATAACGTGTGATGAAACTGCGTTGTAGGCAAAGCAGCTGCATGGCACTGGAGAAGGGAGCGTGAGGAGGGGCAAGTCAGGGACAGGACCGAAACCAGCGGCAGCTGGCGAACGGGGACGGCTGGGAACAGTGCCACGGGACCCAGCCCGGGACGCGTTGTAATGAGTACTCGACGCCGAGGTCTCCATGTGTGCATCGCACTGCCTGGCACGTCCGCCTGCGATTGTCTGCGTGAGCACCCTGGCCTGCGGCGGCTGAGCGCGCCCAAATGCAGCGCCTGTGGCGCTGGGATGATCCTGGGGCTCTGCAGCGACTGGGGGACGGGAGTGCCTCACCCAGCGATTCCCTTGCGAGGCCCCTTGGCGCCAATTGGCAAGTGCGACGCCGCACGGCGGCTCCCCCTTGGGTTGCAAACGTGGCACGGGTGCAGACAACCCGCATCATAAGGATACGCGAGAAGGATGCAAAGGGCATTGGAGAGCCGTTTCGAAGCTTCTCGAGCCAGGCGCGGCAAACGAAGGTGGCCAAGGACGAGTCGAGGAGGAAAGGATGCAAGAGTACCCTTGGGAACGCTGTTGCCCATCCTTACCATGCGGGTTGACTGTACTGCATCCTGATCACGCGGTTCTGAATGGAGATGAATCGGGGGTGCCAAAACCAGGGAACCGCTCGAGGCATCTCAACAATCCTGTCTTCTCGTAGTGGTCCTGAGGCTTTCAAGATTGAAAGGCCCGGGGCGCCAGACGAGCGGATTCACTCGAGATCTCCCGCCATTTACACAATCTGGCCGCGAACTCGCAAAGGTCCCCTCACTGGCGGATCAAACTGGGAATGCCCCAAAGCCACGCCTACTGTGTCGCCGTGATCATGGACCTCTCAGAAGGATGGGGTCTGGCCCACCCAGCGAGGACATCGCCAGAGACATGCTCACAAGCTGGGCGCAAACGGGCAAGTGTCACCCCCCTTGGTGGCATCCCCATGAATGAGCCCAAATTCAATGCCTGCTACGCGGCGGTGGCAATGGGGCTCGCAAGCGAAAGGATGCAGGGGCGCCGAAACAGGCAAGGCGCCTGCTACATCCCAGTGGTCTGGGCGCGAACGAGGATATGAACCACCTCCAGGTGGCTCTCCCTTGGGATGCCCAAGTGCCAGGACTGCTTTAACGCGGCGAGACTGGAACTTTTCAAGGGAGCAGTGGAGAGCCCAACCAACCACCGTCTGAGACACCACCGCCAGCTTGGCGCAAACGGAACAATTGGACCAACTCTGGCGGCTCCCTTTTTCGGGCGCCCAATCACCAGCCCTGCTGAAATCGCGATGGTCGTGACGCTCTCAAAAAAGAGAGGAGGAGTCGGAGACGCCGAACTGGGTCAACCGCCTAAAATATCCCCATGATCTGAACGTGAACGGGTCCCTCCCCTTCCCCCCCGTCCTCCTCCTTCTCCTCCTCCTCCTCCTCCTCCTCCTCCCCCTCCTCCTGTTCCTCCTCCTCTTCCTCCTCCTTTTCCTCCTCCTTTTCCTCCTCCTCCTCCTCCTCCTCCTCCTCCTCCTCCTGGCTCCCAAGTGGGCTGCCCAGATGCCACGCGTTCCTTACCACGGCGGTGACCAGTGAGCCTGAGCCTGGTGAGCAAGTACGAGCGGGCGTGAGTACAAGTGGCAGAGTGTGGGAAGATGTGTTTCTGCGTGTGAGGCTGAGCACGCGCAGGCCTGAGTGTGGATGATCATGCAGTGAGCGGTACTGTGTCTGACTACGGGTATGGCTTGGCTGGCTACGAGCGGGTCTGGGTCAGACTGCTCTGGGCATAAGTGAGTCTGGGTATGAGCGAGTCTGAGCGTCACTGGATCTCAATGTGATAGACTTCTGAGCATCAGTGGAGCCGGGTGAGAGTGCGTCTGGCAGTGTGACCATGAGTGGTTCAGAGTGTGAGCGAGTCAGACATTGAGAATGCCTGAGTGTGAGTGAGTGAGTGAGTAAATTGGAGAGGTGAGGGGGAGAAGGTCAGTGGAATGAAGAGGAGAAGTGAGAGAAGGAGGCGTCACATGAATATCAACCCCATACTTCGGATGTGGGGGACAACCAACTGAACCGATTAATTCCACGCGGATTTGCTGTGTCGGCGCTGGGCCTCCCTCCCCAGCTCGCGGAGCCGGGGAGGGGCGGCGCCGCAGGCGCCGCCAAGGGAGTGCATCTTTCTGGGCGGGGTGGGGTGACCGGGTCTCCATGGGCGAGCAGTGGGCGATTTGGGGTCGATGCGTTCCCCATTGAGCCCATCCCCTCCAACGTTGACCCTGCAAAAGGGGTCAGAGCGGGTGGGGTCGGAGGATCGTTCCGCATCGCCGATGCATCGGTGCCGTCGGTTGGAGAGAATCGCGCCCTACATCGAGCCGCATCACGGAGACGCCTGCCGCGCGGCGCGGGACCTTCCGACCCCGCCTGTTCGCGAGCCCAACCGGGGTGGGCTGCAAGGGGAACCCGTTGCCAGAAAGGCCGAGCGCCAGCGGCGAGCTTCAATCTCGATTCGGCAAGACTCAACAAGTGGCCCCAGGCAAGAGAGCAACTTGGTGCGCGGGTTACGGGGGCGCAGAATGGCCGAATCTGAGCGCGCAAGCAGCCATGCTCGCATCGCGCTCCGCGATCGGGGGACCCCAGTGAACCCGTACCTAAGGTCGCTCTGGCGAAGGGTCACCCGTACACGTCGCTCATTTCTAGTCGTGCTCGTTTCTAACTGTGCTCGTTTCACATTGTTCCTGGCCCCCCAGTGGCCAGGAAAGAGGCCCAGGATGGAACAATTAGAAAGGAGAGGATCTTGGCCCCCCAGAAAATCAAAGCCTTCTCGAAGAATTGGACACGAACAAGGTGAACGCGTTGCCGATGGATCGGGAGCTTGCGGAATTGGAGGGAGGGCCAGCCCGGGGGATGCCGTCCCTGGGCGCACGCGTCGTACAATCGGCTCGGGCGGAGAGCGGGCGCCGGGCCTCTGGGGCCCGCGGAGGGCGGGGGGCGGGAGGGGCCCCGACGGCGGCGTGCGCAGGCCGCCAGCGGCCAGTCGAAGTCTGCGCATGCGGGAGGCTCTGTCGTGGCCTGCAGCAGACACGTACGCTATGGTGAGAGTCGTGGGCAAGGAGCCACTGGACAAGGAAGCCAGCGGCCGGAAGCCGGTGGAACTCCAGTCGTGGATTGGCTATGGATGTCACCGCCGCCCTCATCCGATACCGTATCCTCCAGGGTCTGGCGCCTCCTGGGCGCATTCCTTACCCAACGCCCCCACCGGAGAAAATCTTGCTGCGAGACAGCTTGAGACACATTCTTCTCCGATCGCCGCATGCCCTAAGCAACCTTGAGCTCCTGTGGATCCCCTGAGGGCACAGGGGGATGGGGATTTTCCGTGGGGCGCCTGCCGACAGGCTCGTGTCTGCTACTCAATCTGATTGCTCTCCCCTCCCCTGCCGCATTCCCCTTCTTCTCCCTGCAGCCACGGGGCGAACTCTCGAGCTTGTAGAAAAGTGCATCCTTGGCCCTCCCAGCGCAGGCCGCGCGTTCCCTTTCCGCACCCGCGGGGGTTCCTACCTACTTCACCCTGGGGCGGTGCGCCTGGGAGCCGTTGAAGCTGAGCAGCAGCTCAGTGCCGGCCGAGATTTCCTTGTTCTTCTTCTCCTTTCCCTCGCACCTTGACCACACGGCGGTACAGCGCGGACGCGACCGCAAGAAAACCCTCGCAGGAAAACCCAACCCCGAAAATCCGCGCGGGGGGCTCAACCGGGGGCGGAACATCGAGCAGCGCACGGAGCGAAAAAGTTGGAGATAGCCTGGCGAAACACTTTTGGTGCTTGATGCGCGGCCCCATCTGTAGACTATAGACCCTGAAACGCGAATAGTCACCAACAGTGAGCACGGAGCTCGATCGGCCATGATCGTCCACGACGGGATCATGAGTAACTCGAGGCTCGGGACAGGTTCTGATTGGATGTTGGGGTCACTGGCGTGCAGCATGCTATTCCGACGGCTGTCTGCTGCCCTCGAGATCGAGGCGAAATGATTCGTCCTGGCGGAGCTCGAGATTTCCAAATGACCACGAGCCTCCCTTCTTCATGTCGCCTCCTGTGATGGCTGCAAGTTTTGTCTCAAAGGTGACAGCACGACTGAGGCAACATCAGAAGGCACAGAGCGAGATGGCCCCGCTGCACCAGCGGACCACCAATTACAGTGGTCCTCCATGTGTACCTGATGGACTCGGTGGCCCTCCGCAAGTCGAGAGTGCAGATGCAAGTGGATCGGAACGGATCAGATCGCAGATGACTGGGCTGCATCACATGCAGACAAGACGAGCCTCAAGGAATGTGGGATGATTCGGGCGCGGCGTAACTGACCCCTAGCAAACCATCCGCATCCGTGACGTCACCCTCGCATTTCAAGCTCCCCTCCGGCCACACACATACGCCTTGGGGCGAGAAGATGGTGGAGGGAGGGTCGGGTCGGACCAAAGGAGCGGTATTAAGTCGAGCATCTGGCTAAGAAACCTCCTCCCCAGAAGCTGTGCCAGCGTTTCTCAACCAATTGCTGGAAAGCTGGCCCAGTTTCTTGAGCACGTTCGCCCCTCCAGCGTTAACAACAGAGACTGGCCCAGGTTTGGCTCAGAGAACATTCGGGTAGCTGGCCCAGGTTTCTTGAATGACGAACTAACAACACACACCCATACCCATTGGGGGGTCGTTGGGAGGAGGGCTGGCTATGGGTATGGATGCGGGTTGTCGGGCCCCGAGGGATTGCTCCCGTTCGAGCGGGGACACCCGTCCGACAACACGCACCCATAGCCCTCTCCGACCTCCCTATGGGTATGGGTGTGTGTTGTTGGTTCGTCATTGAACGACTGTTCTTAACAAACTGTTCGGCTGTAAAGGGGGGGCGCGAGTTGGCCCGCGTATCTATCTGATTTCCCGGCGCCTCCTGGCGCCGCAGGCGCCAGTGTATCGAACAGCATGCCGGCTACACGCACGAGTGAAGCTAGGCAATAATGACCTTTGGCGCGCGGCTGAAGGGGGACACTACCACTTCGCGTTCAGCGATCGGGGGACCCCTTTGAGCCCGCAGCAAAGGTCACCTCAGCAAGGGTCACTGTTACGTGTGGTCGAGAAAAGGGGGGGTCGCAAATTGGCCTCGGGATTGGCCTCGGGGCAATGCGAACTCGGGCCAGTCAGGCCTTGCAGGATCCTGCGAGATCCTGCAGGATCCAGCAGGATCCTGCACGCTGGTCTGGGTCAGTGCACCCCTGGCGCTGCAGGATCCTGCAGCATCCGGCGCTCTGGCCGACCCCCGTTTGCACTGACCCCCCTCCCCCAGGGCCCACGATTCCCCACGATTCCCGGCGCCTCCCGGCGCCGCAGGCGCCCCTCGGGTCAAAGGAAAACGCGCCCGGCCGAGGGGGGCCAGCAACGGCCGCGTGCAGCGGATTCCGTGCATCGCCGCCGCTCTCCTTCTCCCCCCTTTGATGAACGCGAAGACTATAGAAAGCTATATCGTCCTATAGGTTTCTATAGGATTGTATCAACATATAGCATGGAAAAATGAAAAATAATGAAAAAAAATGAAAAATATTGCACACTATTGAAAAATAACGAAAATTATGACACATAGTGAAAAATAGTTAAAAATATATTGAGAAATGAAAAATAGTTAAACAATGGTGAGGATCAGAAAAAATATTGGAAATATTTTAAAATAGTAAAGCCGTTCGCAAAATTTCGAAGCAAAGCGGTTGGCCCGCTCCTCCTCCTCCCCCTCCTCCCACGAGAACCCAACAAATCTCCCAGCAGGAGGAGGAGGAGGAGCAGGAGGAGGAGGAGGAGGAGGAGCAGGAGGAGGAGGAGGAAGAGGATCTCCCAGTCCGCCGGCCAGTTGTCCACTTCATGGATCAGCGGGAGGAACACTGGATCCTCCGCCTCCACGGGTAGATCGTCATCAGGAACTCCAGGCTGCTCGTCGTGGAAGGCGATTTCCACATTCGCCGCGCTGGTCGGGTCTTCCTCAATCAGGTTGGCAGGGTGCAGAAGGAGCCAAGTGATCAGGCCCTCTTTGTCCTCTGTGAGGGCAGGGAAGAGGGTGTGGAGCATTAGCAGCGCCTGGCGAAGTTGATCAGGCTCAAGAGCATCAGGGTGGCCAGGATGCTTAGGGGCCCCGGTGGATGGAGCAGCTGGCGGGGACGTCGAAGAAGGCGTCGCCGACGAGGTCGCAGTAGATGGCGGGAGGATGTGGGGGATCAGCAAGTTGATCGCGTCTAATGTGTTTTGCGGAACTGATTCCCACTGTGGCGACTCGTTCCAAACCCCAGGCCCAGTGTTAGCAGCCTGGGGGCCCAACTCACTCCCTTGGCCAGCAGCGCGCTCACGAGGAAGGAAGCGAGGATGGAGAAGCTCTCTGGGAACCCCACGAGGCGGCAGACGAGGACGGAGCAGCTGTCTATGATCACCAGGAGGCCGAGGAAGATCAGGATGATGCTGAACCTCGGGTTCTAAACTGCCATGGTGAACAGGAAGACGCCCAGACGCTGACGATGCCGCAGCAGAGGCGGAGGCAACATCAGGGCCATCAGCCTGCGACTCGGTAGGGGAAGAGGACTGCGCCAATGTAGGGAGAGGAACAACCGGAGGCGTCACTGTGCCGTTGTCCAGACCATCCTTGGACTCCCCTGTCTCGTCCTGTGGCAGTGTACTAATCCCGTGACGACCAGGAAGTTGCGGAGGAGGTGGACAGGCCTGAGGTGGCGACGGCACCGCAGGGGTATCAGAGTTCGAAACGCGAGCGGGGTCCAACCAGGCAAGAACATCAGCATCAGCACCAGGCGGCGGGGGTCCATCAGAGCTTACTGGGGGTCGCGACGGCAGTGTATGCGGTGATGATGGTGGTTGAGCTTGCCGTGCTTCTGGTGGCTTGGCCCTCGGACCGAAATGGTAGTCGTACTCGTCGTCACTTATGATTTCGTCCTCGAATGGAGGCGGAGGGCCCCTGTCGATCACCGCAGCGCTGTCATTCATGGCATCCATGATGCGGAGGTCCCCGTCCGTGGGCGAAGGGTAGTCAGTGTGGGCGGCTGCGTCATCGTCAGGGGGATATTCGTAATCCTCAGAGGTTTCTGCTGACGGCCTAGATCGAAGATTGGGCTTCAATGGATCGACGTCCATCTGTTCAAGCGTGAAGTTGTGGAACCAAACCAGGGGGTTGAGCGCAGGTAGCGATGATGGCACAGGAGTTGCACGCCAGGTCGTAGCAGTCGAGACCCATTGAAGAAAGCGCGTACGATTTGGAGCCTCCATCCGAGACGGATCAGGACGCCACTCAAGCATTTCTCAGTGCAAAAGAAGCTTCTCACAAGCCGCGTGAAGAGCAACAGGATCATTGTGAGGTATGCCCCGCAGAAGTTGTTGACGTAGCCTCTCGCGAAAGATAGCAGAACCATGCCAGCCCGCCATGCAAACTTCGTCAGCTGCTCTCTTCATAGTCTTAGCCAGGTTGGTCCTGCGATTTGCGAACAAGGGAGCAAAGCCACGATAGTGAAGCACTCCGTAGGCGTAGTCCACACACCAGTCCAGCCACGTGTTGAAGTCGCTTTGGGGCGCGGCGTAGAAGATGGATGGAAGCCAAGAGGATGACCAATTGGTGGCCCGATTGGTGAGTTCTCTCCGCCGCCCCTCGGCTTCCTGCCGCGGAGTGCGCTCCGAGAAAGGTGATGGCGGATGCGACGCAAGATCAACCACCTCAATAGAAGTAGCCTGGCCCACAGTAGAGACTGACGGTCGGTATTGCACATCAGCAATGCCTGATGAGGCAGGGCAGCGGGGCGCGGTACTCTCTGCCTGCCGAAGCCCCCAGTGCTGGCCCACCCCCAGGCGATGACGCGCTATGCGTGCCGACAGCCTCCGGATCAGCAGCCGGGTCTCCCACCACGAGGTCGAACGCGTCACCGATGATCCTCAGGCACGGCAGCCAAGAGGACGTACACCCACTGTCTGATGAGTCTTCGCCACTGCTTGAGGTTGTAGAAGACGGCGGCGAAGAAGACGAGGAGGAAGAAGACGACGAAGAAGATGTGACCGCCCGTTTGCGACACGCAAACGGCGGCGAGGACCGTCTCCACGGAAGTTGGCCAGGACGCCGCGCGCCAAGAGAAACGGTACGAATAGCCGCCAGGACATGAGATCGAACGAATGTTGGGGACCAGGTACCAGCAGGGGCAGCATGGGACGCCGCGTGGTAGGTGAAGCGCATCACCGCGATGTCGAAGACGATCCTTCTGATATCCACTGTGGAGCCGAAGAGGCCAAGACGACCAAGAGGGTGGGCAGGTCGAGAGAAGCCAATAGCCTCCTCACAAATGGCGCGGAACTTCGGGCACGAGAGGTAATGCTTGAGCTGATCCGCGGCGTCGTCGCATCCAAAGCGGCATGGGAGGCGCCCACGATCACCAAGTATGCGGGTTGATCTCGTCCAGCCATTGGCAACAGTTTCCAGGTACGCCATGGCCCACGAGGTCGAGCATGAGCGGAGGTACTTCGTGATATGAGACCATCTCGACGCTGGAATTTTAGTTACACCATCGCAGCGAATGTCGGGGTATGCGAGAACAAGCCGCACCAACAGCGAGTTCCAAAGCGGATGAGGAGTAAGATGCTGCTTGGCCACCAACGCAATAAATCTCTGCAGGCCCGCTCCAGAAGGGGTGGTCGAGGAGGTGACGAGTAGCCGCCTGGCGAGCATCTGTCAGCAGCTCGTGCGAGTAGACCTTGGACTGGAGCGGGCCGTGCTTAATGTTGTAAGGCGCCCCCACGAAGGCCTCACTGCGCCAGAAGGCTGGGCATGGGCGCGACGATGACGTCTGAGCGAAGAGAGATGTAGTCACCCAGGCGACGATGCTGACGGTAGAGCCACGCATGTAACCGCTCGAACTCGGGCATAGTACGGTGGGCAGTGCGAAGTGAGGAACCAGTGCTCATCGCCAGCCATGAGGCAATCGTCGGTCCACCCGCAGAGCGCAACTGAAGCCAGGCAGGCGTCGAGAAAGTACCCAAGGGCAAACGAAATTAGCGCGACAATGCCACAATTTCGCTACGCACTAGCCACTGCAGCATCATACGGAACTGGGCGACATAAGAGAGAACTGGGGTGATGCGGGTGTTGTGGCGCACTGGCAGGCGAGAGACAGGAAGATGGCGATGGCCAACCAGCTTGGAACGTTCATGAGCCTTCATCGCAGGCGCTGTCCAGCACGAGTCAGCAACGGCAGCAGGACCAAGACTAAGCCCAATGTACGTGAGGGACTCGACGATGTTGATGCGGTCGAAGAACGGAGCATGGGCGCAGAGCAGCGCGCACCCCACCAACCACAGCCTCCGAGAACGGCTTGCGCAGCGGAACCAGATTGCATTAGTCAATCCTCAGAGACAGCGTGGCAAACCTTTCAGCGTGCAGCATGCTGTCCGCTAAGATGGCCAGGTTCAAGATGTTTCTGATGGCGGCGCCAATGTCGTCGGCACAGGCTCGCGCGATACCTTTACGCGGTGCTTCAAGCTGGCGCTGAAGATCCACGAGGAATGGAGCAGTAGCCGCAAAGTAAAGGGAACCACTCAAGGAGCAGCCTTGTACAATGGCAGACGTAACCCACCAGTTATGGATAGGCGCATTGCGGACCATCGCGAACGCCTCGAGCCCCAGGTAGAGCTGGTCAATGATGGACGAGAAGGCGCGCGGCACCTGCATCTCGTTGAGCACCAAGTACATACATTGCTGAGACAGGCTAGGAAAGGCAGCGCCATTGTCGAGAGCCACCAAGGCAGGGATGCTGGACGTGGCGAACGGCGCATTTGGGTAGACCCTGCTGACCGTGTCAAGCTCCAGAATGTTCACTCCAAAGCTCCTCTGCGGGATAAAGCCTCGCTGAGAGCGAGGGGCCCAAGATTTGAGAAGAACGCTGAAGCGCGCATTGATCGTGGCGGTGATAATATTGATATCGGCACTGCGCAGCCCAAGCACTCTGACCAAGACAGCGACCGAGTACAACCTGCAGCAACACTGCCAGCAGGGTCGTCTCCTTTTGGGAGCCAAACTTGGAGCGCATCGTTGGGCGACTTGAATAGTGCTCGACCTGAGAGAATCCACATCATCGCATCCGAGAGCACTGAAAGGCCAAGGGGTGATGAGCTCCAAGCCGATTAGGGAATGCCATCGGGACCAGGTTCGGAATGACGAAACTTCTTGGCAACAGCACGGAGAAGTGACGGTGTCGGCGGCGGTGCTGCATCAAAACAAATTGGTTGAGTAAGGCCTTTCACGCAGTCCCGAGCAGCAGGAACATCAATTTGTTTAGCAGTGAAAATCGGAGCCCAGTGCTCCACCAGCTTGTTGCGCATGTGAATATTGTCGGAAGTGGAGGACGCGCCTGCGCCCGAGTCTTTAATGCCTTGAAGAAACAGCCGACGAGATAGTGGTGACCAGATGGACGCACGCCTCTCGAGAGCTTGAAGTTGGTGGCGAAGTTGAGGGGGGGAGCGTCCACCAGCGAGCTCCGCTTCCAGGTGACGGCGATGATGGTCAGCATGACGCAACTGAACAGCTTCGCCCCACTGCTGGAATGAAGGAGCATGAACCAGCGAGACATTACCCGACGAGATGTCCACGAAGTCTCTGGCAGCCTGATGAGCAGCACGGAGGCGGACAGCAAGAGAAACATCATTGCGCCAAACCGCTCGAGATATCTGCCTCGCCAGAAGAAGCTGCGAGCCCAGGGCCTCGGAATCGTACCGAAGGAAGCGATCTTGAATCTCACGCGCAGCTTCTTTAACAGCCCGCTTGAATAACTCGATCTGCCTTGGCGGCAAGCGGGGCGCAAAATCTAGCTGCCGAGTAACAGTGCCCAGTAGGTCCTCGAAGGCGTCCGGCTCGAATATATGCCTCGGGATCTTCTGATATTCCTCAGGCTTTGTGGAGCGCTGCGAGAATGAACAAGACTGGGCTGCGTGGTCGCTCACCTCCTTCTCTGCCAAAGCCTCAAGAAGCCCTAAGAAACGAGGAACAGCGTGAATCTGGCAAACGATCCAACCAAGGGGACTGACCCAACGCCTATCCAAGGCAGAGACCGAGTGACCGTTCGCATCGCAATGAGTAGGCTCGTCGGACGTGAGCTCCTTGAGCAGCGCCAGTATCTTAGACCACTTGGCGGCCTGAGCGCGCCGGCCTTTTCCTGCGCCCCCACGGCGACCAGGGCGATGGAGAAGAAGAGGAGAAGAGGCAGAAATTGAAGTCCCCGTGCACGACAACCGTGGCTGTCAAGGGAGAACTTCTGGCAAAATTGATATCAGCACCAAGTGCCAGGCTAATCTTTTGAAATTGGGCGGCATCGATGCCGTGGTTGTGTACATTGCAATGGAAAAGATGGTGCCCCTCATGCTGCAGATGTAGACGGATCACACGACCAGGAACAAGCTCTTCAGGATGAACTGACGCAGGGCAGGAGCCAGGCAATACTGTGGCGACCCCTCCTTTCACTAACGATTGCTCGCAGCGGGAAGAGAAGATGCGCACGACACGATGAGCTTTCCCAATTAAAACCCGTAACTGCACAGCGTCCTGATGCAGCTCCTGAAGGCACACCACCCCATTCAAAAAGTCTAAACGACGGAGGTAGTCCAACTTCACCTTGGAGTGAGCACCCGGGCATTGAAGAAGAGCCCGCGCGTTCCCTGTGGTAAAAGAAACCAGACCGTGTCCTCGATACTCACCTCGAAGCATTCTCCCCAGCGAGCTAAAGACACCATTCAGCTGTCTCAGGTGGTGCCACGGTGGCGGCAGCCGCCGCCGATAGTTGCTGCTCCGGGAGCCCAAGCTTGGTGATGAGGTTGTCGGCCCAGTTGAGTGTGGATGGCGAGTTGCCAGGGTTCGGAACGATCTTGAGAATCGGGCCCCAGCCTGCCATGACGTAGCCTCTGCCCATGTCAACAAACCATCGCATAATGGAGTCGATCTCTTTGAAGGCGCCCCGAATCTTCCGCGCCTGCATCTCCATGCGGATCTGTCGTGGATTTTTGTCAGGGCCGATCTGAAGAGCTGTGGTCTGACCATCAGCGGCGGTGGTCTCGAAGCGCTTCCATTGACCAGGCCCCAGACGTTGTGCCCCGAGCACTTTGGCGACTCGGCGTGCGGCAGGGGCAGGATCACCAACGAAGTCGACGGAGAAGCTGCGGCTGACGGCTTCCGAAGAAGAGATCTTGAATACTTTCGGCTCGACACCGACCTCGGCGATCCAATCGGAAAGGGTCTGATGAACATTTTCGAGGGCCGTGAGCTTGGCAGAGATGACCTTGATAACGCACGGGCCGGTGTCTCGGTCGAACCCAGTGGCGGAAACCAGCGGAACCTTGGGCGCGCCATTGGCGACGGCGAGGAGTTCGTGCAGCTTCTTGATCTCGGCCTTGAGGAAGGGGATGTCAGAGTCGCGGGTGTCCAGTCGAGACCCATGGGCATGCAGGCGAATGTGCATCCCGTCGATATGTTCTTGAAGGCGGCGGCTTTGACCATCCAGGCGCTTAGCAGCAGCATCATCAACCATCTTGGGTAGGGCCTTGACGCCTTGGGCCAGCTCAGCGGCGGACTCGGCGTGTTCGGTGAGCTGCTCGACAAAGAGGTTAATGGCCTCATCGACCGTGGACTTGATGGAGTCCAGCATCGTCTGCTTGTAGTCGCGCAACAGCTTGGTGGCCTCTTCTTTCGCCAAGTACCGCGCGTATTCGTCAGGACCTGTTTCCCCCCAGTCCCAATCTTCATTGCCAGCATCGCCGTGAGTGCCATGAGCAGCATCACCTGCAGCGGGTACAGGAAGGTCCTCTGCAGCAGCAGAGGCAGGAGCACCAGCGCCACCAAGAGGCTGAGCAGCAGCTGCCCCAGCGGTGTCGTCGCTGTTGTCGCCATCAGGCAGGTCATGCTTCTTCAGACCCTTCCTCTGCTTCTTGGGCTTCTTGCTGCCGAGAGACGCCACAGGCATGCGGCGGCCCGCGCGCGCGGCGCCGCGATCACTGAGCCAAGAGGCTACGGAAGGGGCCAAAGCTAATCGCAACACCTCGGTTCCCCGAGCCTTCGTTACGTTTAGCCTGGAGCCAAAATTGCTTGAGCCAAAATTGCTACGGCGGAGCAGGAGGAGGAGGAGGAGGAGGAGGAGGAGTAGGAGGAGGAGGAGGAGCAGGAGGAGGAGGAGGAGGAGCAGGAGGAGGAGGAGGAGGAGGGGCGGGAGGAGGAGCGCACGTAACTCATGAGGGCATGGTTCGGTTATCGAGTGGCGCTGATGGCCAGCTTCGTGGCACGCAGGAGCCTCAGGTGGGCCTCAAGGTCGCCGCAACGGGAAGGCGAGGCCTCATGCTCTGCCTTGAGCTTATGGTAGAAGTGAAAACTAAGCACGACTAAGCGATGAGCGGTCTCTCGGGTGACCTGCGAATCATAATCTGAATCGAGGCCAAGGCCGAGACGGGCCAGGGGGCAAGAGGGGAGGAAGAGCCTCGGACGGGCGAGGAGGTGGAGGAGACGTGGGCAGGCCAAGTAATGAGGCCACCGATCGAGACCATCCTCGCACCCTAACAAGCAGCGGCGCTGGCCCAGCACGGGCATACGACCTGAGGTGACCCAACCCCCTGCGAGAGTCTTCAAGTGGGCCCAAGCCCAGCTGGGCTTGGACCGGGAGAGCACACCACGGAACAATGCCCAACGATGGGCCAAGTCACTCAGCGGGGGAAGGGGCACCTCAGGGAGCCAGGCCCTCAACCTTCGAAGGAGGAGAGAAGGGGGAACATCGGGGAAGACGAGGCGGGTGAGGGCCTGGGCGAACGCACGCTGGGGCCTCGGACGGCGAGAGGCGACAGCAGCGGCGGCTAATTCCTCCGTGCCGGCAGCAACGGCATCGCGAAGCTGGTCCAAGCGAAGCGAATAGCGCGGCACACAGTCCAAGACCGAGACAAGGAACTGTGCGATACTCTGTTCTCGCTGCCAACACGGAGGGCTCCATTCTTGGCGAATAAATCGGACCAGCGGCCCGTTCCACACTGCAAATTCCCCTAATTCGAAAGAGAGTTGCCGAACCCTGGGGCCATAAGTGTGGGCCGCAAACCTCCATTCCGAAGCGCAGGCAAGAACGGCCATCGACGCCGGGCCGGGACCAGGGATCCAGGCATTCAAAGACAGCAGTTCGTCTCGTTTGAACGTATTCGGGGGCAGCCGAAGCAGTTTATGAACAAGCCGGGGCTCTTTGGAAAGGAGGGAGGAAGGGAGGGGAAAGAACTGGCAGAGGTAGGAGAGGACGGAGAGAATCGAGGAGTTGCACGTGCGGCAAGAGGCCGCCGACGGCGACCGGGTCGCTGCCACGAGGCGGGTCCGAAAGCCCAGCTTTGATGCTGCTGCGTCCCACTGGGCCTCGAGGGTGGCCGCAGGACCGAACAAGATGCCGAGATACTTGGCGAGGCCAGCAATGGAAAAAGAGGAGAAGAGGGGAGCGACGACCGAAAGGAGAGAGGAGATAGCTGAAGCGACGGCGGCGCAGCATGCAGTCCACAATGGGACCACAACGCACTTTTTAGGCTGCAAACAAAGACAGGCGAGGCGGCGCGCAGCCAGAAACACTGGCTCAATCCGGGCAGCCTGGCTCAGACAAGGCAGTGCAACTCCAACATCGTCGGCGCACGCCCCGGCATCCAGATG
>CAUYUJ010004781.1:2500-25000 GCA_963575745.1 Prorocentrum cordatum
GTGTGCACGCAGGCGGAGTACCCCTCGCAAGCCGCTGGGGGCGCGGAAGCGTGGGAGTGGGAGGTGCGCTGCTGGAGGTTGGCGGCGCGCACAGGGGGGTAGGGGACTGGGGGGGAAGGCTTCCTGGAAGGAGGCTGGTTCTTGGAAGGCTCCGGCCTCACATCTACAGACGAGGCCCGCGCCGTCTAAGAAGCAGGGGTGCTTCCAAGAAGCCTTCCCCCCTCTCCCAACCGCCCTCGGCGGAGGAGCGGGAGGCACCAGGATGGAGGGCGTCACCTCTACCCCTGCACCGATGCTGGCCAGGCTGGTCCTGGGCCCAGAGGCTGGGTGTACGCGCCCTCCTGGCCAAGGCAGGAGGGCTTCTGCACCGATCCTGGGCCCAGGATCGGCCTGGCCGGGATCGGTGCAGGTGTGCAGTTGGCGTCGCCCAACAGGGGGCGAGGGAGGGAACGGGGAGCCCGGAGGGTGGAAGAAGGGGGGAGCCATACAGCCCGAGAGAGGGAGGAGAAAGAGGTAGTGGATGGAAGACAAGGGCAGGGAGGGGAACGACGACGACGAGGGTGGGGATGGGGAGAACGACGAGGAGGACTCGAAAGCACTCTGCTCGAGGCTCGAGCACTTGCACACACACGACAGAATTGTCGAGACAGGAAGATTGGTCACACACGTACCTGGATGGGTCAGCATCGAACTCCGTAGTGGATTTCCTCCAGGGACGGGAACTAGGAAGTCAAGGATCTCCCGGATCAAGCAGGCTACTGACACCTGCCAGGGACTTCCTGATATCAAATGGACTGCGATGTTGATGCTTGTGGCCACCCCGTCGTTGCCGTTGAGCAGAGAAGCCAGCCACCAAGTGGCAAAGACGTCCAGCAGCACGGGGGTGGAAGGGTATCCCAGCTCCTTCGGCGCAGTGCAGAAAAATACCAGAACATCAATATATGCTACATTGTGGGTCCCACCAACATGACAGATTGTCTCAGTGCTTCGTCTGACGAGACTCACCGCAAGGAGTGAAGACAACATCCCAATCGCATTAGAAGCGCGAAAAGTGGCACGTCTGGATGCCTAGCGAAATACTGATGGGACGCCGAAAGCAAGCCACATGCAAAGATCCTCGATATCATACTGGTGAGTCTTTCTCTGTCTCCCCGCAAGTGCCGAATCGGCGCTCCCCAAAAATCTCTGCAAACATGAATGCGCAGCACGCAAAGCGAACTCGCTAGTTGCTAGCAACGCTCAACAGCGAGTACATCCAAACTCGAAACTGAATCGAGTTTGCTACACGGAGAAAACAACCTCTGCCTCATTAGTCTCGAGAACAGCCAAACTAAGACAGCCTAGCTACACTGCACCTGGCGAATTAATGCAATAATGCTTATCGTCACCGTCCCGCTCCTGCGCCATTTATTGGTCGCGTTGCCGGGACCCTGGCTGCGACCGCGTGGGTTGACACAATGACGTCTCCATCCTGGTGCGATATGTTTTTCCGACAGACCATGCACGTGTCTCTCGATACGTAAGCCCTTGCCTCACCGCACGGTATCTGCCATCGTGTCCGCCCATGCTTTCTCGCACCAGTTTCGTAACGCTTGTGGACACAATTCCGAAAAATTGCGATGGCCTTATTGAGTTGCCTCGTCGCTTGGATGTCCGACATCCTCTCTTCACTCAAAATGAAAACTGAACCTTGCTGAACATATGGATCGACAGGAGAAGGGAGCTAAGTTACGCTGGACTAAAAGGCCAGGCGAACTAAATGATGGCGAGTGACCGTATTAAGCTAATCGCGCGAGGCTCACGAGACAGAGCTATGCAACGGTAAATAAGCGAATCACCTTGTGATAGTCACGCTGGCCAAGACTGTCCGCAGAAGGATAGAAAAAAGTATCAACAATCATGGGGCGGTCATGCCTGGATATGGTGATATACGGATGTCGAGAATTTCGACTGTAATGCAAAGGCCAACCACTTTAGGCCAATCACCCCATGCGTCCCATACGACATGAGCCAAACTGGATTGGACACAGCGCCGACCATGGTAACAAAAAAACAACGCAGGCGGAACGAAGGAAAGGAAGCTCTCTCTACGGGGCCACAAGGCGTGTGAATGTTGTTACAAAATTGGGTGGTGCTGCCATGCCAGCGCTGGCATTCGGGCCGTTGGTGGAGCTCCCCTTCGGGGCCAAGAAACGCGCAAGCGGCGCGCAAGAATGAGGCGGTGCTGTCATGCGGGCGCTGCCACTGGGGCGTGGAGCACCCTATGGGGCCACGGAACGTGTGAGGGGCGTGCCGACATGGGCACGGCGCCGCCACAGGAACCCTGCCACTGGGGCCTTCGGTTGAACTTCCTATGGGGCCAAGAAGCGTGCGAAGGGTGTGCCGACATGAAGCGGCGACGCCATGCGGACCATGCAACTGGGGCTTTCAGTGGGGCTCCACGCGGGGCCACGAAACTTGCGAGAGGCGTGCCGACATGGGCGAGGCGCCGCCATGCGAACCCTGCCACTGGGGCGTTCGGTGGAACTCCCGGCAGGGCCACGGCACGCGTGAGGTGTGTGCCGAAAAGGAGGTCGGCGCCGCCATGCGACCCCTGCCAGCGGGGCTTTCGGTGGAGCTCCCCATGGGGCGACGGGAATGCCGACATGAGGGCGGCGCCGCCATGCGAACCCTGAAATTGGAGGCCTTCGGTGGAGCTCCCTGTGGGGCCACGAAACGTGCGAGGGGCGAACCGGCATGCGTACGACACCGCCATGCGACCCCTGCCACTGGGACCTTCGGTAGCCTTCCCTACGGGACCACGAAACGTGCGCCGCTATTCGAACCCTGCCCCTGGGGCCTTCGGTGGAGCTCCACGTGGGGTCACGAAACGTGCGAGGGACGTGCCGACATGAGCACGCGCAAAACAGAGGCAGGAAGGAGGAGGGGGAGGTGAGGAGTTAAGTGAAGCGGGGCGCTGTCACATCAAAACGAGGACCCAACACCACACTATGGTAGCGAGCTATACAACCATCCTTCGAATGATAAGGAGATCAGGGGGATGGGTGCAGTGTCCGACTAGCGATTGGCGCAGGATCGGAGTCGCGATCGTACTGTCCATTGGTCTGACGGTCTATCCACAGATCTAACAAGTGGCCCTCTCCTCCCACACTGCGCGGAATGGACGGAGTTCGGGCAATGCGGCGGGGGGGCTTGCGGAGCAAGCGCGCAGGGGCGTACTGATCCCCATACTGGGCATGATCCGCTTGAGGATACGGTGAAACAGGCGCGGCGATGCCATGCGAACACCTGTGCTGGGGCTGTGGGAGAAGCTCTCACGCGACGCACGATCCCCGTGACTGGGGTCCCGAAAGGGGCGCGGCGGCATGCGAGCACCTCAAAATGGGGCCGCCATTGGTGCGTGAAGCGCACGCGTCGCCAAAAAAACTGAGCTTGCTCTCCAGTGCCCCTCTCGGCCTCCAGACGACTCTAAGAGATCAACAAAAAACATTCCAAAACGACCACAGGACGCTCCAAGACCGTCCGAAGTCTGCCCAACGAGTCCCCACAGGCTCTAGAATCTCCGCAAGATGCACCAAGAAACTCCAAAAAGCCACCTTCAAGAATTGAATCGACAAAAGACCCAACCATATGCAGGTTCGAATTCCCCAGGGCAGGTGGAGAGTGGGAGCTCCATATGGGGCCACGAAACGTGTGAGGGGTGACCGAAACGGGCGGGGCGTCGCCTGGCCAGCGCTGCCAAGTGGGTCTTCGGTGGAGCTCCCTACGGGGCAACGAGACGCGCGAGGGGTGTGCCCGAACGGCACCGCCACGCGAACCCTGCAACTGGAGCCTCCAGTGGATTTCCTTGCAGGGCCAGGGAACGTGTGAGAATTGTGCCCAGATGGGGCGGCGCCGCCATACGAACCCTGAGACTGTGGCCTTCGATGGAGCTCCTTACGGGGCCACGAGACGTGCAAGGGGTGCGCCGAACTTAAGACAGCGCCGCCATGCGGGCGTTGCTGCTGGGGCAATCGGTGGAGCTCCCTGTGGGGCCACGACACGTGCGAAGGGCGTGCCCCTCGGGCGGCGCCGCCCCGCGGGCGCTGCCACTGGGGCTCGGTGGAGCTCTCTAGGGGGCCACGAAATGGAGGCGGCGCCGCCATGCGGGCGCTGCCGCTTGGCCCTTCGGCGAAGCTGCCTACGAGACCACGAAACGCGCCAGGGGAGTGCCACCATGAGGCGGCGCTGGCATGCGAGTGCGATGGGTGTTCCAAAGTGAGGCGGCGCCGCCATGCGGGCGCTGCCGATTTGGCCTTCGGTGAAGCTCCCTACGGGGCCACTAAACGTGTGAGCGGTGTGCCACAGTAGAGGGCGGTGCCAGCATGCTGGCGCTGCTATTTGGACCCTCGGCCGAGCACGAGACGTGTGAGGGGTGCGCCGAAATATGCATGCGGACGGCAGGGGCAGGGAGGGGAGAAGGGAGGAGGAAGGGGGCAGCGGGATGAGGTGACGCGGGGCGCTGTCTCTTCAAAAACGAAGACCCGGCACCACAAGATACTTGGAAACAAAACCGCTGATTTTGAAAGATGTTGGCAGGCTCGCCTTCCGTCTGGCTTCTGAAAAACCCAAAACGAACAGCTCAAGAGGCCCTCAACATCACCCCAAGACGGCCCAACCAAAAGGCCCCGAGACGGCCCTCAAGATGGCCCGAGAGGCCCCTAGAACGACCCAAGATGCCCTCAGGAAGGGCCCAAAAGGGTCCCAAAAGAAGGAATTCGTTCGAACTTGTCGTGGGAGCATGTCCCCCCGACATGGCCCCCGAGACCCCCAACAAACCCCAGAGAGGCCACTAAGAGGCCCCCAAGAGACAACCGAGACGCCCACCCCAGAAGCCCCCGAAATACCAGACGCCCCCAAGACGGCCCCAGAAGGCCCCCAGGGGGCCCCCAAGGGGCCCCAAAGACTCTCGATAAGCCGCAGACAAACCTCGATGAGAAGATTCCAGGACGCCTTCAAGACCGAGAAAAAAGGGTGACGGATTAGGCGGAGGAGGGGGGACGATGAGGAAGCAAGAGGAGAACGAGGCTGCGAAAAAAGAGGCTGTAATCAAAACCTGTTCCAATTTGGGCCCGAACGGAAGCGGGTCTTAGCCTAACTCTGCTTCCTGCTGCGCTGCTGCGCTGGCACAGTGGCCGGATTTGCCGCAGAAAGCTGGATACGGGCGACGTCAGGAATCAAATTTCGGCGCAATAAAGCATAAAGAGACTGGTGCGGGTTTGCAAGCGCTGCTTAACAGAGAAAATGAAACCATCGGGGCTGCTGAAGCGAATTGAGGCTAGTCCCGATAATCGAAACGCTCGAAACGGAAAATTGGGGGCTGATGGTATTAGCTAGTGAGCACGTATCGGAAAAAACAAGCGAGGACATCACTGGAACGAAAACGGTGGCAAACCAAATTCTGGAATTGAACTAATGGGGGCAAACTCTCAGTGCGAAGAACCCAACCTGCCATGAACATACGTACACGAATGAAGGCGGCGACACAACCTTCACGTCACATGTACAATGTCACCTTCGGAAGAAATAAACTGCTGCCATCCAACCCCATGTCCTCATCCAGCTCAGCTCCGGTGAGCTCGGCCACTCTTCCAGGATGGACGCGCCCCGTCCTGAAAGCCAGGCGGTTCACTGACGAGCAAGGTCGATCATACACTTGCAAGACCCAATCTTCATGATCACCCACCGACCAATGCACTTATCAATACAAATCAAAAGTATCGGACTTCCAACATAAACGATGGCGCACCCACAGAAAATGCAATTGAGACACTACGAGCATCATTCGAAACTACAACATACTACCATCGATAAATTAGATTGCAAAATTGTCGACGCATCCCTTCAATGTCGCCCCCTTCTCCCTTTCCATATCGCCACCCGTCAATGCCGAAGCAAACCAACACGCGGTCACGGCCAGCGCGACTCGGAAAATCCACGATGCCCGACATTAAAGAGGGAACGCCAACAAATACTTCGCAAGCAACGCCACCCATCCCCAAAACATGAAACCGAATAGATTTGGAAAAACATGTGTGAGGTTCACTTGTAGAGGGCAATTCGTTTCGAACGTTTTCGTGCCACATGTTCTCGGTTTTGCTTACCCGAATGGTCCCTCCGTTTCTCTATTTCCGTACCTAAGCAGGACAGCAGATAGCGGCTTCTGGCATGGGCTGTCGCTCCTGATGACGCGGACCGCCAAAGTGACCGGATCCCACATGATTTGGTAAGCAGCAATGCCATCTACGGCGCTTAGATCGTAGCTTTACAACATCTACGGCAGCCAGGAGCGTCCGACCTCGTTTACTGATGCTCAAAATGGACACGCAAATGTTCAGCAATTATTCGTGGAACTACGGGTCAATCTGAAATACGAGAACTCAATACGGAACACTCTTGGTGGCCGCAATTGGCGGAAACCTGTAATAAAATCGAATTCCGTGCGCGCCAAAACCGCTAATAAGTCCTTGCCAATCGACTCGCCCTCGCACTCTCCGCGCGGCCCACCCTCAATTATTCCGACGGTAGGACCCCACATGAGATCATTATAACCTGCTCTGGCAACGCAATTCGTCGTCCTCCTCCTCCTCCTGCTCTGGTGCGCGGAGCAAGCAGTTCACGCGTGTCCGTGCCACTCGCCGATTGACATGCCTCCGATTGTAACATGAAACGCGGGCCCCATCGGGACGGGCTCTCGCTAAAGACTCTCTTGCGATACACTCGGGATTCCGCTCGAAACTTCTTTTATACTCAGGCAACAAGAGACCAAAAATGACGACACCTAACCCGAGTAAGCGATTAATGACCCCCCCCCCCTCTCCGGTGAAAAGATAACGCACCCGGCACCCGGAAGCGTTATCCTGGCACCAGGAGGGGCTTTTCCTTATTCGCATTCGTATTCTTATTCTCATTACAATTCTAATTGGGATGCCACCCGAGGCGGGGCGCTGGAATTATTTGTTTCCTTCCATTTGCGCGGTGCTAATAATATCGCTCGGCGAAAACCCCCCCAAATAATTATTTAATTACGGCGCGGTGCTAATGATAACGCCGGGGGGGTCCTTAATTGCTTCTCCGGGTTACAGAGTTCTAACACCCCGCTCGGATGAAAAAAATAAAGTGGCGACCCCATAGGGATGGGTTCCCGCTCCAGCCTTCCCGCGATTCACTCAAACACGAGGCTCCCGCTCGAAACTGCTTCATTTAATTGGCTCCGATACCCACCTCGGATTAAAAACATAAAGATATGGACCCCACAGGCAAGGGTTCCCGCTCGAGACTTCCCCGCGATCCATTCACGCACCAGGCTCCCGCTCGAAACATCGTCAATATTCAATCCTCAGGCGCCCAAAAACGACGACAAACACAGGGTTCCAATAATTACTCCGGTCGGATTACTAGCAGGCCGCTCTGCGGTGGATCGGGAGTTTCTGCATATAGAAAAATGGGCGTGCGCTTCTTGGCGAAAAGAAAATGATCGAAAGGAGAATGAGCGCGAGCATCAGGAGGGCGAGGCTCGCGAGGCAGGGGATGAGGACAGTGACGGCCACGCGGGCGAAGATCAGGCGAGCGCGGAGCAGGAGGATCAGGATGTGGAGGATGAGAGCCAGGTGAGGATGTGGAGCAGAAGGGCCAGGTCAGGCCGTGGAGCACGAGGGCCGGAAATGGTCCCCGGGGGGGGGCGCTGGGGGCCACTGGGACGATGTTGCGAGGATGTCTCGAGCGAAAGCGCCAAATGGGGACACGCCTGGCGCAGCGCCCGAAGCGGCCCCTGGGAGTGTGGCGGGGGCCCGTGGGGCGATGTTGCGAGGATGTCTCGAGCGAGAGCGCCGGATGGGGACACGCCCGGCGCAGTGCCGGAGATGGTCCCTGGGGGTGCGTTGGGGACCTGTGGGCCGATGTTGGGAGAACGTCTCGAGCAAGAGCGCCAAATGGGGACGCGCCCGGCGCAGCGCCAGAAATGGCCCCTGGGGGCGCGCCGGGAGCCCGCGGGACGATGTTGCGAGGATGTCTCGAACGACAGCGCCAGATGGGGACGCGCCTGGCGCAGCGCTGGAAATGTTCCCTGGGGGTGCTCTGGGGGCCCGTGGGGCGACGTTGCGAAGATGTCTCAAGCGAGAACGCCGGATGGAGACGCGCCCGGCGCACCGCCAGTTTTTTGGGGGCGCGCTGGGCGCGCGCGGGGCGGGAATGTCTCGAGCGCGAGCGCCAAATGGGGACACGCCCCGCGCAGCGCCTGAAAGGAACCCTGGGAGTGCGCTGGAGGCCCGTGGGGCGATGTTGCGAGGATGTCTTGAGCAAGATCGCCGGATGGGAACTCGCCCGGCGCAGCGCCAGAAGTTGCCCCTGGGGGTGCGCTGGGGGCCCGCGGGGCGATGTCGCGAGGATGTCTCGAGCGAAAGCGCCATATGGAGACGCGCCCAACGCAGCGCCAAAAATGGTCCGCGGGGGCGCGGTTGGAGGCGACCCTCTTGCGCGCCGGAGTCAGGATGACGTGAATTCCCCCCTCAAGCGAACATGAGACTCCCCCGCGATTTATTCACACACGAAGCTCCCGCTCGAGAATTCTTCAATACTCAAACCCCACGAACCCCAAACTGACGATTGCTGCACGGTTCCGATATCCCGCTCGGATTCGAAACACGAAGAGAGAGTTCCCCGTAGGGAAGGGCACTAGGTCGAGACTTCCCGGCAATTCGCACACACACACGATACACACACGCACGCCTTTACGTCACCGGCGCCGGTGCCAATTACGAACGAACTTGGTCGAATGCACCATGATGCAAGAAATCCAGCGAAGGTCGCGTTCAACCTTGAACCAGTTGGTGCGATGCGGGGTCCGATCCCTTTCGTGGCTCTCCTGTCGCTAGGGACAGGCTGCCCGAATCATGGACTTTGTGCGAAACTCCCAGAATTCAACACCCAAATGGTTGATGAAAGCCCATTCCTGCGCAAAGCTGAGTAACCCAGGGTCTTCGACCGCCGACGCAAATCTGTCCGATCGGCGGCGGATGTCTGTCCAACGGTCCCACATTGAACTCCAATCGGGCGCGCCCCGCTTCGCACCAATATTCCGCTGGGAATACCTAACGAAAGCAGCGGGTGTTCTCGTCGTCTGGCGCCAGTTCCCACATGGACGGTTCTGCGCGTCGGGACCTCTGCCCTGTCTGTTCGTCTCTCTGTTCGACTGGTGGGCGGTCTCGCTGCCAATTGCCTTCAGCACGCGCTGCCTCCTATCCCCTTGTACGCTGGACTGCCCCCCTGCGCTCATTGTCGGCGGGTGCCCAGTCCCATCCCGATGCATTACCCGCGGCGGTTCGGCCCACTCGCTGGAGCATTCCCTCAAAGGTGACCAGTCGCGCTCCTGCGCGGATGCCATCCCAAGGGACTCAGCGCCCCCTCGTTGATGGAGCGGCACATTCCGGATGACGATCGGCGGCGCGCGCGCCCTGAGAGCACCGCGAAACGCACTCGCACGGATCCCCCACCCCAGGTCTGCATGCAGCTTCACTTCGAAGGAACGAAGCCAGCACGTGCGTTTCTTGCTTTCCTGGGCCCAGACCTGCGACTACGACGACTTCGTCACCGACGTGGGCCCCCCAGCGGCCCACGGCGGGGATGGAATTGTCATGAGGTGGGCCACCACGTCCGCGAGGGACTCAACACCCCGCAACGTTGGCGGGCGGGGCGACAGCCCGCCCACACCCAATCTTGGGAGTAAAATGTGATGAAGACGCGCTGTTTCTCATCCGACGTCAAGCTCTCAATGTTACTCGCCTTCTTGATGTCGGAACCACCCTGCACAAGGTCCGTCGCAACCTGGAGCAAATGCACGCTGGCTTCTCGACCCATTAGGCGGAACTGACCTTGCAGGGCCCCTGTCGTTCAACCTGCTAAAACAGACGTCGTTGCATATCCAAAGATATCCGCCTAGCTCAGGACGTTGAACAGAAAGAAAAAGATCAGATCCCGAATATCCTCCGTCTCTGCCATGGACAAATCCTAGAAAGTTCGTCTGGAAAATACCAGATCGCGTCGCTTGTAGCAGGTTTGGCCCAAATACAGTCTAGAACCCTGACTTCATGCTGGCATGGGTCGCTTCCCCCGCGGAGCGACCGGTCGTCCGCGACGCGGCGCTGCCAAACTGGAAGCCGGCGGTAAACCGCCAACCTTGGTTACCGCCAGGAACTCGCAGAGCTTCCTTGCGATAACATGAATGGCACGCGGGCGCGGCAGTCTCGCGTTCCGCGCGAGGAGGCAGTTTCACGGAGAGGACGTGGAGGAGAAGAATGAGCGAGGAAGAGAAGGTGGAGGAGGCTGAGGAAGAGAAGCAGGGGAAGGAAAACGAATAGGAGGAGAGAAAAAGGGGGAGAGGGAGAAAACGGACAATATCCAGACGCCTCGACACCGCAGGCGAATGCACCTGGTGACCTTCGGCTTCGCAAAAGGCTTTTCAGCTCCATAGACAACCTACAGCTCGCATAACATAAAGAAAAATATCATCAGCTCTTAAAAAATTAGCAGGCTATGAATAGTTGTTTGGTTCCAGCTCTTGTAGCAGACCGACTTGACGCATCTAAATGCTTGACACTAGCGCTGCTGATGATTTGCTTTCGACTGCTGCACCGAACAGCCCTCTAGCTCATCTGCAGCTTTTGTTCCAACGCAGCCTCCGAGGGATGACCGGGCCTCGCACGGTCTCAACAGCGTCTGGATGCACTAAAAAATTAAAGAGAAAGAACAAACCTTCGCGAACTAACTTCCGAATCGTGCACTGGCAGCACGGCAGGCCAGATACCGGTCGATAAGCACGCCAGGTGCGGCGAAAACCACACAGAAGGAGTGAAACAGCAAGGAAGAGGAGAGAGGAAGAGGGGGGGAAGGAGGGACAAGAGACAGGCGGAGGAAGAGGGAGCACAGCAGACAACAAACGACGAGGAGATAGAGAGATAGAGAGAAAAAAAAGAGAGAGAGATAGAGAGAGAGAGAGAGAAAAAAAAAAAAAAAAAAAAAAAAGAGAGAGAGACAGAGAGAAAAAAAAATAAAATAAAAACAATATATATATATATATAAGAGAGAGAGAGAGAGAGAGAGAGAGAGAGGAGGCGAGCGGGGGGGGCCGAGCCCCTAAAGCGGCGACGCGCGACGCGCGCACCACGCTCTCCAAGCACGGCAGCCGGGGGTGGAGGAGAAGGAAGGAGGAGGGAGGGACACGGCAAGCGACAACGAGACGACGACGACAACCGGCGGGACACGACACCAGCAGAAGAGGGGAAGGAAAGGAAAGAGGGAAAGGAGAGGAAGGGGGAGAGAAGAGCAAGAGAGGGAGAGGCGGGAGACCTAGCCGGGCGGCTGCCAGTCCCGACAGCGGCGCAGAGGGTGACTAGCAAAAGGGGCACGGCAGCTAAAAGTATCTGTCCAATTGGGGTACGAATCGGCCATATCCCTGAGCAGTTTGGAGGAGTGCTTGAAAGTCCTGGACAGACTGAGCAGCAACGATGCTGTCAGGCAAGAGATTGCACACTCCGACGGAGCCAAGAACAAAACGGCGGGTGAAGTCTCACTATAGAACGATTCTCGCCCACCGGCACCGGCACCGGCACCGGCACCGGCACCGGCAACCGGCACCGGCACCGGCACCAGCACCGGCACCGGCACCGGCACCCTGCACCCGGCACCCGGCACCGGCACCGGCACCGGCACCGGCACCGGCACGCCGGCGCCTGCGCTGGCGGCATTGGCACCGGCACCGGCACGGGCACCAGCGCCGTCGCCGTCGCCAGCACAGGCACTGCACCCGCACCCGCACCGGCACCAGCCCTGGCACCGGCACCGGCACCGGCACTGGCGCCGGCGCCAGCACTGGCACCGGATGAAAAATATCATTGACATTGAACATCATGACATTTCCCAAAGAGTGCGCACTAAGGGGGCCTTCTCTCTTCTTTCCTAGTATTAGCTGGGTCGTCTGAGGGGCGGTCTGGCGGCTCTCTCCTCCTCGCCGTTGCCGCCCTGTCGCCGCCCGTCGTCGTCTGGGCTTGAGGGGCGGTCTGGTTTTTCCGTCCTTGCCGTCGCCCCCCCTTGCTGCGTCGTCGCCGCCCGTCGTCTTGGCCTGAGGGTCGGTCTGGCGGTTCCTTGCTCGTCGCCGTCATCGTCCCGTCGCCGCCTCCTCGTCGCTGCCCTGTGCGCCCCCCCAGCGGTTGCAATCCAATCGGTTGCAAGCCAATCAAGTGCAAACCCAGTGGAATCGATTGCAGTCCAATCAATGGTAAAATTATACAAACGCACTTCCCCACATAAGAAATATTAACAGTTTCGTGGGACCCATGGGGTACGACAACATCAACACGAAGGAGAAACTCATCGAACGAGTAAGTACGCACGAAAGGGCAGACGAAAGAAAGGAGGAGGGAGGACAGGTGCTCACGAAACGAAGTCTTGTAAATAGTACGGGTTGTTGATACCCTCTTCGCTCTGGCGGGGCCCCGCTGGAAGGAGGGAAACCTACGAAACCTGGTAAAGAGTAATGCTGTCCGCGACCCTCCTCGTTCAAGCGAGTCCTCCTCCTCCTCCTCCTCCTCGTCCTGCTCCTGCTCGTCCTCCTCATCCTCTGCATCATCATCATCATCATCATCATCATCATCATCATCATCATCATCATCATCATCATCATCATCACCAGCATCATCGTCGTCATCATCAGCATCATCAGCAGCATCGTCGTCACCCCGTCGTCATCATCAGCATCATCGTCATCATCATCAGTATCAACATCATCAACATCATCATCATCATCATCATCATCATCATCATCATCGTCAGCATCATCGGCATCATCATAACCATAATCATCATCCTCATCATCACCATCAGCATCATCATCATCATCGCCAGCGTCATCGTCATCATCATCATCATCATCATCGTCGTCGTCGCCACCATCGTCATCATCATCATCATCAGCATCAGCATCGTCATCATCATCACCATCACCGTCCTTGGCATCATCATCGTCCGCATCATCGTAGACGTCATGATCATCAGCATCATCGTCGTCATCATCATCCACAGCACCAGCAACGTCAGCATCAGCAGCAGCATCGTCATCATCACCAGCATCTGCATCATCATCCTCGTCGTCGTCGCCATCGTTGTCATCATCATCATCGTCATCATCATCATCATCATCATCATCATCATCGTCATCATCATCAGCATCATCATCATAATCACCGTTATCGCCATCGTCATCGTCCATCACCATTATCGCCGTCATCGTGAACAGCAGTATAATCATCGTCATCACCATCATCATGATGAAGCCTTCCTCATCGCAGAACTACCCCTCCTCCTCACCCTCCTCAGTGAGAGGAGTAGGACGTGAGATGGATAGGTAATGTTCTCCCCTCCTCCTCACCCATGTCAGCGGGAGGGGCACGAAACCATTTAAATAGTATGGGTTTCCGATACCCTCCTCGCTCAGAGAAGGCCTCCCTGGAGAGGTGGTAGGCGCACGAAACCATGTAAATAGCATGAGTTCCGATACCCTCCTCGCTCATGCGGGGCCTCCCTAGAGGGGTGGGAGGGGCACGAAACCATGTAAATAGCATGGGTTTCCGATACCCTCCTCGCTCAGGCGGGGCCTCCTTGGAGAGGTGGGAAGGGCACGAAACCATGTAAATAGTATGGGTTTCCGATACCCTCCTCGCTCAGGCGGATGGAAAGGGCACGAAACCATGCAAATACTACGGGTTTCCGATACCCTCCTCGCTCAGGCGGGGCCTACCTGAAGGGGTGGGAGGAGCACGAAACCATGTAATCTTTATTAATTTCCGATTCCTCCTCGCTCAGGCACGGCCTCCACGGAGAGGTGTGAAGGGCACGAAGCCTTGTAAATAGTACGGGTTCCCGATTCCCTCCTCGCTCAAGCGGGGCCTCCCTGGAGGGGAGGGAGGGGCACGAAACCATGTAGATAGTAACTCGTAGACCTTCCCTTAGCAAGTCACTGCTGGAAGCTTAAGAGTAATTCCGGGGCGCTGGAGAGCTAGTTGGCAAGGAAAATCTCGACGGACCTTTTGCTGACTTTCGGTCGGTTGAAAATTTTGTTCTCGAAATTTAACAATTCGTTTGAACTCTAGTATTTTTTCCCCTGCTATTCGATCTTATTCCCGCTCGCCATCTTGATCTCAGCTCGATCGGGTACCTTTCACTGCCAAAAAGCACACGGGCGGGATCGGCCCTTTCGATTCATCTTGTCACGCGCTGTCGGTTTTCTGAAGATAACTCGAGCTTCAGGACAGCTAAAGAGCTGGTAAGCACAACTAATCGATTCAGAATGATCAGGCGCGTTCGCCTGTTGAAGCCAGAGGTCTGAATTCAGTCTGCTAGCCGAGCTAGATGCGCAGACCTATTCGTATTATTCGAGTCATCTTGACAGACGCTCTCGGTTTCTGTACTTAACTCGAGCTACAGAACAACTAAAAAGCTGATACGTACAGAATCCGATTCAGAATCATCAGTGGCCGTTGTCTGTTGAATCGAGAGCTCTGAACTCGGTCTGCTGCCCGATCTAGAATCGCGAAACTATTCGTATTGTTCGAGTCGCTTACGAGATGCTGTCGGTTCTCTGCACTTAACTCGGGCTGTACGGGGGGCTGCATGGCTGGTAATCACTGGAATCGATTCGGAGACATCAGGCGCGTTCGCCTGCGGAATCCAAGGCTCCGAACTCGTAGGTCCGCGAAACTATTCGTATTGTTTGAGACATCCTGAGAGGTGCTGTCGGTTTCCTGCACTTAACTCAGCTGCAGGAGGGGCTGCAGGGCTGGTAATCACAGGGATCGATTCAGAGACATCAAACGCGTCCGCCTGTCGCATGCAGAAGTCTGAACTCGGTCTGATACTCGAACTAGGTTTCCCAAACTATTCGTATTGTTCGAGTCATCTTGAAAGTGCTGTCGACTTACGCACGTAACGGGCTGTAGGAGAGCTACAGAACTCGTACAGAAGACAATCTAGAAACATGGGAGCGTTCGGCTGTTGCATCCGAAAGTCAAATTGCCTGGGCTGAAAAACTATTTTTTCTCTGTAATTTCTTTCGACATTATATGTTGTCAGGAAGCTCTACGAGTCTCCCGGCTGTAATAAAGGTTGACGGTTTACCGCCGGCGCCCAGTATGGGTTTCCGATGCCCTCCTCGCTCAGACGGGGTCTCCCTGGAGGGGAGGGGTTGGATACGCTCCTCACTCGGGCGGGGCCTCCCTGGAGAGGTGGGAAGGGCACAAAACCATGTAAATAGCATGGGTTTCCGTTACCCTCCTCGCTCAGGCTGGGCCTCTCTGGCGGGAGGGGCACTGCTGGGAAGCGGGAAGCGGGAGGGAGAACGAGAGGATGTTCTGGAAAACAAAAACCCGCACCAGCACCGGCCACCGGCAACAACACCGCACCGGCATCGGCCCCGGCACTGGCACCAGCACCGGCTACCGGCCACCGGCACCAACCACCAGCACCGGCACCGGCACTGGCACTGGCACCAGCGGCACCGGCACCGGCACGAGCACCGGCACGGCACCGGCACCGGCAACAACGGGACCGGCACGGCACCGGCACCAGCACCAGGACCGGCACCGGCACCGGCACGGGCACGGGCACCGGCACCACGGCACCGGCACCGGCACCAGCACGGGCACCAGCACCGGAACAGAGGCAAGAATTGTTCATGCCTTGATGGGGCGCGAAACTGACAGGGATCAGCACGCGCCCGCCGGGCGCGGCGACGAGAAGAGCGAGAAGAGCGAGGAGACAGGCCGGAGAGACGGAAAAAGGAGAAGAAGTGGCTGTGCCGCGACGAAGAACGGTGATGCATTACCCCGAGCATTGCAACTGCTTGCAAGAGCGACTAAAGAAAAGTGAAACAGAGCCTCTTCTGCTGTAACGGACACAAACTGAAGAAAACGCGTTTGGACAGATTCCAGGGTAATGGAATCAAAACGAACGAATGGAGCTTGAATTCAGTTACGAAATTATCATTATCTCTTTATACATAACAATAAATTGTGCGGTTCAAGCACTGGTAACACACCGACTTCGGGCATCTAAATACTCGAGACTAGCGCGCGCGATTCCCTTCGATTGCTGTGTCAAACAACTCTGTAACTTATATGCAGCTCGATTTAAAGTGAGAAAAATCATCCACGTCTCATGAGAAAATTGGCAAGCGAACGAATATCTGCTTGGTGCTAGCTGTCGTAGCAAACAAACCGCGTTTGGTCATCTAGATTCTGCTCAAACATCCAACATTATCTCCCGTAACAATAACGAATGCCAATAATTTGACCAAACCTGTCATGCCGCTGGAACTTTGATTCAGGCTTAGGCATTTCCTTGTCGATAGATCTGCGTTACAATTTCCCTCCCCTTGGGAGCGCTGGTTCTCAAACTGCTCCTGCCCTTGCCATCCCTCCCTGTCCCGTCCTTGCTCCTCCTCCTCCTGCGCCCTTCCTCCTCCACTTCCCTCTTCCTCCTCTCTCTCTCACGCCTCCGCGCCATCCCATTCTGTAAAAATATGCCGGCGAGATGATATATTGTGAATGCCGTCGTTGTGAGCCGCAAATCCGGTCTCCTGAAAACGGAAACTTGTGACGATCTATCATGCAAAACGGGCTGGACCACCCTGACATTTGGATCACCCTGACATTTGGATCACCTTTGTCTCCTTCTCCCAATGCAAAATGGTGTTGGTTATTGGTTCATTTTGATTGCGGTCCTGTACTTTTTGCGAATTTTTATCGCCCTCCCTGTTACGGTGAGGTTTTCTCTATGCAATCTGTATTTACCGAGCTCGAAGACTTAATTTCTCAAGCTATTAGAGTGTTTATCATTGGCGATTTTAACGTTCACAATCCGTCCTGGCTTCGACATTCCATTCGTAATACGCCAGAGGGCACCGAAACTGCACGGCTTTGTTCGTTTCATGGTTTAAAACAGATTGTCCGAGGTCCTACTCGGGAGCGGTATCTATTAGATTTGATTCTCACAAACCTGTGCGAGTTTGCAGATGTAGTTGTGTTGCCGAAAGTTGCTGACCATTCTATTCTTCTTCTCTCTCTTTCTTTCCCTCCTCTTTCTGTGTGTATTTCGTCTCGCATGTGCTGGCAGTTTAATGTCTCGAATTTGAGGCGCGTCAGTGCCGATATAGACGCTGATTGGAATCTTCTTTCTGGTCATCCCGATCGCGGTGCAAAGTTTCTTACTTCTGTTGTTCTCAACGGTATGCACAAGCATGTCTCGCGAGTTTCAATCCCAGTGCGGTCTTGTCATCCTTGGCTTACTGGCGAATGCATGGAAGCCGTCTCTGCAAAAGCGGAGGCAGCCGGCAGCGATGTTTTCCCATCCGCTGTTCGGCATTGCAGTGCTGTTCTATTGAAATCTTTCAACAGCATTGCGATCGCATTCGTTCGAAGCTTCGTTCCCTGCCTCGAGGCTCGAAAACTTGGTGGCGATTGTCGAATGAATTATTTGGTAAATTGGTCAAGTCTTCGTCGCCCGCCCTTCGCCGTGTGAATGGCGCTTGGGTGATTCGTGCTGACGAGAAGGCTGACTTTTTTGCGTCGTCGTTTAAACATCGCTGGCATGTCCCGACGCTGCAGGAGCACAGCTTTGCGGTGGTGCAGCGAACCCCAGTGGAGCAGACTTCTTTCTTTCCCGTTCGGGTTAGGCATGCAAGGTTTGTTTTAAATCATGTAAGCAATGACTCTGCCACCAGTCCAGACGGCATTCCTGTTCGTGTTTTAAAGTCTTGCTCGTCTTCTCTCGCCTTTCCCCTTGCTCTACTCGTCCGTCCTATTCTCAGATTCGGAGTTTGGCCTTCTTGCTGGCGATTACATCACATTTGTCCTCTATACAAGAAGGAGGCGATGCATGATCCGAAAAATTACAGAGGAATTCATTTAACTTCAGAACTGTCTAAGTGTGCTGAACGTATTCTTCTTTCTTTCCTCCTCCCTCGCGTTTCTCGGTCGCTTCTGTTCGGGCCATTTCAATTCGCGTGCAATCCAGGCCATGGCGCCAGAGATGCGATATCTCATTTTCTTCTTACTTGGCTTCTTCTCATCTCTACCGGCTGCCGCATAGGTTTCTACTGTTCAGATGTGGCCGGCGCCTTCGACAGAGTGAAAACACATCTTGTGTCGAAGTTGCGTGCTTTCGGTCTTCCGACTCGTTTATGTAATGTATTTGCCAACTGGCTGGAGGCTCGCTCCGCTCGCGTCACTGTCGCCGGTGCCTGTTCTAGAACCATTGAAATGACCGACATGGTTTTTCAGGGCACTGTGCCCACCTTTTTGGAATTTATTTTTCAGTGATGCTCGGGAAGCCATCATCAGAATGTTGTTTCAAGAAATTATTTGTGCTGATGATTTGAATGCTTTTCGACCTTTTCCTCTCGCCACCTCCGATGCTGATGTGTTTGCGTCGGTGCAGCAGTGTCGGAGCTGCTTGCATGAATAGGGCCGTGCAAACGCAATTGTTTTTGAGCCTTCTAAATAAAGTTTGCACATAGTCTCGCGGAGCCAGCCGGCAGGAAGCAATTTCAAAATTTTAGGTGTCGACTTCGACTGTAAACTTATAATGACAGATGCGGTGCAGAGCTGTGTGCATGAATGTGGCTGGAGACTGCAATCTCGAATGCGCACGCGGCGTTTCCACACAAACGCCGAGCTTATCTTGTTATATAAAGCACATATTTTATCATTTATCGAATACAGAACTTGTGCTTTCACACATGCCTCTAATTCCGTCTTGGCTTCTTTGGATCGAATTCAAAGCTCGTTTCTCCGCAGTGTGGGAATTTCTGATTTGTGGCTCAAGCTGTGGCTCAAGCTGTTGTGGCACGAGCTCAGAAGCTATCATTGCCTGTCGCCGGGGCGGTCTGGGTATCTTTTGCCTGTCGCCGGGGCGGTCAACCACCTGATACATCTCGGTTGTCCTAGTTTGTTCGCAATGTCTGGCGCTGCTGCAGCCGCTCTTCCTGGCGAGGCAACCGACCTTAACCAGAGCATCTTGGGGGCGCATTCCAGTGCAGGTGTCGGGAAGGGGCCGTTGAGTCGATTGTCAGATCGTGCTAATGCTGTGAAAGCTGCCTTGGCTCGTTCGCCTGGGGGTACGCCGGAACAGAAAAAACTTCGAACCGATGACATGATGGACGCGTGTGAGAGTCAATCGAAGGTGGAGTTTACTCCCGCGCCCGCCTTTCCAGGTGTCGGGAGCGGGAACGTAGAGCCGAGCGCCGTTGCATCTGCAGCGGCTGCTCCCGGAGCCGGCCTATTGGAAGGCAGTTCCGGTGCATGCAAAGGCCCCTTGGGTGGCGTGCATGCGGCTCCCGGGACTTGCATGGGAGGCAGTCCTGGTGGTGAGCTGAGCGCTGCTACTTTTGTGGCGGCCGCTCCCGGTTCTGGCCCTGCGGGTGGCGGTTCCGGTGCGTGCAATGGCCCTACGGGTGGCATGCATGCGGCTCCCGGGACCTGTTCTGCAGGTGGTCCCGGTGAGGGCGCGCCAGGAGTGGGTGTTATCCCCCTGGCCCCGGGCGTGGGCTCCGTCCCCCCGGGTGGTGTCCCTGGTGCGGGTTTTGTCCCCCAGCCGGCACCAGCCCTTCCTGCGTTCCCGGCAGGTGCATCTGCTGGCGAAGCGGCGTTATTCGATGCATTGAAGCACATGAACTCCAATATGGCCACCAATACTTCGATGATTTCGATGTATAGCAGAATCACAATCGAGACTAAAGAGGCCATTGCAGTGGCCGTCGATCCATTGAAAGACGAAATGCAGGATCTGAGGGAGCGCTTGCAGCAGCTCGAGACCAGTTCGGGGACAGGATCTGTTGGCAAACGCCACCTGGCGCTGCTCAGCGCGATGGATGTGTCGAACCGTCGCGTCGCCTTTGTCGGGTTCGACGGGGACGACCTCAACGCGCGCGTCCTGGAGATCAACAGATATGCGGCGTCGCTGCAGAACGTGCCGAATGGCGTCGTCGGGCACTTCTTTTCCGGCCCTAAGAATAGCCAGAAGATAACCCGCGCTTCGTACCTCGAGTTCCCGTCTCCGCCGGAGGCGGCTGCTTTTTTCAACGTAGCCAAGACGCAGCGTTTCACCTTGTCGTCGAACGGTCGCGCCGTCACTGTCAAACCGGCAAAATCCCAGGTTAATTTGGCCAGGGACTGGGCTCTCCGGAAGGCCGGCGAGATGATCAAGACGGAGTCTGGCCTGGACTCCCGCATCGATTGGCAGGCTCGCGTGGTCAAGCTCGGCGAGATGATCGCCTTTGAGCAAGGGCCGGGCGACCTCCAAGGAGTTTTTAAGGACCAGTTCTCGCGCCTCCGGATCCCTTAGGGATGCGGGGGGGCTAGCTCTGGCAGTTACGCATTGCTCGCATTGCCATCCGCCCACGGTTTAGCCGTTAGTGAGCGGCCCCCGGGAACAAAACGTCTTCGCCGTCGCGGTCCTCGTTCGCACGAGGCCGTGCTCCGGAGGCAGGGCCATTTACGCTGCAGTGTTTCACTCGATCCTCCTCCCACCTCGGTTCCCCTTCCTCCCGTTCCTGCTCCTTCCTCCTTCTCGAATGCCGGTTGTAATTCCAATTGCAGTGCTCAGCGTAATTTGCATCATTATTTTAACAGTTCTTCGCAAGATACGCCTCGAGACAGGGTGCCGCGTGAATCCGGCACCTCACTGTCTCTCGCAGTTGCTGATCTCACCATCTTCCATGTTAATATCCAGAGTCTGACCCCGAAGCACCAGGCTGAGCTCGAGGGTCGTCTTCGTCTTCTTCCGAATCTGCCCGTTTGCGTTTTCCTTACGGAAACTTGGCTTGATGCCTCTTCTCCTGCTCCCTCCTTGTCTCTCTACACCGTTATTGCTAGGCGTGACAGGAATGGTCTCGGCGGTGGTGTGTTGATATTTGTTCTCACTGCGTGTGCTCACTTGTTCTCACCACTCGAGAACTCGATTTCTGCTGAGTTGATTTGGGTTTTGTTACATTCTGATTGTGGCCCTATCTTGATGTCTTGTTTCTATCGTCCTCCATGCCACGCCGAATTAGGCAGCCTTCGCTGTTTGACGGAAGAGTGGGCCTCGCACTCCCAGCACGCGGTTGGCTCTGTTTTTGTAAGTGATTTTAACGTGCATCAGAAAGATTGGCTGTATTATTCGACTCGTAACTCTCCGGAGGGCTCATTTCTCAAAGCGTGGTGCATTTCCCATGGTTTCTTCGAGAGAGTCCGCAAACCCACGCGCCAGCGGCACTTGTTAGATTTAGTTTTGACTGATTTGCCCGAGCAAGTGTCTGCAGATGTCTTGGCACAGATCGCAGACCACAGCGCGGTCTTAGCTCGCATAGTTCTGCCGCCTTTGGCCGTTGAGGATTTCTCTAGGACAGTTTGGAACTATAAGTTTGCCAACTGGGCTGCCATTCGGTCGTCCATTCGTCGTTCCGATTGGAGTTGGATCGACGCTTGCACGCCTAATGAAGCTGCTCACCGTCTTACTGTCTTCCTAGCTCAGCGTATGCACGATTTCATCCCTAAACGCGTTTTGAACTTCTCTGCTTCGCATCCGTGGCTGGATTCTGCATCTCTCGCACTTGTCTCTGCGAAGGTGTCTGCAGCAGGGACGCCCGAGTTTCCATTGGCAGTGCGGGCTTGCAGCGATGGGTTGGTCTTCGCTTATAGCAGGTACACGGTTCGCGTTCGTGCCAAATTGCGTTCATTGCGGAAGGGTTCGAAGCAGTGGTGGCATTTATCACGCGAGTTAGTCTCTCGACGTTGTCTTCCTACCTCCCCTCCTTTGAAAGATTCCGCTGGCCAGTGGGTCATGGACGCTCCCTGGCAAGGCTAACTTGTTTGCACAAGTCTTCTCATCGAAGTGGTTTTTGCCTGCTCCAGTGCGCAATGAGTTCAGTATGCTCCCTCCTTGTCGCCTCTCTGACTCTTTCGTGCCTCTCCGGGCGCGCTCGGCATTTCGAGTGTTATCATCTTTGCGCGTTGACAGCGGGACCGGACCTGACCTCCTCCCTGCCAGGGTGTTGAAGATTTGCGCACGTGAGCTCACAATACCATTTACCAAACTCGCGAGGCTCATTTTGAATCGTGGCGAGTGGCCTCGTGTGTGGACTTCGCATTGGATCCACCCTCTACACAAGAGGCATTCTAAGCACAATGCGGACCACTATCGTGGTATCCATCTTACCCCCCAACTTTCGAAAGCCATGGAACGATTTCTCGGCGAACAGTTTATTCCTAGAGCAGTGTCCGAAGGCTGTTTCGGCATGTTTCAATTTGCTTACACGCCGGGCCGGGGCGCTAGAGACGCGCTGCTATGGCTTGTATTGTTTTCAATTCAGGCTTTCGGGGAGGGTGGCCGCGTAGGGCTGTACTGTTCTGACGTTTCCGGAGCTTTCGATCGAGT
>CAUYUJ010004781.1:30000-35000 GCA_963575745.1 Prorocentrum cordatum
CGATATGACACGAACAGGTCGCAAAGTTAAATGCGCAATGGCCGTCAATGTTAAATGATCTCCCCAACTTCCGGGCTTGCGCATGTGACTGATGTACGCTTTAAAATTCGGAAAATTGCCGTCAGCAAAACCTGCAAATAGTTCAGGAAACTGCTCCAAATAATCACAAACTTGCCATCTCAAATCGTTCGGTGTCAATTGCAAGCCTAATGTTTTTGTAACAGCTTCAAATTGACAGTCGCCTTCACCTGGAATTTCAACCCGCTTCAAATTGTGAACACGCAGGCGCTGATCGAGGATGGAAATGCTCTGCTGATACCGCTTCTCGTTCGCACGATACTCGTCCAGACTCGCTTTAATTACCTGTTTCAACTGATCATCGTAACTCTGCTTCTGTATACTCTGTAAAGTAGACCCCAACGATCTGAAGAAATCTTTCAATACAGTGCCTTTCACTCCGCGTGCCATCTGTGCATGCTGCTTACAGTAATTGCCATCAACACGATCCCGCAAACATCTCCCTTTAACTGTTTTGGCCATGCAACATTTGTCGCCATCTCGAAACTTGAACTTCGAATTTAGAAAGGGTTTATCGGTTGGGGTAGCGGCGCTGAATGGAAGATCGCCCTCAACATTGAATATTCCCCAACTTTCTGATTTCTCTTGAGACGATTTTGTCGATCCATCCTTTATTTTCAACGGAGGCGGCCCAAGCATTGCTTTAATATCGATTGTCATTTTCGGTTTTGCCTTTGCCTTTTTCTGCTTTCCACCAGGCTTCGAATGAGCATGCCCTTCTGGTACCGCTTTCAAATAATCTTGAATATGAAGTCTCTGAATGAACAAAGAATGCTCTGAAAAACCGCCTCCCTCAATATAATGTCGGTGCGTGTCTCGCGCTACTTTTTGGTCTGTCAAATATATAATCGTATACTGCTGGCGGAGCTTTAAATGTCGCATTAAATCGTAAGCACCTGTGTCCGGACTCGCCATCGCAATCTCCACGTCTGCTTGTGTCTGAGCTAAAGCAAGCTTCACCATTGCCTCCATGTCCATTTTGTTTTCTGCAGCCTTCCATAACTTATACTTTGGCATGACATAAGCAAATGTTGCCTGCTCTCCTGTAGAAAGGGTAATTCCGCACGGTTGCATCAAATATGTTTTGTGAGCCCCATGCTGATGAAAATGTTCCAAAATTGCATTAAAATCTAATCGAATGGCTTGGGCGTCTTCCTCTGCAATATGCACGTGAGAAACTTCGAATCTTGCAGAATTTCTTCGTGTTGGCCATTTTTCTAATACCTTCCATTCTTGAACAATTTCATTGACCAAATCATCGTAATGACCCCTCTCAATGCGTCCGGAAATGACCTCGCACACTTGATGCATCAATTCTGCCGCATTACAACGTTCGTAATCCGATTCCAACAACGACTTTATGGTACGATGCTTTCGTTCGGCTGTGCTCGGCGCGTACGTCGTGAATCCAAGCGGAACTGTTCCTAAACCACACGCCCAAGGCGCCCGAATAATACCGTCGGATATGTTCAAAATATTCTTTGAGAGATACTTGCCGAATACAGGTTCGTTGAAATCGGTCACGTTCTCTTTTGCGTCACATCGTTGTAAAAAACTTGACCAGAATGTATGAAATTCGATGTCGTTTGGAAACCAAGTTGATCCCAATACGCACTTGTCGGTTATATTGATAAAATTTCTACGATCCTTCCCCACTGGACGTCGAATCTTATCTTTACCCTCTTGCTTAATATTTGTCCGGGTGTGCTGTAAACAACGATGTAATACTATGCCTCTTTCCGGTGGTAAAGCAGCCAATAAGCTCTCCATACAAGCGCAATCTACGAATCCATCAGTAATTCTCATATCAATCGATTCAGCTGTATTCAAATAAAGATTCAATAGTAACTGATGAGCGTCTCTATCTTCTGCATCTGCAAGCATGAATATAGCCGGAAAAAATCGCATGTGAGGCTCCTGTGTTTCCTTTTCTTGCCATAATCCCACAGGTCCTATAACGCCGAGCAATAAACCGTGCTGATTTGTATTAAATGTGAAATCCATGATAAACCCTGATAAATGCCGTAATTTTTTTATCATATCTCCCGCTTGCGGCGCTGTAAATGGAACACGACATCTACTCTCTTCCAACACAACATAATCTCCAAATATCAATATCTCCTCTGGAGGATCGGCAATAAATTTTTGCAAATCACCCAAACATGCAATTGAATATCGATTGATTGATGGCTTCAACTTTGCTCTTTCATTTTCGATCTGCTTGCTCGTTGGCCATAAATCTTTGTGAATCTGTAATTTGCAAAATAACTTCTCAATTTGTCCTGGAGTACATGACGATGCGTACTTCCGTGCGTACTCTCTCTTAAATCGAGCAATGTTCAACGTAGATGGATCACTCACATCGCCTCGGCATTCTTCAATCGTCTCGATGAACAACACATTATTACCTGAAACATCAATTCGTTTCGAAAACGCATATGCCTTAGAACAATCTTTACACTTATCGCAATATGCAATCAATATAGTCATCCTCTGATATGTCGATTGTGAGAATGGCTTCGTCCATAAACTTTCCTTCTGGATAAACCGTCTTGCGTTGTCCTGTAAACTCAATTTTTTGATGCCAACATCTGTCTTCTCACTCTCTTCGTACGGTATCGGCTCTGAAAATTGTTTGAATGGACGACGCTTGGGACCACGATTCTTCAGACTCGCTGCATTAAGCTGAACGTCTTCTTTTTCCTCTTGGACTTCCTCGACTGCCGATTCTGGTTGAGAAACAGTTATGCACGGTTCGATGTCGAGAAAACCTGCTTCCAAATGAGATTGATTCGCTTGTTCAACGGCCATTAACTGAACTCTCTCACCTGGATTTGACCCGCGCCGATATAAAATTCGAACGCTGGTCACCCACAATGGGAATAAGAACATGATATATGGAAACATTCTCTCCGCTTCTAGCGGACCGAAAATGTGATGTAAGAGCTCTTGAAAAAGATTGCTTTGCACTCAGCCGAATAGCTACGGAATACATGCATAACAACAAAAGAAATATAAACCAACACAAAATCGTCTGGCTGGTCACCTAAGGAAGGTGATTCCATCGAAACTTGCGCAGCCACGAAGCGTGTGAGAAAATCTTCTCGGTATATACGAATACTTTCGATTACCGAAACAGAAACCATCTTTACCTTCAATATAAGTATACACCGGTTTTCTTTGAATTTTCTCTTTTCTTCTCTTTTTCTGTTTCTTCTTACTGTTTATCTTCTCTTCTCGCTCAGAATTTCATCTCATTGTTTCGCTGTTCGAACGAACTTATCAAACTCTCTTTTCTTTCGTTTTTTCTTTCTCTTCTCTTATTCTTAGAAACGGTCGACTTAGATTCGATACGTGTATTTCCCTTAAATCTAGATTTAAATGATCGATTACGATTAGAAATATAGATTCATTGAAATCTAGATTTAAATGATTTTATATCATATGAATCAGCACGCCTTCCACGATTTTCATTTAAATCTAGATTTAAATGATTATAGATCTAGAATCCAGTGTCTACCATATATTTATTATATCTATGTATATATATATATATATATATATATATATATATATATGCGCATCATCATTATGGCGACACCGTCATCATCACCTTATCACCATGAACATGAAACCCATGATGATCACCACCAGCATCGGGCCACCATCGTCGTCACCATCATCATCAACACGACACCATCATCAATACATCCTCATCATCACCGGGACATCACCATCATCATCATCGCATCATAATCTTGAACAGTATCGATAGCGCCTCATCATCGGGACACCATCATCATCATCAACACCATCATCCTCGCAGTCGGGACGTCATCATCATCGTCACATCACCATCATCGGGACACGTTCATCACCATGACATGAGCATCGTCCTCAACATCGCGCCGCCATCAGCAACATCATTATCACCTCATCATCGTTCTCATCATCAGGCATCATCATCGTCATCATCGTCGAACACCATCATCGTCGTCATCATCATCACCATCATCATCAACAACATCATAAACTTCATCATCTTCATCACCAGTACACCATCATCATGGTCATCAACATCATCATCATCATCATCATCATCGGGACACCATCGTCATCATTATCAACATCAACATCGTCAACATCATCAGTATCGGGGCGCCATCATCATCGCCACCATGGCCATCATCATCATCATCATCATCATCATCATCGTCACCATCATCGGAAAACCATCACCGCCACCATCATCATCAAAATCCTAATCATCGGGACACCATCATCATGATCATCACCACCATCATCATCATCATCATCATGAACAACATCATCAACATCATCATCATCATCATCGAGACACCATCATCAGCAACATCATCATCATCAACATCATCGGGACCATCATCATCGTCACCATCATCATCATCACCACCATCGGGACGCCATCATCATCATCAACATCAGCACCATCATCATCATCGGGCCACCACCATCACCACCATTATCATCACCTTAGGATCATCCTCATCATCAACATCATCATCATCGGAACACCATCATCGTCATCATCATCATCAGCATCATCATCATCATCATCATCATCGGGACACCATCAGCATCACAATCGTTATCATGAACATCATCCTCATCATCGACAGAATCATCATCATCATCGGGACACCATCATCATCATCATCATCATCCTCATCATCACCTTCATAATCATCATCATCATCCTCTCATCACCATGAACTTCATGATCATCAACATCATCGTCATCATCATCGGGACACCATCAGCATCATCATCATCAGCAACATCAACATCATCATCATCGTCATCATCGGGACACCATCATCATCACCACCATGGCCATCATCATTATCATCATCAACATCGTCATCATCATCATCATCATCATC
>CAUYUJ010004781.1:40000-57500 GCA_963575745.1 Prorocentrum cordatum
AGTACAGCAACCACCACCATCACCTGAGCGGAATAACGAGCACCATTACAGAATACAGAAACCAGCACCAGAGAACCCACGAACAGAAGCTGAGTTGAGGCAACATCCCCTGTCCCGACTCGCTCTACCCAGAGTCATAGTGGTAAGAAGTGCACTCGACAGTCGTGCAATACAGAGCATACACCATCGGAGCCCAATGCCGTGCGTGTTCCTCCGACAAAGTCATACGGGCGTCCAGAAACGCGTGGCTCTCTTGCCTAGGCGTCTCGCCGAACGACTCCGAGAACGAGGAGGGGCCCGAACGCTTCATACCAGGACGGGAAGCTCGAACGACTCAAAAAGAGGAGGGCACCAAACAAATCCACTCAACCCAATGAACGCTCACACCCATTCATGCAACTGCCTGAACTCCACAGAAGCACCACTCATGACAGATTGCGCACTGTATCCAAACGTCATCTCACCAACGAACCATCACTGAGTACAGAAATCCGCACTCCCACCAGAACAGGGCACTCAGCACCATCACGGAGCACACTAATCAGCACCAGAAAACCAAAAAGTACTGGGTTCAGCCGAGTGGAGTACAAGTCCCACTAGCAAGCTGCGTCCTCTAGCACAGCCCACCTGAAGCGCCACTGAAAATGAGCCGCGCACATCCACCATTGGATAGATACCGAAGCCGTAGCCATGCACACAAGAACCCCCGACCCCATTGAGGCCACATCCAGTTTCCAGCCTCACTATACCCAGAGGTAGCGTCGCCAGTAGTAAGACTGAGACGACGAGCTCCGCGCCGTACCTCATCGCCCCCAGGCTTTGCCCCACCATTCTGGCATCGGTTGCAACTCGTCCAAGAACTTGCGGTCGTCGGCGGACATCGCTCCGTCGCTGCCCGGCCAGCGTTTCTCTCCGAAAAAGACGGGGGTCAGCGGGCATTTGGCCTGGTGAATGCGGCAATGGCACTTGCACTTTCGCTGGCTCTTCTTCAGCGCTTTGCGCAGGAGGCGCACTCTTTCTTCGACGTCAGCGACGCACTCCTTGCACTGTAGCTTCATGCGATTGTGACGCTTGTGGTTCTTCAGTAGCGTTTGGTTGAACTTACGGGCGCCGAACCTGCAAGTGCACCTCTGGCACATGTACGTCTCCAGATCCGCCGGGTCGAATCCTAGCGCGCGGCATGCTTTGCAGACCAAAGTTGTGCCCTGAGAAGACGCGTGATTCTTGCGTTCAGACTTCGACCAGTACTTCAGCTCATACGCCGTTGTACATTTCCCACGCCGCAGCTTCGTCTGACAGCCCAGGCACACCAGACGGGCCTGCCCCCGCCTCGTCGCGTTGTACAGCACGCACTTGTCGAACGGATTGTAATGTCCATTATAAGCCATGCTACACGTAGACACCCTGTGAGCACCCTGGAACTTACCTGGAACTGCACCAAGGACAACCTTGGATAACACTAGATCCGGACAATCGGGGAAACCTGCAACACCAGAGAACTAGACACCAGGCCCCTGGACACCCGGAGGCACGATACGCCTCGATCCACCACATGGACTGCGACGGGATACGCCGACAGTCATGTTGAGAGCCTCGAGCTCCTGCGTACCTGCAAGACCTCTCGGCGCACTGTACTCCTGCGCGACTACGAAGAGCGTTCTACCTAAATCTACTGTGTCCAGTCTTTCCAGAGGCAAAGCGAACCACTTCAGCCCACGCGTTGCGCAACGCTCCACGCGCCACCTGCACGCGAGCGCGGCAGACGACACTTGGAACTTCGACTCCCAGACCTCCACATTTGCCTACTCAACATCCGCAGGAAAAATGGCGCACCACTCTGACTCTCTTGGGAAAAAGCCGAGGACAACGTTGAACTTATGCGCATGTCTTTCTGTGCTTTCTTGATGTGTGTCGGACCGCCTTTGATTTATGCGTGCTTCTGTATTGAATACATGCGCGTATAGGTGCGGAGGGGAATCCATGGTCTGATGTCGCAAAGACGATGGATCGTGCCGAGAAAATCTCGCAAGTGGCGCGTCTCTGAGACATCTCGCGACGACCGCCGCGCCTGCACGTCACCGAGCGCTAACCGCCGCGACGACCTGCTACCACGAACGCGGGGCGAATGGAAAAGAATATGACTCACATCAGATGCAAAAATGGAGATATCGTGGCGGCGCTGGGCTACGTGCGGAATTTGCGCACACGAGCCACCTCGCGCCAAAAAACACAGTAGGCGCGTGCGTTTGGGCCGCAAGCCAACTCACCATTGACGTGGTGGTCGTGGTCGTCGTCGTCGGCGCCGTCGTTGTCCTTTCGTCATCGTCGTCATCGTCATCGCCATCACATTCGAAGCCATGGGAAAGAAAGTGCCGCGCGCCGACCGCACTGTGGAAGCTCAACATGAAGCGAGAGTGCCGGCTACCAATATTCTGCGCGCTCGCTTCCAGGAGCCCCCGTGGCAAGCAAAAGCACAACAAAGCACAGGCGCTTCTCCATGCCAACCGCAAAGGTGACGCTAGTAGGCGGAGACTATTACGGGTAGGCGGAGCGAAGCTCACAGCCACACTCCAATACTAGAAGCCAGAGTGGCAACGACAACAACGCTGGTCGGGAAAGATCGCTGGTTTCGACGACGGCCGCCCTCAGTCTTGCCTCCCAACTCCTTCCCTCCCGCCTCCTCTTCCGACTCCTCCTGCTTCGGACCATAGAATACACATACAGGGAAACAGACACATGCTTGCACCAGACAACTGTCGGCATGTTTCGCTGGGGGTCCTCGTCGGCGATGGCACTACCACTACTGCGTCTACATTTACTACAACGACTACTACGAGTACTACGACGACTCCTACTATTACTACTCCCACTACTACTTCTACTGCTACTACGAAGTCTACTAAAACTACTGCTGCTACTACTCATCGTACTACTGCTGCTCTGCCTCCTACTCCTACTACTACTACTGCGAGCACTACTCCTTCTACCACGACACCTACATCTACTGCCACTGAAACTTGTCGTGCCGTTACTACTGCTACTACTACTACCACTACACGGAAGCGAGAGGAAGGAGGAACAGGGGAGCTATGCGGAGCCCAGCGGACACACGCCTGACACACACCACTGTCGGCATGCTTCACAAGAGGTGCTGCTGTGAGATGGGTTGGTGGGGGTACGCGAAGCGTAAAGAATTGCAAGGACTTCGCGGATGGAGGGTGGGTCGTTTTCGACATGTTGTTTTCGCCTTAGCGCCGCGCAAATTGGAATTAAAGTTCACAGCAGGCTCAAGGCTCTTATCGATCATGATCCAGAAATGGTGGTTTGGCACTGTGTAGGACTGTCAGGGCGCAACAACCATGTTGAAGTGTCGGACAGATTCATGTAACTGTGGTTCGCGGCGTCGAAATCAAAACATGATTTAGTAAAACCCAAGATTTTCAAACGTTTGTCTTCCAACGGAGCGCTTCTCTCTGTGAAAACGAACCGTTCAACTGGGGGCACGTAGACGGAACTTGGAGGGAGGGGTTATTGCAATATCGCATGGAGCTACACTGGTCCTCCTCCTCCTCCTTGTCCTCCTCCTCCTCCTCCACAATTACTCAATATGAATACTACTCTCCTCCTTCCCCCTGTTGACGGGTTGGGAGTGTGGGCCCCCCCCCGCGTATCATTTTTTTACACACGGGATTCCCCTGCATTTTTTTCGAAATGCTGCTCTCGCTGAGGCGCCGGCCTCATTTTCGGGCCCCGCTCGTTCCGAATCGTGCTCCCGCTGCAGCGCTGGCCTCATTTCCGTGCTTCCGCTCGTTCTGAATCGTGCTCCCGCTGCAGTGCTGGCCTCATTTCCGCGCTTCCGCTCGTTCCGAATCGTGCTCCCGCTGCAGCGCTGGCGTAATTTCCCGTGCCATGCCACGACATGCAATGCAATGCTAGGTTGCGTTCCGCTGCGCGATGCCATGCCTTCAGCTGAAGCTGTGACATGCAGTGCTTAAGTGCCACGTCGTGCTATGCCATGCTACGCTTTGATCTTCGACGCCATGCTATGCAATGTTATGTTCGGGGCCGCTGTTCGATACCATGCTTTGCGTTGCAAAGCTTTGTGATGCAATTCTTCACTACGCCACGCCACGCCATGCTGTGACATACTACGCTTCGCGGTGCTCTTCTACGCAATGCCATGCCGTGCTCTACAATGCATCGCGTACCCTTTCGGGATCCTTGCCCTGCTCGACATCCGACTGTGCGAGTAGAGAGGGGATCTACGCCATGGCAAGGGATGGGAGCGAAGGGTAGGATGTCAGATATGACGCGAGCGCACCTAGCTTGTCCTCCTCATCCTCCTCCTCCTCCTCCTCATCCTCCTCCTGTCCCCCCCTTCCCACTCATAACCTCCCTCCTCCCCCTCCTCCACCACCTCCAATCCTCGGTCCCCGCCGATCTTCTCCGTCCTCCCTCATTCTTCTCCACCTCTTCCACCACCTCCCCTCCCTCCCATAGCCCCCCTTCTACCCCTTCCTCTTCCTTCTCCTCCTCCTCCCTCCTCCTCCTCCTCCTCCTCCTCCTCCTCCTCCTCCTCCTCCTCCTCCTCCTCCTCCTCCTCCTCCTCCTCCCCCTCCTCCTCCTCCTCCTCCCCCTCTCGGAGCCGCGATCCTTTTTGATCCAAGAGGGCTGCGGTCCTGCGCCCCCCCAACATCCCTGAACTATCTTCGTAGCTCTGGCACTTAAGCGTGTGCAAATGTGGCTCTCGCCTTAGCGCCGCGAACATTCGTGTTCAAAGTCTGCAGCAGTTTCAAAGATGGGGGCGGACAAATTTCAAAATGCGATCTCGCCTCAGCGCCGCGCACCTTCGTCTTCAAAGTTTGCAACAGCTTCAAGGATGGGAGGCGAGCTGTTTCCAAATGTGGCTTTCAAACCAACGCCGCGGACATTAGCCCTGAGAGTCTGCAGCAGCTTTCCTTTTCCATAAAGTGGCGGTGGCCTGATCGCCGCGCTCACTCGTCTTACGAATTAGCAGCCGTTTCAAGGGGGGTCGTGTGGTGGAATTCCAAGGAATTGTTTTCCGGCACGTTTTAGGATTGACGGGACGCAGCAGTCACGTTGATTCTTTGTGTTGAGGTCCCAAGAATGATGCCCTGACATGGTTTAGAACTACCAGGGCGTGGCACGAACGGTGATTCGCGGCGTTGAATTCCAGGAATTGCGCGCTGGTGCGATTAAAGATTCTCGGACGGTCGTTTGCAAATGAAGCACTTCCCACAATGAAAATACATTGTTGCGGGAACCTGTGAGGGAACTTGGAAGGACGGTGTACTGCAAATTCGTTGATTCGCCGTGGCCTGACACTGGTCCTCCTTCTCCTCCTCCTCCTCCTCCTCCTCCTCCTCCTCCGCCTCCTCCTCCGCCTCCGCCTCCGCCTCCGCCTCCGCCTCCTCCTCCCTCCTCCTCCTCCTCCTCCTCCTCCTCCTCCTCCTCCTCCTCCTCTTTGGAGAGGCAGGCCAGTCTTGCCTTGGGGTCCTCTGATCGGTTGTGCTTCGACGTTATGGTTACGGCTACTCGGTCAACTAAGTTCGATAAGATCCAGAGGGGCACTGTGAAAGCGGTTCTCTGTGGGGCTACTTGGACTCGTGATAAGGCCGTTAGCTTAGGATATCAGTGTTGTCCGATGTGCATTCTCTGCGGGGAGCCCGATTCTTTATTCCACAGGATTTGGGAGTGTAGCAAATGTTCTGAGCTCCGTGCCAGTCTTGTGGACCCCTGGGTGTTAGAAGCCTCTAAGGACCCCAATGTGGACCTCCTTCTTTTCACCCGAGGCCTTTTCAGGCACCCAGGGGACTTGTACCCACCTCCGCTCTCGTCCACAGGAGTAGATATTCAATGACACGACGACCCAGCTCGGCTGGGTGGCGGGTTCGAGGGCCATGTATTTATGGACGGCTCTTGCTTTAAACATCCTGTGCGTGAATTGTCGAGAGCGGGGTGGGGGCTCTGTGTTTTTGAAAATTCGGATTCCTCGGCCCCCGTCTGGAGCCCCACGCCCCAGACGAGTCAGGGAGGGGAGTACTCAGCCTTCGGGGGCTCCGTGTTTTTGACTGGGGGTCCCAGCCACTTCTATACGGACTGCCTGAATGTGCACAAGCAGTACCATGCTCCAGGTTATTATAACCAGATCAGCTATAAACTCGTTTATAGCGGTATGATGATGCAGGCTCTGTCTCACGCTTCGTTGATTTCGAGTCTCACCAAGGTGAAGGCTCACCAGAGTTTCGAGTTGGATTTGCCTCCGCTGGAGGCCTTTTACCGCTTGGGCAACCACGGGGCCGACCAGGCGGCCAAGAGAGGTGCTCTCCAGCACCCTGCTGCTGCGCCCGAGCTTCAAGAGGCTGTGAGTCGTAGTGTTTCGGTTGCCAAAGCGGTAGCTAAGCTGTCTGCTCACCTTCTGCCGCTCTGGCCTCGCCTTGACCTCAAGGGGGTGCAGCTTATCGTCCCGCCGCGTCCTGCCGTGGGGGCCCGTTCGGGCCATTCCTGGGTGCGGGTTGGGGACCTTTGGCAATGTACTCAGTGCCTCCGTGGGAGGCGCACTGCGGCGGTGCCGCCTCCAGGAGTCTGTTCCCATCACTCGCGTGTGCAAGTCGCTCAGTTGGCCTCGCTCGGCCACCGGTGCTGGGTGGTTGATTGTAGCGACGACTCCTTTGTCTGTTTTTGCCAGACGTGTAAGTGCTACACTTCTGGTCTAAGGCTCGCCAAACTTGCGAGCCGCTGTTATGGCCTTCCTGCCAATAAGGATGGCACTCCCAGGACACCAGATTCCTGGGCTCGCATGCTTCATGGCCTTCATCCTAAGCGGTCACGGGTGACAATTTTGTCAAGCACGATGGCTGCGCTCTGTCCGTAACATCGGGGGGGACGGTTGGACCAACCCTCATTGGGCTGATGGTCCCCCCTGCGCGTGCGGAAGCCGTGTGGCCTCGCCGCTGACAGTGTCGCCGCTCTCTGCCCCAGGCTTTCGCTCTGCGACTCTGGTGCAGGAGCCTCTGCGCCTCGGCCTGACTCAATGCAGGATGGTTGTGGCGTCTCCAGCGGTGCATGTTAAAAAACCGATTACGACTCCGACTCCGACTCCGACTCCGACTCCTCCTCTGACTCAGACTCCGACTCCCGAGGGGCGGCCCCATCGCGCCCCTGTCCCGTGGAAGGCTTCGCCGCGAAGGGGGCGCTTCTGCGAGAGCCAGGCCTGAGAGGGAGGGGCGCCGTCCCTCCTGAAGACCCTCCTCCTCCTCCTCCTCCTCCTCCTCCTCCTCCTCCTCCTCCTCCTCCTCGCCATCCCTCCCTTCCTCTCTCCATCCCTCCCTCTCAGCGTCCCGCCATGCCTTCCTCCCTGCCTCCCTCCCTCCCTCCTCCTCCTCTTCCACCTCCATCTCTTCTCCCCCCCCATCCCAGCGTACTGTTGTCCTGTCACCTCCCTCCCTCCCACCCTCATGGAGACCCTCTCCTCTTTCTCATCCTCCTCCTCCTCGTCCTCCTCCTCCTCCGCCTCCTCCCTCTCTTTCTCAATATCATCATCCTCCGCCTCCTCATCCGAGATTCCGACCCGAGATAGGCTAAAGCCGTCCCATACCATAACCTGCCCCGAGGGTGACCACCCGTCTTTTCGGCGAGAGGCCAGAATGGCCTCATGCGCACTGCGACCAACATGGACTCTTCTGTGATTTGTCCTGGGTGGTGAAGATCGGGCTAACCTACCTTATCTTCCTCCCTGCATCCCTCCCGCCCTCTATCCCTCCCTCACTGCCTCCTGTTCCACCCTACCTACTCCGTACATACCCCCCCTCACTCACTCCCTCCCTCCCTTCTCCTTCCCTCCCTCCCGCTCTCCCGTGTCCCTCCCTCTTCCCTACCACCTCCATCCGCCCTTCCCCCTCCCTCCCTCCCGCTCTTGCTCCCTCCCGCCCTCCCTCCACCCTCCTGCTCCTCCTCCTACTCCTCCTCCTCCTCCTCCTCGCCTCTCTGCTCCTCCTCCTCCACTCCTCCTACTCCTCCTCCTCCTCCCTCGTCCTCGTCCTCCTCCTTCTCCTCATCCTCCATCCTCCTCCTACCTCCACCATCCATCATCATCATCATCATCATCATCAATCATCATCATCATCATCATCATCATCATCATCATCATCATCATCATCATCAGTCATCATCATCATCATCATCCAGCATCACATCATCATCATCATCATCATCATCATCATCATCACATTCATCATCATCATCATCATCATCATCATCATCATCATCATCATCATCATCATCATCATCATCATCATCATCATCATCATCATCATCATCATCATCATCATCATCATCATCCTCATCAGCATCACATCATCATCATCAATCATCATCATCATCATCATCAATCATCATCATCATCATCACATCATCATCATCATCATCATCATCATCATCATCATCATCAGCATCATCATCATAATCATCATCATCATCATCAATCATCATCATCTAATCATCATCATCATATCATCAATCATCATCATCATCAGCATCATCATCATCATATCATCATCATCATCATCATCATCATCATCATCATCATCATCACATCAACATCATCATCATCATCATCATCATCATCATCATCATCATCATCATCATCATCATCATCATCATCATCATATCATCATCATCATCATCATCATCATCATCATCATCATCATCATCGTCGTCATCATCATCATCATCATCATCATCATCATCATCATCAGCATCAACATCGTAATCATCAGCATCAGCATCATCATCATCAGCTTCATCATCAAAATCATCAGCATCAGCATCATCATCATCATCATCATCATCATCATCATCATCATCATAGTCATCAGCATCATCAGAATCATCACCATCATAGTCATCAGCATCATCATCATCGTCGCCATCATCAGCATCATCATCATGAGCATCAGCATCATCATCATCATCATCATCATCATCATCATCATCATCATCTTCATCATCATCCTCAGCATCATCATCAGCATCATCATCATCAGCATCAGCAGCAGCAGCATGAGCATCAGCATTATCACCAGCATCGACAACAACCTCCACATCGTTCATCGGCATCATCATCAGCACCAGCAGAAGCATCAGCATCATCATCAACATTAGCAGTATCAACATCATCATAATCAGCATAATCATCAGCATCATCAGCACCAGCATAAGCATCAACATCATCATCAGCAGTATCATTGTCAACATCAGCATAATCAGCATAGTCATCAGCATCAGCCTCGTCATCGTCATCGTCATCATCAGCAGCATCACCATCAGCAACATCATCCTCATCATCATCAGCAGCAGCAGCAACGTCATCAGCATCAGCATCATCATCACCAGCATCAGCTTCATCATCAACAACATCAGCGTCAGCATCAGCATCATCAACATCATCATCATCAGGAGCATCAGTATCAACATCATCATCCTCAGCATAGTCAGCATCAGCATCATCAGCATAATCAGTATCGTCATCATCCTCATCATTAGCAGCAGCATCATCGTCATCACAAGCATCACCATCATGATCATGATCATCATCATCATCCTTGCCCTCCTCCTCCGCCTCCTCAAACGACGGCGTCAAGGTCATCGTCGGCGTCGTCGGCATCAACATCATCGTCATCAGCATCAGCATCATCACCAGCATCATCATCAGTATCAGCATCATCAGCAGCAGCATCACCAACAGCATCAGCATCAGCATCAGTGCCATCAGCATGTCATCATCAGCATCATCATCACAATCATAATAATCATCAGCATCATCATCAGCAGCAGCAGCATCAGAACATCAGCATCGACCTTAGCATCAGCATCAGCCTCAACATCATCATAATCAGCAGCATCAGCATCAGTATCAGAATCATCATCAGGATCATCATCACCAGCATGAGCATCAGCATCATCAAAATCATCATCAGCATCATCGCCAACATCAACAATATCAACATCGTCATCGTCATCGGCATCATCGTCAGCATCGGAATCATCATCATCATTATTATCATCAGCATTGTCATCGTCATCGTCATCGTCATCATCATCAGCAGCATCATTTGCATCATCATCACAATCAGACTGAGCATCATCATCAGCATCGTCGTCCTCATCAGCATGGGCCTCATCATTGACGTCATCTGCATTATCATCATCATCATCATCATCATCATCATCATCATCAGCATCATCATCATCATCGTCAACATCATCGTCATCATCATCGTCAGCATCATCGTCATCGTCATCGGCATCGTCGTCGCCGTCGTCACCATCATCATCAGCATCATCAACAGCCTCAGCATCAGAATCGTCGACATCATGGTCATCAGCATCATCATCATCAACATCATCAGCAGCAGCATCACTCATCAGCATCAGCATCATCATCAGCATCATCATTTGCAGCATCATCATGGCCATCGTCATCACCATCATCACTATCATCCTCAACATCATCACCACCACCATCACCATCACCAATACCAACACAGCACATCATGCTCATCCGAATCATCAGCGTCAGCATCACTATCATCATCATCCTCATTATCACCACCACCATCATTATCAGCATCAGCACTATCGTCATCATCAGCATCATCAGCAGCAGCAGCATCATTAGCATCATCATCAGCAGCATCATCATCGTCATCGTCGTCGACATCATCATGATCATCAGCATTAACAGCATCATGACCACCATCAGCATCAGCATCAGCATCAGCATTAACGAATCATCATCATCAGAATCAATATTGCCATCAGTATCATCATCGTCGTCGTAATCACCGCCACCATCAAAATCATGATCAGCATCATGATCGTGATCATCATCATCATCATCACCATCATCATCATCATCATCATCATCATCATCATCATCATCATCATCATCATTAGCATCATCATTAGCATCATCATGATTAGCATCCATCGTTATCATAAGCGCCATCATCAGCAGAATCAGCAGCCTCAAAATCACCAGCTTGATAATTTTACAACATCAACAGCGTAATCAACATTATCAGAACCATCATCGTCATCAGTAGCGTCGTCATGAGCGTCGCCATCATCAGCATCATCACTGGTATCACCATCGCCCTCACCTTCAGCAAGGCCGTCATCATCATCAGCAGCCGCAGCAGCATTGTCATAATCATCAGCAGCCGCAGCAGCACGATCGTCATCATCATCATCATCATCATCATCATCATCATCATCATCATCATCATGATCATGATCATCATCATCATCATCATCATCATCATCATCATCATCATCATCATCATCATCATCATCATCATCATCTGCATCAGCATCATCATCAGCGTCGTCAGCACCACCCCCACCACCACCACCACCATCATCAGCATCAGCATCATCACCACCCCCACCATCAGCATCATCGAGAGAGCGTGATCCACCGCCGCTTTACTGTGGAAAATTTCCTCCCCTCTTCCTCCGGAACCCGGGGGTCCCCCCCCTCCGAAAATCCCCCACCCCTGGAACCCCTCCTCCCCCCCCCCCCCCCCTCCCCTCCCCCGCAAACCCCCCCCCCCCCTACCCCCCCCCCACCCCCCCCCTCCCCCTCGAAAAATGAGGGAGGTCACTACCGGTTCGAACCCCCCACCCCCTCAAACCGGGGGGGTCACTACCGGTTCGAACCCCTCCCCACCCCCCCCCTCACCGCCAGCAAACGACTCCCGGTCCCTACCACCGTCCGCACCACATCCCCCACTGTTGTTCCCAGCACCACTGTCCTCACCACCACTGTCCCCACTGGTTCCACCACCGTCCCTACTGTCCCCACCAGTGCCCCCACCACTGTCGCACTGTCCCCACTGTCCCCACCACTGTTCCCACCACTGTTCCCACCACGATTCCTCTCCCCCCACTTTCTCCACAACCCCAACCACTACCCGAATATGCCCACTGTCCCCACTGTCCCACTGACTCCTCCGCCGTCCCACTGAGCTGTCCCACTGTTCCCACCACTGTCCCCACTGTCCCCAACACTGTCCCCACTGTACCTCTGTCCCATTGTCCTATCGCCGTCCTCGCCACCGCCTTCACCACTGTCCCCACCACCACTGTACCCTCCACAGTCCCACTGTTTCCACCACATTCCCACTGTCCCCACACCACTGTCCCCACCACCACCGTCCCCACCACTGTCCCACTGTCCCCACTGTTCCCATCATTGCCCTCACCACTGTCCCCACCACTACCGTCCCCACCACTGTCCCACTGTCCCCACCACTGTCCCGCTGTCCCCTCACCACTGTCCCCACCACCACCGTCCCCACCACTGTCCGCCACCCCCACCGGTAGTCGAACCGGTTTTCGAGGGGGGGGGAGGGGTTCGAACCGGTAGTGACCGCCCCCGCACGCTCTTTCTCATCATCAGTATCAGCATCACAAATGTCACCATCATCATCATCATCATCATCATCATCATCATCATCATCATCATCATCATCATCATCATCATCATCATCATCATCATCATCATCATCATCATCAGATCATCATCATCACATCATCATCATCATCATCATCATCATCATCATCATCATCATCATCAGCACAGCATCAGCATCACTCAGCATCAGCATCCATCAGCTCAGCATCAGCATCAGCATCAGCATCAGCATCACATCACATCAGCATTCACATCAGCATCATCATCATAGCATCAGCATCACATCAGCATCCATCAGCATCATCATCATCATCATCATCATCATCATCATCATCATCATCATCATCATCATCATCATCATCAGCATCAGCATCACAGCATCAGCATCAGCATCAGCATCAGCATCATCATCATCATCATCAGCATCATCATCATCATCATCATCCGAACCAGCCCGAACGACCATGCCGAAACCTTACAAACCGGCCCGCCGCCGAAACCGAACCGGCGCAACCGAACCGGCCCGCGGCCGAACTGGCACTACCCACCCGGACCAGACTCTTCCTGAGAGGGGTTAGGGGAAGGGAGAGGAAGAGAGGAGGTCCCCCAGAGACTGGTAAGGGTGAGGTAACTGCAAACGGGGAAGTGAAGCCACACCAATGAACCCATACCAATGCAAATCCATGGCCCATCGATCCGCTCTGGTACCCGGACTCGCATTGCTCGTCGCCATACTCTCGACGTTGTATTCGTACGTCTCCAACTTCGGGTCAGTGCTGGCAAGCACCGGGATCGACGCCGCGCCCGATCGGATGACTTCAAAATCGGAATCGTGTATCGGAATCCCAAGATCGGCTGCAACGAATCGGCACAAACCGGACATGTGGAGTCCGAACGCCCCTGGCACTGGCGGCGAGGGCGGGCTGCGGCGTTCGCCGCCGAGCGGGCGAGAAAGCGGGGCAGGAGGACGGCGACCCTGTGGTGGACCGAGGACGAAGAAGATGATTGGTGCCCCGTCGGATCCGGGTTGCTCCTGACCCTCGCGCTAGCTGTGCCAATGCAGACCTGTGGGCGCTGGGACAGGGATCGGATTTGGAGGCGGCAGGGGGATCTGAACTGGTTCGGACCCCCGGAACTCTGTCAGGAGGGGGGGGGGGAGACCGAGTCAGCTCAACATCAGTCCCCAGCAGACCCCTGTCCCGGGTCCATCTGGTGCAATTCTTCGCCCTGGAGCCGTTTCTGACGGCCCCGGGGCCCGAAGCCGGCCCCTGGGAGGCTTCACAAGAACATGTGCCATCCCAGTACCTCGGACTTCGCCCCCCCCCCTTCTTGCTGGCCAGAACCGGCCCTGGGCCACCTCAGACCCCCAGCCGGCTCCAATCGGGAACAGCGCTCGGATATCCCGCCGCCGAGAAGAGAGGCAACCGGGTCAGGAAGAAGGCTCGAGACTGCGGTGGCCCCGGCCTCCGGGCTCCAGCCCTGCAGCATGCCCTTCACGCGATCCACTGGGGTGCTGCCGTGGACGGAGCCTCGGCGTCAGAGGGGCAGGGTCGGTCAGCATCGAATCGGGAAATCAGATCGCATGGGAATGTGCGCCGGATCGGGCCGCATTGGCACGGAGTCGATGCACCAAAATGCACAACAGCGCCCTAGAAGCACCAGACCGCATCGGCTCGCTGGTAAATCGAAATCGGATTGGATCGGAATGGCCGAAATCGATATCGAATCGGATCGACCCAATCGAAATGGACTCGGAGGGGCCGAGGGTAGAACGAGAGCAGATCGGGCACGGCTGCCTCGGGAATCTCCGAGGTCGGGCCATAGGTGGCCCTGGCCTGAGGTGGCCCAAGCTTTTCCATGGAAGCTCAGGTGGCATCCGAGCACCCCTCTCGATGATGCTCAGAACGTGCGTCAGCGCCAACGTGTGCTTGTCCGCAGAAGTCCTCCATCACAACGCAGACGGTTCAACCAGGGCCACCATAGGCTTCGTGCTATCGCAGGAGGTGACCAGCACAAACAAACATTGGGCTTACACAAGTTCTGAGGATCATCGGCCCTCACGAGGCCCAGAGGGCCCCAGGGGCCCGAAGGTGACGCGAAGAGCTGGGGTCACACTGTGCTAGGACCACCTTGGGCAACTGCCTGTGAGGAGCCAGCGAGTCCGGGTGATACGCTGAGTACCGAGGCCGTCAGCGGTCTGGAACGATGTGTTCTGTCTTTCTGGCTCGTGGGGTCCAGATTCAAGCGAAGCACTGACTGCCTGCGGCGGCTTGCAACACATGGCGCTGCAAGACACCTGAGCTGCGAAAAAGGGGGAGACTCACATCACGAGCGGCGAACGTCTCCTCCTCCTCCTCCTCCTCCTCCTCCTCCTCCATCTCTTGCTCATCCGCCTATTCCTCTTCCTCGACTCCCTCCCTCCCCCCCCCCTCCCCCTCTCCGAGGCCATGTCCGGCTTAAGCGATAGGGTGCAACCAGCCGTTGCGCGCCTGTCCAGTCTCAGACCTCAAGTGCGTCACCCGACACCAATTACATGTCTTTTCCAGCCCACCAGCTGGGCAGCAGGCGACCACAACGGAACGGGAAACAGCTTGGCATCGCCGAGAGAGAGAGAGAGAGAGATCAAGACGTGCGAACGCCAGGCTCATTTTGAGAGTGGCATCAGCATCACAGAAACTCGCACAGCATCACAGCTCTCAGCCAAGCATGTCGCGACACCGACAGTATACACCGAGTGGATTCAAACCACCAAGCTGTGCCAGATATTGGGAATGGCCAGCATGAAGCAGGTCAAATCTTGCATCATAGAATCAATGCCGTCTGTGCCCTGCAGCGCCGACAGAAGATACGCAGACATCAGATGAGACAGCAGAGGACAACAGGCCATGGAGACACAGTCGTACCAATCGTCCAGCATTACGCCCGCGGTGGCGCAAATCAGATCAATGGTGACATGAATTATCAGATCGGTACAATTCAAGCTCCCAGTCGAAGGATCAGCAGCAGCAGCAGCGAGCAAAATCCACATCACCAGGTGGACGCGCTCAGCATGACGAGCATCAGACGCTCAGTATGACGAATGGCCCAGCGTTATCAGAAACTGCAGAGCCACACAGACTGGATCCCAATGTCATCCAAAGCAGCAGACTTCGCAGCACGCCGACGTAAGTTGAAGGAACAGCTAGACGCCATCGAGGGACAGGTCAAAGTAGCATACAGCATTGGACACAGGAACAGGAACCATGTTTTGAGGTGGCATTAAACCAGGTGATGTATGCACAGGCGCCAGAAGAAAGAATCTCGCATCAGACTCAGTACGTGGACCGCGTCAAAAAATAAGAATGTGCAAACAAGGTCGAGTCAGAGGCTAAATAGTATGGGACAATGTCAACTATAGCAGCAGCAGGTTCTGGAGGACTGGGCAAAAGCGGAGCTAGTGTTGGTCCATTTCGAGCAGCTTGCTGCACATGCAAAGGCCAAAACAGAGAAGATCGACGACCTCGGACGAAGACATGAGCGACGAGGAGGCTGTCTAGAGTGATGCCAAGGACGGCATGGCGCGCCCAGTCCGAGCGCATGCATAATCAGCAGCGGGTGTCGTGCCAGCCACACCTCGCAGTGACAGTGCAGGTGGAGGCGGCCCAGCATCCCTCGCCGCGATCCAGGCAAACAATGTGCAGATGCAGCAGCAGATGATTATGTGAAGCACCAGATGGCAGACACGCAGGCCGACTTGCCACAGTTGGGCGCCAGCTAAAAACAAGCAGTTGGAGAACCACCAGCAGCGCCAGCAGCAAGCGTCCAAGGTGATGCAGCGCCAGCAGCAGGTATCCCAGGTGATGCAACACAAGCAACAATAGCAGGAGAAGAAGCAGCCCCAGCCCCAGAGGTATCGCCACGAGGGGACGAAGTACCAGTAGAGCATCGGTGTCCGCCAGGTTCGTTCTTAGCCGTTAGCCCAAGCAGCAGCGGACGCAGGCCCAGCAGAGGGCAACCATCGCGGCCCAGGATCAGCAGTCAAGCCAGCCTTGCGCAAGTCGGACGACAAGAGCACGCGCGGAGGCAAGGGCAGGCACGGCACGGGCAAGGACATCCGCAAGGCCACGTTCGACAAGACACCGCAGCGCTCACGGCAGAACGGCTAGAGTGGCAGCGGCGTCAGCTAAGAAACACATCGAGCTCGACGAAGATGTCGACACGGATGGCGCGGATTCCAGTGCTACCTAGATTTTTCACTAAACACCTTGTGTGATGGGGCTCCATGGTCATCGAACCTCGGATCCCCACCGAACTCAACTGCAGGAGGTCAATATTCTCAGCCACAGGGTGGGGGTACAGCTACCCCTATCGTGGAGCCCCTCAGCAAAGGGATCAGAGGAATTGCCACGAGCCCAGCACCATGTACTGGGCCTACGTTTCACCTACCCTGTACACCGTGGTCCAAGGGGCTTCGTAATGATGTGATTGCGTGTGCTCATTTCTGGCACTCAGCCACTCTGGCAGAGCTTACCATGCCTAATGCCGTCGAGGTTCCCATCAAATGGATATCTACACAGATGGGACCGCTGGCGGCTTCAAACTCTCCAGCTCTACCCACCCAACTTCCCCAGCCTGGGTTTTCTGTGCGACTGCGGGCTCTACCAACACTTCCTGGCTCTTGGGGTTCCAAGCGGGATCAATGGAAGCAACCTCCCACACAGTCCCCAAAACGTACCATTCGGCATATGCAATTTGAAGCGGCAATTTGGGCATTTAAGTGGCTGGGGGCCGAGAAAAGCTACCACCAGTGCGAAATACAAATTCACAGTGACAATTCTGATATGGTGAGAGTTGCACAGTTCGAGGGAGTTGGGGGAGTCATATTTGACTCTACGAACATACTTGACAACACCATACAGTTGCTGACAACTAGTGCACACACACACACATTCACATGGGACCGCGTACCTGGACACAGTGATCATCCATGGAACGAGCTTGCTGATACGGCAGCACGGCTCG
>CAUYUJ010004781.1:62500-87074 GCA_963575745.1 Prorocentrum cordatum
ATTTGTTACAGTCAGGATGGGCGAGCCCAGATTGACTGCCGCGCGCGATGCGCGCCGCGTCCCATTCCTGCCACGCTTTTCGCATCGTCGACGACAAGAAAGACGATGTTGAGAAGAAAAACGGCCACGTTGCATTGATTTGTTATAATCCGGATGGGAAGTTCCTGATTGGGTTGCTATCGGCCGGAATACGACGTAGGTGGGGGTATATAATAATAAGGAACAAGGATGTGGGCGTGGGCGTGGGCGTGGGCGTGGGCGCGGGCGTGGGTGCGGGTGTGGGCGCGGGCGTCGGCGCGGGCGTGGGCGCGGGCGCGGGCGCGCGGGCGCGGGCGTGGATGCGGGCGCGGGCGCGGGCGTGGGCGCGGGCGCGGGCGCGGGCGCGGGCGCGGGCGCAGGCGCGGGCGCGGTCGCGAGCGCGGGCGCATTGGGGCCGATAGGGCCCCTGATACCTGAAACCCCAGGGCACGGCGGAGCAACGCTTGAAATACCGCGCGCGGGCACGGAGGGCCTCGGAAGAGGCAGATTTCCTGCCGGCGGGAACTGAGCACGAGTATACGAGTAAACAAATTCAAGCCAGACCCAGCTGAGCGCCTGCAAAGAGAGCAAGTGGTCTCGCCAGGATAAAGATAGATGCGGTACGAAACCAATCAGCTGCATTGAAACAAGAGTGGCTAGCGCGTCTGCAAACTCAGTCCATGGGTCGGCTGAATGCCCCGACGCATGTCAGGCTCTGAAAGTGCCGACACAGCGGTAAAACCAGATGCGGGACATGCTGTCGAGCGAGACTCTTTCCTCTGTTACGTTGCCTCGGGTGGCACCGCCATGGGCGATGGAAGTCGCATCGAGGTCATCACAGCGCATGCCCACGCGGAAGCAAGAGGGCTCAAGAGGGCGCACAGACGGCCCCATGCGGGGCCGAAGAGGGAGAGCCCGAACCGAAAATCCAAGCCTTCCGTCCCAAGACGGCTTCAGGAGGCCCCAAGAGGCACCCCAGAGGCCCCCAAGAACCCCAGAAGCGGCCCCGACACGCGCCAAATAAGCCCCAAGAGGCCCCCAAACAGCCCCCAAGAGGCCTCGAAACTGCCCCCCAAGAGGCCCTCGAGAAGCCCCCCAAGATATCCCAACTACCACCGCGCAAGCCCCATACCTCCATGCACCACGCACCATGCCCACCCCCGCGCAGAATACCCCCCCCCCCCCCCCCCCCCCCCCCCTCCCACCCCCCCCCCCCCCCCCCCCGACCTCACGACGAAAACAAAAAAATAAAAAAAAAAAAATAAAAACCTAACACCTCCACTTCAAACCCTTTTCACAAACCACCCGCCACATAAACCACACGCAACCCCTCCCACCACCACCCACTCCCATCACTCCACCCATCCACTTCCACCACCTCCACAAACCAACACACCCAACCCAATACTCACACACATAACGACTCCACTTACAAAAAAAACCCTACACACACCTCACTCACCACCGTCACCAATACAACACACACAACTCCTGCCCCCCCCCCGCCCCACACCACCACACGCCACCCACCCACCACCCACCACCCCAACACACAACGCACAAACCGCCCAAGCGCCACCCACCCGCCTCCACCCCCCAACCCCGCCACCACCACCCCACCCACCCCACCATGCCACACTCAACGCACACGCACACACACACACACCCGAAATAAACCACACCACGCACTCAATCGCAACACCCCTATCCGCCCCACCCAACACGACTCACAACCACCACGCATCACAACCGCTACACACCACGAATATTTCTTTATATATATATATATATAAAAAAAAAAAAAAAAAAAAAAAAAAAAAAAAAAAAAAAAAAAAAAAAAAAAAAAAATAAAAAGATCCCTCCAAATACCCCACCCCCCACTACCAACAACCACGCCTACGCCGCACACCAACAACACATCGACTGCGACCACGCCTACGGTCGGTGGCATCACGACCGGCATGACGGCATCCAGCACGGCGACACTTCGACCGACCGCGGCCACCATCGAGGCCATGACCACGGCTATGATATACAGCATCAAGCCCACCACGACGGCATCCAGCAGCACAACTACGACGCGCGGCCCCACGACGGGCACGACCACCCACGGCGCCATATCACTCTCTCGCTCGCACACCTGCTGGTCTTACGTCTACGGGCAACCTACTGGTATCACTTGCATGCCTGGAATTTCAAGGTGCCCTTCTTCTCGTCACGCGCGACGTGGCTCGCGCCCACGGAGAACGCCGACTTCGGCAATTTCTTCGGGCATTTACCAACGCGCTGAAATGCCAGCTACGGGCCGTGAACCCGTCGGCAATGCAATCTGAGCATGCCACTTTACTATTCCTGGTAAAATGTTTACTCTCTTGCTCGTCGCTGATGCGTCGATGCCGAGCGAACTCCTTCTTGCGCGTTGCACGTCGACGGCCTCTTCAACCGCTTCGCCGCGTCGGCAATTCCCTTCGCGGCGACGCCCTTGCGGCGACATTCTGCGCGCACCACCCTTGCTCCTTTCCTGGCTCGGCGGCCCCCCACTTGGTCGCGGTTCAAATGGCCCATCTCCCAGAAGGACACCCCGCAACCCGGGGCGCAGCACGCCAGCGCCTCCGCTCCCCTTTTCGGTTGTTTGCTCGTCGTGTCAACGTATCCCGCATATCTGCGCGTTTCCGACGCAGCCCCCCCCTGCTGCGCCGCGCTTCTTCTGAGCTTCCGACATGTCCGCCCTTTCCTCGAAGAGGGAGGGGCACTTGTCGTTCGAACACCGCACTTTGCCTACACTCCCTTTCCACTTCGCGCCGCCGACATGGCTGCACTTCGCGCCCGAATCCTTTTTCGCCCCCCCGTCGTCGGCCGCCGCGCCCGCGTTCCGACCGCTACCATGTCGAGTCGCATCGTCACCCTCCGCTCTCGCTGCCCACCCCCTGCACGTCGTGCACCATCGTCTGCCCGCGTTCGTTCATTTCTTCCGCGCGCTCTTTGCGGAACGCCAGCCCTTCCTTCCTCTGGAACTCGCACTTCGCGAACGCCTCTATCAGCAACTTCCGCCGGCATCGCTCGCACTGGTCTCGCGGCATCAGTTCCGCCCCCCATAGCACCTGCAATAGTTTTCCTGCGCCCGCCACCCCACCTGCGCTGCGCGGTGCCCCATCGAAAAGCCAGGAGATGAGCGGGCCCTTTCACCTGCGCACGCGCGCGATGGCAATGTCACTCGGCATCCAACTCACGCCGCGCCCCCTTGCAAGGTCCACAATCACTGCCCCCACGGTCCGGCCCTGCGCAGAGTGCGCCGTCGCTGCCAAAGCCGGGATTATCATAAACTGGGTGCGTTTCACACCCAACACTGGATGCTTCCGACGCCCGTCCAAGAACCACTTCCTACCCTTCGATGGGAAGACGGGATACAGACCTGGCTCCCAGCCTGGCAGGTACCACTCCTTCGTGTGGAAGTCCAGCACAATCACTCTCGGCAGATGCAACAAGACCCCCTCGTCCCCATCTCCCACGACCTCGTCCTCGTGCAACAACCATCCATGGATCGTCGCCGTGCGCCCCCTCAGAAGCTGTCTCTTCGACCGACCCAAGTGATCTCCCAAAGCCACGGGCATTCCCTTGGCCAGCGGCAGCCACCCGGGCAAGTTTGCGCACTCCTTCTCGCGGTACCCCAGCCAACGTATCTTATCCTCCACGGTGCACGGCCGCCTCTGTTCCCCACCGTGGCAAGCGCGGTCTCTGGCTGCGACCCAGAGCAGCTGTTTTCCTCGCTCTTTGGCCCACTGCACAGCTCTCTGTTCCCCGACGTGGCACCGGATGTCATGATTCGCATAAATGGCGACGGTTTCAAGGAATTGTTCCTCCCAAAATCGAGCGTGTTCTGGCACGTCGCGACGAGCTTTCCCTTCTCACGCTCAAGTTTTCATTTCTCATATTTTAGCCCGTTTTGCATCGCAATTGCCCCTGCGTCTTTTACGCAATGGGCGCTGCCGCACAACAGTGCAACGTTCACCCACGACACCCGCACATCCGTCGGTCAGCCATGCAGAGAATTGCGCGTGCGTTCACACAACGCTCCGTAGGGCTATAGGGCTACAGAACTATGGCTACAAAGGTATAGGGCTATAGGCACTGTGGTTGCAAACGCTGTCGGTATTTGGTGGCAGACGATAGCAGACGAAAGGAGACCATGGCAGACGATAGGAGACGATAGCAAACGCAGACGATACACACAAGCAGCCCCTAGCATGTCCTATCGTCTGCTATCGTCTGAAGCAGGCGATCGCAGACGGTAGCAGACGAAATGAGACCATAGCAGACGATGGGAGACGATAGTTGACGATAGCAGACGAAAGCAGACGATTGCAAACAAGCAGCCCCTAGCAGGTCCTATCGTCTGCTATCGTCTGGAGCAGACGATAGCAGCCGAAAGGACACCACAACAGACGATTGGAGACGATAGCATACGATTGCACACAAGCAGCCATTAACAGGTCCTATCGTCTGCTATCGTCTGGAGCAGACGATAGCACACGATAGCAGACGATAGCAGACGGCTGCGGGCCCCAGCAGTCCCTAGCTAATCCCAACTAGCCCAAGAGCGGTCCAACAGGACGCAAAGTCGGCCCAAGACAGCCCAAATATTGCCTGCAAGGTCTCCGAGAGGGCCCCAAGATAACCCAGATAGCTTCCCAAGACGACTCAAGGAGCCACCAACAACCTTTCCATTGCAACGCAATGCGAAAGCAATGGCCTCTTTGCCTCACCGGGCCTGGCCTGAACAGATCATCGCCTCTGCACGCTCAGTCTCGCAAAGAAATACCGCCAAGCCTCTCCCTCCTCCCTCCCCCCTCCTCCCTCCTCCTCCTCCTCCTCCTCCTCCTCCTCCTCCTCCTCCTCCTCCTCCTCCTCCTCCTCCTCCGCCTCCTCCTCGTCCGCCTCCCCCTCCTCTATCCTCCTCCCTCTTCCATTATCCTCCTCCTCCTCCTCCTCCACCCACCTCGCTCCTCCCTCCACCTGCTCCTCCTCGTCCTCGTCCTCCTCCTACTACCTTATCCTCCTCTATCCTCTTCCTTCCTTCCTCCCTCCCTCCTCTCGTCATCCTCATCCTCCTCCTACTCCTCACTCCTCCTTCCTCCTCATCACTCTCCTCATCCTCCCTCCTCCTCATCCTCCTCCCCTCCTCCAAAAACCACCTCGTTCCGTCCTTTTCCTCCTCTCCTACTCCTTCTCTCCTCCTCTGCTTCCTCCTCCTCCTCCTCAACTCCTCATCTCATCATCCTATTGCACCTCCTCCATCCTTCCTTCTCTCATCCCCTGCTCCTCCAATGTTGGTTCGAGGCATCTCGATCATTCCCCCCTCAGCATCATGAAGATCGTCGTCTCGACATCATCGCAGCATCTATCATCATCATCATCATCATCATCATCATCATCACATCATTCTTCATCATCATAATCCATCATCAATCATCATCATCATCATCATCAATCAATCATCATCATCATTCATATCAATCAGCATCAGCATCAGCATCAGCATCATATCATCAATCACATGATCACACTCATCATCATCATCATCATCAGAATCATCATCATCATCAGAGCGAGCAGCATCTTCTGCATATTCTTATCATCATATCTTCTTCATCTTCATCATCTATTCTTCATTCATCATTCATCATCATCATCATCATCATCATCGTTCATCGTCTCTTCATCATCATCATCATTCATCATCATCATCATCATCATCATAATCATAAATAATCTCATCATCTATCATCATCATCATCTTCAGCTAATCATCATCATCTGGCTATAATCATCATCATCTATTCGTCATCATTCCCCCTATCTGCATCATCATCATCAGCATCATCATCATCAGCGCAGCAGCATCAGCATCATCTTCATCATCGCAGCAGCAGCACTTCAGTCTTGGTCTTCTTCTGGCATCATCATCATCATCATCATCACCATCATCATCATCATCATCATCATCATCATAAGTATCACTATCATCATCATCAGCAGCATCATCGCCATCATCATCGTTATCGACATCATATTCATCATCATCGCCATCATCATCGGCATCATCAGCAATGTCATCGCAACTGTCAGCGCCATCGTCATCATCATCCTCACCATCGTCGTCGTCTTCATCGACACCGTTATCGTCGTCGCCATCTAAGTCGTCATCGCCATCTTCATCGTCATAGTTATCATCATCGTCATCAACGTCAGCGTCATCACCACCATCGTCAACATCATCGACGTCATGGGCATCGTGATCATTACCAAGATCGTCGTCGCCTCATCGACCGCATCGGCATCACCATGATCATGATCATGACCATGATCATCAACATCACCAACGTCATCGTCAGGATCAGCGTCGTCATATCGTAACCATCATCACCATTACCATCATCGCCATCGTAACCATCACCTTCACCATTACCATGACAATGCCCAACGTCACCATCACCGCCATCACCATCATCGTCCTCATCAGCACCACCACAACCATGGCACCATCATCATCATCATCATCATCATCATCATCATCATCATCATCACCATCACCATCGTCAAGGGCATCATCATCCTTAGCCTCGTCCTTCTTCTGCCCTCCTTGCCGCGTCGTGGCTCACCCTCTCCTCCCCCCAGTCCTCCTCCCACTCCTCATTCTCCGTCCCTCCCTCTGTCCCTCCCTCCGTCCTTCCCCCCGTCTTCCCTCCGAAATGCAAACCTGACTCATGGACTTCCTTCCTCGCTCCTGTCCCCCTCCTCGTTCCTTCTCCAAGTCCTCATTTCGCCTCCACCCACCCACCCCGGCGTGCAAAGCTGCGTGGAGGCGCCGCCGTGCCCGGTTCGTGGGTCAGTTTTTCTCCATGGGGGGAGGGGGGGAATGTGGCCTCTCACGCACAGGCGAACGTGCCGCGCGCATCATCGCTGGGAGGCACCAGGAGACGAGTGTTGTGACCGCTCGACGCGTATGAGAAATAGCCGCCGCTGTCATCTTGATCCAGCCCATCCGCACGAAAGCCACTAGCGGTTCCACTGGGGAGCTGATCGCCAGAGCCCAAAATACAGCCAAAAAGAACTCCAAGACAATCCTCAGGCGACCCTGAGGCCCCCGTTGCTGTTCAGAAGGTTCCGAAACTGCCGGGCATGCCCCATGGACGAGGCTCGAAGAAACCCACGGGAGGCCCTGGGAGAGGCCCAGAGAAGCTCGACGGAAAAAACGTATGGTGGAGGGAAAATCAGCGCACAGCGGCTAACAATCAACAGCACGCAGCGGCAAGCAGCAGCAAACAACCCCACGCCGCACCGGACAACACTAATAAGAACAAACAAACGGCTCAAGCAGCCGCACCCCCTGCTCTTCTTGGAAACGTTGTTAAACAAACGAACTGATTGCAGACACAAATTTGGACGCGGCTGCGGCTGCGGATTACTGGCCTTTCGGGGCGCTTGGAAGCCCAATGAAAGGGAGGATAACATGTGGACGAGCACCAGCGCCGACTTAGATACCCGCCAGACACTCCAAGACCCCTCAGAGGTTTTTCACCAAATTGAGCGTTCTGGGCCGAAAGCGAAATAATAAAAAAAAACGCGCTCGCCGTAAATCAATGGCATTCGCAATACGAAACACATCGCGTAAATATGGCAATTTGTATACATTCCATCCCTGATCTCCCCCGGGGAAATCCGGGACGGAGGGGGGGGGCAACAGCACGACGAGGCAGCACATTCGCACAATCGACCTCAACGTCGGTTTTATCCCCACAAACGTCGCGCAATGCGTTTGGAGCACACGGTAGCGATGTGCTCGGCATGTTCGTTTCTGGGCGAGCATGAGAGCATGGTGTGATAGTGCCGCGGGGACCGCCCATACTGCGCAATGTGGGCCCGAATACACAACACGGCGGCCCAACAAAGCTCCCAGGCAAGAAGCCGAACACACGGCGCAACACGGTTTCTGGAAAAATCCCAAAACGACCGACGATATCGACGACCCAACAAAAAACAAACAAATTATCCCCCCATCCCCCCCCCCCCAGGAAGCCCCCAACAGGCACCCGAGAGGCCACCCGAAATGTTGTAAGAAGCTTCCGAAAAGCCTCCAAATCATCACGCGGGAGCTCTCGCGGGATATGCCAAAAGCCAATACAAAAAAATCTGCGTCAAAACCATGAACCGTTCAGGGATCGCAAATAGACGTTACGAGGAAACCTACATCGCCCGCAGGCCACCCATAAAAAACATGGTGCGGAGAAGGAAAAGGAAGGGCTTGGAAGGGCCGGCCAAGGGAGGCATGCGGAACGGTCCGAACATCGACTTCCGTCATGTACGAAAGTAAACACGACTGGGAGGGAAGGGCGAGGGGGGGAATGTGGCTGCGTTCCGCACGTACCCCTGCGGAGGGCGATGGCGGGGGAGATAGGAAGGAACGATGTGGAGTCGAGGGAGGCTTCCGAATGAAATGTGTCAAAACGCCTGGAGGTTTCACGGAGAGCGGGCGCGGGGGGACATCGAGAGGACGGGAGGCACCGGGGCAAGGGTTGTTCTCCAACTAGAATGAAACAGCCGCTCAAAAGAAATGCGGGCGAAGGTGAAACGTCGGGCAAAGGCGAGCTTCCCCTCCCGATATCGCCAACTGCGCATCGGGGAAGTTCTGTCGCACCAACCGCCAAGCGACAGGGTGCCGCGACGCGAACGCCACCAGGGTCCACCGACCCACTGGGGTATCATCGGCTGCACTGCACGAGACGCACCTCCCTCGCCAAGCCCGTTTGGGGGTCCGCGACGGCCCGACTCTGCCGCCGCGCGGCCCCGAGACGCCCGAATATGACTTCGAGAGAGTCCCCAAGACGCACCCGAAATGCCAATGTAGAAATCGCCGCAACCCCGCTGGAAAACATACAATTTCTCTAATTCCCCGGTCTGGTTTCCGCAGCGACCTCGACGGCCCCTGAAACCCCCCAAGTGCCTCCAAAACGGCCCCTGAGGAACCCAGAGAGGCTGATTGGACCGGCGGAGAAAACGACGTGGCGGAATTGTCTGGCAAGCTACAGCGCGCCCGCGCATAGTATGGAGGGGGCCGGCCGGCTGGCGACGACGGGCAACGGACGACGCCGCGCGAGCACGCCCTTTTGCTCGGCATCAGCGCATCAAGTCTCGCGTCCATGGTCGACCCGCATCTGCGTCAGATGCTTCGCGCCCGTAGAATCGGCATCGCGGCGTGAGCCTGTTTTTTTCTATCCACTTCCAAGAGGCCCCCAAGACGGCCCAAGAAGACCCCAAGAGCTCAGGCGGCCGCGAGAGGCTCCAAGACGGCCTCGGAAGGGGCCGAACGGCGCAAGAACGCCCCAATAAGCCACAAGACGGCCCCCAGAGGCCCCAGAACGAGTCCCAGAGGCTTCCAAAAAGCCCCCAAGAAGACTCCAGGAGGCACCAAAGAAACCTCCAAAAGGCCACACAGGAATCGAACTGCAATGATATTTTCCCCCTGAGCGAACCGCGGCGCAGCGCTAGCCAGGCGGACGTCGGTCACGGCGGCGCCCACGGCTAGAGCCGGCGCTGGAAGGGGGGAGGGGGGGGGGGTGGAGAGGAGGGAGGGGGCCCCAAATTCGCCAGACAGCGCAGGAGCTCCCCCAAGACGCCCACGCGGGGCCCCCATGGGCCCCCAAAAAGCCCCCAAGGTCTCCCGAACGCCCCCGCGAGGACCCAAGAGGCCCCAAAGAGGCCTCCAAGGGGCCCCCGAGAAATTCCCAGAGGCCCGACAACGACTGGACTGTGCGTTCTCCAGCGGGTGCACCCCGCGATGCGAAAGAAAATTCCATCTTCTTGGAAAGGATCATTGCGTCGCCGTTCACTGCCCGGTCAAAGCCGGCGACCGCCTAGCCGAACGACTTGTCCTCGCGCGGGACGCACCCGAACCCGCGGCCGGCGCGCAGGCCGGCCACGTCCGTCGACGCCTCGCACTCTCAGAAGAAGGTCTGGATGCGGCCGCCCGCGTTGAGGCGCTCTCGGAAATGCGTCTCGACCCTGCGGGGCGCCGCTGCGAACCTGTCCTTCTGCGAGAGTGAAGGCGCGTTTTGACGCCGGAGCGCCTGCGACCCAGCGGATAAATCGGCGGGGCCCGGGGCCCGCGTCGCCGACCTCGCGCGTTTCCCTCCCCATCGCCCTGGCCCCCTCAGACGCCAATCCGAAACGCTCGCGCCACTGCAACATGAACCCAGCTGCGCCCAGCCACACCTATTTGGACCGAAACGTGCTGAAAACTGCTGAATGCCCACGATGCAATCCCCCATCTTTGACGGAGAAAACACAGCAGCGGCAGGCGCAAGCGCCATCGCACCGGCGAACAACAGAAAGCCCCCCTCGGCGCTCGCCCCCCCGTCAGCGGACCGCAGGAAGACGGCGCCCGCAGCGGCCCACGATGCATCCGGCTGTAGCGCGCCAGAGTACGGGGCGCAGTCTGCGGCGCGCAGCAGCGTGACCACTCCTTCGACCAGTTGGCGTCGAGCGCGAACATCTCGACCCGAAAGTCAGGGAACGCCCTCAGGTCCAACGCCCGCCTGTAAGGCTCCGACAGGGCGGCGCGGGCGAAGCGCGCGTTCAAATGCAAAGCCCGCGCCTCGGCGAGGCAATCGGCGGACGAAGAAACGATGGCGCGCGCGCGCAGCGCATCCCGAAGCAGGAGTGCAAATCGGCCCGTTTCTCTCGCCACTGAAAGCCAAGGCGGGCATATCAGAGCCTAGTCTGATTCTGGCGGTTTCCCTCGTCGCCATCGCGAGCACCTTCTCAACGGAGCCGCAAAGCTTGACCAGGCCGGCCAATAGCAGGCTTCGCTGGCGCAGCGGCGTCGCGAAGCAGTACGTCGACCGCTTGGCGGTGGCGCTTGAGATCCCACCCTGCCGCCCCTCACTGATCCGCGCTCGCTTGCCGGCCCGGGGCGTTCCACGCCGGCACTGGCTCTCGAGCCTGACGAAATCGCGGCACTTGCGGCAATAACGTCCGCGATATTTTACACCGGGCCCTGAGACTGGCGCCTCGGTGCCGAACCAGCACAACATGGCGCAATAGACCTTGAGCCATCGCGTTGGCGGAGAGAGGAAGACACGGCTACCAGACGAGACTGCCGCGCGCCATGGAAACCACAGATGGGCGAACGCAGCGCCAGAGCGGGGGGGGCGCGGAGGATCGCGAAGCGGAGCAGGATATCGCACGCGAACGATGGGGCGCGAATGAACGGAAGAAGGGAAGATGAGGAACGAGGGGGGCGAGCGAAGGGCGGGGCTGGATGGAGGGGGGGGGACGGGGGGAGAGGGATATCGGATGCGAGAGCATCTCGGAACTTCTGGCTCCGAGAATGCCCCTGAGAAAGTAGGCCCGAGCGCCTCGCGAACCGCGTCTTCGAATCCAAAAGAAAAGGAAGAAATGGGGCGGGTGGTGCGAGGAGGGGCAGGGTGGGATATGAAGGGGCGCGCCGGGCTCTTTTGCAGGCATTCCATCCACAAACTTGCCCGCCAAAGTGCACGCCAGCCACTGCAAGCAAGCGCAGGAAGAGAGAGAGAGAGAGAGAGAGAGAGAGAGAGAGAGAGAGAGAGAGAAGAGAGAGAGAAGGAGGGAGTGAGAGGTGAGAGTGAGAGAGAGAACATAAAAAAAAAAAAAAAAGAGAGGAGGAGGGGGAAATGGGGGGGGGGGGGGAAAGGGATGAGAGAGAGAGAGAGAGAGAGAGTGGAGAGAGAGAGAGAGAGACGAGAGAGAGGAGAGAGAGGGAGAGAGAGAGAGAGAGAGAGAGAGCGGACAAGTAGGCGGACCAGGGTCCGTCCGCGAGGCGCACTGCGGTGCGACAAATCGCTAAACACTATTTGCGGCGGTGCAGCCTTAAGATACGAGGGCGGGCAACAAAAACCCCCTCCCCCGGCGCAGTGCGACAGACGCTACAGACGGCGGACAGACGGTGAAGATCTCACCTGTCAGACCGCGTGAAGAAAGAGGCCCCAACAAGAAAGGCGACGTGCTGACACGTGGCTAGGCGGCTTGGCAGACCGCCAGTTGGGCGCTTGGCCGCAAAGCGGCGCGCAGTGACGGGGCACCCCCCGCCCCCACGCCCTGACACCGTGACGCGGAGCCACGCGTACTCACGGGCAGGCAGAAAGGAGGAGATTAGCGCGGGGCACCAGGTGGAGCGCCGCGGAACGATGACAGCATAGCTTGGATGGTGAGTGACGGCACGGCACCATCGGGCGTGGGCGTAAGCAGCTCGGCGAAGGCTCGCCCGGCGCTGTGGAGGCGCTGGAGTAGAGGGCCTTGACGGGCTTGAGCGGCGGCGAGGTCCGCGGCGAGAGCAGCACACCTCTGCTGGAGAGCGGCCATAGCCTGGGACAGCTCGGTTTCGCGGTCGGTGAGGGGTGGCTGCTCAGTGCCAGCGGCCGAGGGCCTCGAGACAGAGGCGAGGTCCTCGGTACGCCTGTCCAGATTGTGGACTAGCGTAGTGCGGCACCCTGTACGCTGTCGTCCGTCACCCTTGAAAGGTGACTGGAGGGGAACACGCGACCCCAGGGCTGGAGCCGCTAGGGCACGCCCCGAGAGGTCGGGAGAGCCGCATCCTCTCGCTCAGCAACGATGGAAGCGTGGACGGGGCGCGAGGGCCTGTCTGGTTCAGTGCCCTGCGGGGGGGCTGAAGCCGCCCCCGCGGGCTGCCGCTGGTGGGGGGCGGAGTGGTTTGCGCGGTGGGACCAATCATGATGCCGTGCGAGGGCTCTGAGGTCGGCCGCGTAGAAGGGTGGCGTCTCGGTAGAGCGGCATGGTCGGCAGCGTGGGGTGTCGGCGGTGCGTCGTCTATGCCACTCAGTCCGCGGGGGTCACCCAGGTCGTCGTCGGCGTCCTGGCGGTGACCGATATCGTCATATGGGAGCGATGTCGCTCTCGGAGACGGAGTCGCGGTAGGCGTCGAGAGGTTGCCCGACGGGGCAGGGTTGTCGCTGGCTGGGCCGTCGTCCAAGACGTCCAATCCCCTACCGAAGCTGAACGGGTCGTCCTCCTGTTCGACAGCGTCTTGGAGGTGAGCGGCGTTGTCATGTGGGTGCGGTGCCGCTCTCGGTGGCGGAGTCGAGGGCGTCGTGCGGATGCCCGACGGGGCAAGGTTGGCGCTGGCTGACCCGTCGCCTAGGAAGTCAAGTCCCCCGCCGAAGCCGAACGGGTCGTCCTCCTGTTCGTCGAATATCGCCCGTTGGGCCTCGGCCCAGAGCTCGTCCGGGTTCTGTGGGATGTCTGGTCCAGCCGCGGGTGGTGCCTGGTCCGACAGCAGGGGGTTTGGTTCCATTTTTGTTGAGTTCCGCAGCTGTAAACCCAGCCCTGCGGTGTGGGAGCGGGAGTGTGCGGTGTCTGCGCTCGTAGATGGCGACAGCGACCCCATGGAGCACGGTCGCTTGGCGATGTCGTGTTTTGGCAGCTTCGACAATGTCGTCTGGAAGGTTGTGAGTGCGTGCCGCCATTGTGGCAAGGGCGTCAGCCTGACGGTTGAACTCCTCCGCAATGGCCCGATGAGCCCAAGGTCGATGCCCATGTCTCCCCGGTGGCTGGCGATTTTTTCGACGCGGAACATGTTGGGCTTGGCCATAACACATCGGTGGATCTTTTCCCAGAGCTCCACGTGCGTGCCCTGCGGCGCTGGATGTCCGTCGATGATGCTTTGGAACCCATCGACCACCGCCTGGTTGTCCACGAAAACGTGCACGGGCCGTTCAGCACATGCCGTAAGGTGGACAATGGCGAGGGTCTCCGCAAGCTGGGCGTTCTGCGTTAGGCCGTGAACACGCGCACTGTAGTTCATGCGGTGGTCAATGCCGTAGTAGACGCCGTAGCCCGCTCGTGCTAGCAATGGGATGGCTTGGTTGGTGCATGCACCGTCCGTGGCAGCGTAGACCCATGTCCAACCAGTGTCGTGGTCAAGGTAGGTGGTGTAGGAGTCCTGGGCTGAAGCCGCAGGATCTCCCTCAGGTGGGGGCCGCGGTATGGGCTGAGGTTGCGGGTCCCTCGCGAGGTCGGCCTGCAGGTCGAGGAGGGCTGGGTCTTCATCGAAGAGCCCGCAGTGTCTTGTGTGCGGCGGAAGACGGGCCCACTGCTCGTCACTGATGAGGGTGGTGAGAGGGAGTCTTTCTCGGGCCCAGCATTTGCAGTCGCGGACAGTGTGCTCCTGAGTTTCCTCTTCCTCGTCGCAGTATCGGCAGATTGGGCTGGGGTCAGCAGACGTGTTTGATCGGGATCGTCGCTGTTGGGTGTGGTCCCCGCCCGACAGGTAGTTCAGGAGGAGCGCCAGCTGCCAGGCATTGCATTTGGCTGCTCCTTTCGTTCGGGCGAGCCACGTGCTGGCGAAGAGGTCGAGGCCCTGTCTGACAGAGGCAAGGTATCCAAGGTCGTGACGCCGTTGCTTGATCCTCCTCAGAAAGGCTCTGCGTTGTGAGGCCCGCAGCATGTGAAGGAAGGCGTTTTGGGGTAAGTTCAGCCAGCTGATCTGGCAGCCCCAGACGTCGTACATGATGCCAAATGTGGGCCAGGTCCAACGGAGCTGCTGGAGCGACTGGACGAGTCGTCCGACAGGTCCTCCACCAAACAGGGTCTGGACGTGGTGTTGGAGATCTCTGGCGAGACCGCAGAGTGCAACGTCGCGGTTAACCTGTCGCCGCAGGCACAGGAAAGCTTCACGCTGCGTGATGGCGTCAATCTCCAGGGCGTGTCCTGGGACGCACACGGCCATGAGAGTCCAGAACTCGACCCACTTGTTCCCCTTGGGGCGGATAGCAGCCTTGAGGGCGTGGTTGTAGGCAGTTTTGGCTGGGCCTGATGGTGCTTGAATGTCGGTGCCCGTGGTACAGACGCTGGCAGCAAGGGAACGGGCGTGCCGCGCCTTGATAAGCATCGGCGAAGGGAGCTTGCCAATGCGCGGCAGGCGACTAGTCGCCCTCCGTACACGGGCGTCAGCGGTGGCCGTGAGGTTAAGCGCGGCTGGAGCCGGCGCTGCCTCGGCATTGATGTAACTCCCGACGAGCTTGAAGGAGTCGACCACGCGTAAGGGCCGTTCCGCCAGAGTGAGCTGGGTAGCGGCGGCGTGAAGCTCGTCGGTGAGCGCCCACCCCGCCACTTTGCCAGGGTGAATGCGTTGACCTGAGAATCGATCAAACTTGGCGGTTTCGTCAAGAGATTTCTGCAGCTCAGACGCAGTGTGGGTAGTGGAGTTGCTGTCGTCAACAAAGGTAGTGCTGAGTGATCGAGGAACGTATCGATGCTGTCTCTTTGTCCACACACACATGAGCAGCTTGATGTCGTCCAGGGGCCATGAGCTTCCCTGGAAGTGACCGTTGGTTCTGGCCAAGTCCTTAGAGTACGCTCCGTTCATGCGGATGTAGCGTTTGTGGCGACTGTAGAAGTTTCGGCGGACAGTAACGATGTCTTGGGGGCACCCCGCGTGAAGCGCAAGGTTAAGGCAGATGTCCGTGATGAGGTAGTCGAAGCACTTCTGTCGGTCCAGGGCAGCCCCAGCTAAGGGCAGGAGTAAAGCCCTGGCGTGCTCGATGCGCAGGGCGAGAGAGGTGCTGACGTCCCCAATGGTAGCTTTGGGAACAGCGCCAAAGCTCGTGGCGTGGGTCCATCCTTTCCGCCAGTCCGTAAGGCTGCGGTAAGCTGGCGCTTCCCACGCGTACATCCAAACGGAAAGCACCGAGAGAAGTCGTTGGTCCGTCGGGAGTTCCCCTCGGCCTTTTCGGAGGCACGGGTTTGGCACGTGTAGGAGGGGCTCTGGGATGGTGCCAGTGCGTTGCATAGCACGTAAGACGCTGGCGAAGAGGCGAAGGATGTCGTCGGGTAACTCCTTAGCCTCCTTAGTAGTCCAGCCGTCCAGTCCCCCCGCACGGCGCGGTGAACGGGTGCGAATAAAGTGGTTGAGTTGGTCGTCGGTGAGGTGGAAAGGGGTAGCTGGTGATGGCGTAGGCAGCTCTTGTCGGTACTCGTCGTAGAAGTCAGCCCACGTCGGCATGGATTCGGCGTCATGTCCTGCACGGGCGCGGTACCTGCCCAAGATGGGCTCCCAGGTGTCGACCATGAGCTTAAGCATGTCTTTGGTATTAGCAACAATGGCGTTGGCAGGGAGGGTGTCGGGGACATGGGCAGGTGGTGGGTCACAAGTGTGACCTTCGTCGTTGTCCGTGTCGAGCGAACTACCGTCGCTGGGGCTGAAGCCGCCAGCTTCGGTGTCGGCGTCACTATCGTCCGTGCTAGCTTTGTCAGGTTTGAAGGCGTTGGTGTCGCAGTGGGGTTGTGTATCGTCGGGAGTGGTAGGCGTGCGGAGATACGCCGTGGGCGAGCAGTCGGCAGCCCGTGCGTATATGGCCGCCTTTCGCCCGCTTGGCTCGCGGACGCCCTCAGCCCATATCTTGATGCGTTCAGCTTTGGCACGGTTTGCACGCCGCGCCAGCTCTGAGTCAAGGTTTTGAATCAGACGGTCAAGGTGCTCTCCGTGAGGTGCTGACTCGTCGGGGGTCCAGGCCTCGGGAAAGGCCAGGAGGACCGTGGGGCGCAGCTTGTGGCAGAGGAGGCGGGCCGCGGTCCACGCGCAGTCGATGCGCTGTGCCAGGTACGGCGGGATGGCACGGCAGTCTATATGATGGTGCTGTCCGATGAAGCGAAGCTCGCAAAGTTGCCGATGGAGCTTGGGAAGGCGGTTCATGTGTATCGTGGAAGCTCCGTAGGTGGGAAAGGCGCGGGGGACAGCGGGTCGCTCCTCGAACGTGGGTGTGAGCCCGTGCATGGTGGGGGGCTTCTTTTTTGGGTGATCTGGCGGTGGAGGTGGCAGGTCGCGCAGACGGGTGAGATGGTATTCATGGCTGGCCTCGTTAGCCAGGGCGAACATGCGTTCCACATCGTCGCGTGTGTCGGCCTGCTCCATGCGGTCCTGGTATCGCCCTGCGATGAGGGTCCCTAATGCCTGCAGTTCGTGGCCCTCATGAGCTCCATCGTTAGGGGGGTAAGGCGTGGGGGCTAGAAGGCGTCGGGCCGTATGGTCGAGGCGGCTAAGGTCGAGCGTGACCTGTAGGCCAACATGGGACTTCGCTGGCAAGTCACGCAGATAGCAGAAGTCGGTGACAAGGGATCGCGCCGCTTGGTTGGCGATGATGTAATCGATGCGCGAAGTGCGGGGGCACTTGGTGGCGCGGTCCCAGTCAGGGATATTGCCATATGTGTGCATGGTGTGGTCTGGTGTGCCTTCAGCAACGATAAACCATCCGTGCTGCATCATGTGCAGCAGGTGTGGATTGTCGTCGATGTTCGTGTTGGCGTCCATGCAGATGAAATACGGGGCTGAGCCTACCCTCGCGGCGGCGCAGTCAGCGAGCCGAAACAGGTCGGTGCTGTCTCCTCCAGCGACCCCGTAGAGGCTCGCTATGTAGATCCCAGCGGGCCCGTGGTTGTTTCGTCGCCGCCTGCGGCGGAGCTGGGTGCAGAGCGGGAGGAAGGCCTCGTGCCATCTTTTCTTGGCCTTGAGGGTGGCGATACAGGACGCTGTGTCGTCGACGGTGGAGTCGACGATGGCGTCCTTAGAGAGGATGGCGACCCCTCCCGAGGCGCCAGTGTTGCCCTGGACCGTGTGGTCTGTGCCGCCGTGCGCAGCTTTGCGCTGGGCTCGCGCCAGATCCAGGTCAGGTCCCAGACTGGCCTGATATCCCCCGTGGTGTGGATTGGCGGCGTTGGTAGCGATGGCTTGTCTGGTCGGCTTGGCATGTCGGGTCTCCTGCAGTGCTATGACTGCGGCGTTGTGGTCGACACCAAGAGCGGTGATGGTTGGCCAGTTCGCTGAGAGACTGGTGATGTTTAGGCTGACGAGGTGGATGGAGCGACCTGGCCCGTCTCCATCGGTGGAGCTGGGGTTGGCACGCCCCGCACGGTGGAGGGCAGCCTGGCCCTCACCCAGGTAGAAGGTTTGGCCACAGTAGGAGCTCATGGCGTTCCTACAGATTGGCTTGACCGGGGCTGAAGCCGCCGTCAGGCCAGAAGTATCGGCGAGGCATGGTCGGCACTGCGCCAGGGGGGGTTCATAAACATCGGCAAAACTGCCTCGAAAAATCCCCCTCACTCCTGCACCGTAGGGGACGAGGGGAGGAGAGGTGAGACGGCAGCAGAGGGAGAGGGAGGCGACTCCTCGATCCGTCCTGCCGAACACAAAAGCAAAAGCAAATCAGCGGCGGCAGCTCGGCGCGGCAGCGGCGCAACGCACGCGCATATACTGCGCACGCGACACCGCTGGTCCGTCCTGCGGCGGCGCGCCCGCCCCGTCAGTACCGTGATGAGCAGCATCAGGTGGAACAGCTCGAGCAGCGCGGTCGGTGGCCTGGCGCTGAGCCTCGTCCATGCCCGCTGCCGTGAGGCTCGCGTTGCGGACAGGGCTGACTCCACGCGGGGCCGCCGCAGCCGCGGCAGCGGCTGAGGTGGCGGGGGCGCCGCCACGACTCTGCGGTGAGAGCGGTGAGCCGCCGCCGAAACCCGCCGCAAGGTCCTTGACGCGGTACTTGTTCTTGAACGGGTCGAAGGTCGGCGCCTCGTCGATGGGGACGACCACGCGGGTGGGCAGCGGCAGCTCCTGGTCCGTGGACGGCGTCGGCTCGAGGTCGACCTGGCCAGGTCCGATGGCGCTGGCACCGAAGCGTGGCACCACTTCGGGGGCTCGGCCATCAGCCTGAGTCTCGCGAGGCGGCGAGCTCGTGGAGCTCCCAGGGGCCTTGCGCGAGCTGTGGCGGCTGCAGGACCTGCTGCGCGGGACGCGCCCGCCCGTGTGGCGGTCGCGTGGCGAGGTCGCCTGGGCGTTAGCGCGCTCAGAATCCGCCCTGCTCGGGGAGCGGATCGGCGCCGCGCAGGGTGTTGGGCTGGGCAGGCGGGAGCCGCCTGTGCCGCCCTCCGCCGTGGCTGTAGCCTGTTCAAGGTCGACAGCGTCAGGGCGGGGGCTGACGTGATGGGCGCTTCCCTCGCTGTGCCGCGGGGAGGCGCTGTGATGCGCCTGGGTGTACGTGAGGACGAGCGAGCCGAGCGGCTGCCTCTCCCGCTCAGGTGGGGCAGGTTTTGCCTGGGCAGGGCGCAGCGCTGCGGCCACGTTTGGCGGGGGCGTGCGCTGGCGCGGTTGCCAAGCACGCACGTTCGCATCACGCCATCTTTCAGGGCGCCCTGTCCTGCCACGGTTTGTTGCAGCCCCCTGGGCTGAAGCCGCAGGGGTTACCACTGCGGGCTGGTTGCTGGGGGCGCTGTCATGGCGACCTGGGTAATGGCCCCAGGCACGCGTGGACCCTGGCACGGGCGAAGTGGCCCGTGGGGGGGCCTGCACGAGTGCACGCGGGTAGCCGATGACCGCTGGGTGCACCCTGGCGCGAGGGGCATGGCCGTAGCTGGAGGCGGCTGCTCCAGCCGCCGCGGGCCTGGCGCCAATGGGGCCACGGTGATAGGCGGCAACCCCGCCGTGCACCGTGCTACCGCCTGTCGGGACGCGCGCGGGGGAGCGGTAGCGTGGCGTGCTCGGCTGACCTGCGTCGCGTTGGTCGCGCTGCTGAATGCGCTGTTGGTGCTGTTGGTAGCGCTGCTGGTCGGCTCTCGAGAGCGGGCGGGTGTCGGGGAGGATGGTGGGCACGTCGGGCCGCCGCCAGCCCCGATAGACGTGCTCGTAGGCGTGGTCTGGGTAGGTCTCCCCGACGGGTGAGTATCGCCGCACATGCTCCATGTAGTCGATGTTCTGTGGCTCGGAGAGCACCGTGATGTTTACAGCTCGCTGGTGCGCTGGTCCATAGAGACAGAAACTACCACGGTTGCTGCGGTCGTGGTTCAGCTCGGCTTCGGTCGTGGCACGGCTCACCATGGCGTCGCATAGTCGCATGTCATAGTCGAGAGCTTGAGGCCCAGGGCCACCCTCGGCGTCCCAGTACAGTACCACATCTCGCCAGCGGGTGCGGGTAGTGTGGATGCGCTCGGCGATAGACTCGCAGACGGTCCTGGCTGTGACACGATCCCTGTACATGTTGGTGATGGCTAGGGAGTAGGGTCGGCGGACCGTCTTGTTGAAGGTGAAGTCCTCCTTGAGGGCCTGGTGGGGGCCGAAGAGCACGTAGCCTTCCCTCCAGAGAGGTTGGTCGGGGGACGGTTCCTCGGGCATCCCCGTTCCTGTGAACCCAGGTGGCCGCCTCGTGCCGTCAGGCAGTCCCTGCATGGGGACGCGCCGCGGCCTCGGAGGAAGATGCCATTGACCCTGGTAACCTGCTTGGCCTGGTTGTGGAGGCTCCCCCCCGGGGCCTGAAGGCGCTCGGGGGGGTTCCTTGAGGTCGTGGTGGGCTGGCGCGTTGCCGTATTGGCGGGCAAGGATGTGCGGAGGCATCCCTGTGGCACGGACGTCGAACAGGCTGTGCGGACTGGGCGGATGGGGGCACCTGCTGGAGAGGCAGCATGTGTCGGAGTCCCTGTTGTCGGAGCTGTATGCACACGTCCAGCTGTTGCAAGAGTAGTCCGTGGACCAGTCCATAAGTGCACGTAGTCCGCTGAGGGCGCAGTCTGGGCACGTTGGTTGGCCCGAGGTGCCGAGCTGCGTGTTGCGGCGGGCCGCGCAGTACTGACAGCATTGGAATCGGCACTGTAGGCAAGACCAGCGTCCTGGTAGGGGCGGGAGCGCTTGCTCGTTTGTGCCTGGGTCGTCTGGGTGGGGTCGGGGTCGATCCCACAAGGGCCAGACGTCGGCAAACCAGGACCGGCCTGTAGTGCGGACGACCTCGGCGGGGAGGCGAGCGTCGTCGGCATGGCGCTCGATCCACTGGGGCCCCATGTCCGCTGGTACCATGACCGTGCGCCAAGTGTCGTCCGCTTTGACGTGGACTTGGGTCGGTGCCCAGAGCTTGGTAGTGGTGTCGCCGTGGTCGCGGTGGAGGATGACCCAGCCGTCGCGACCCGCCACCGCAGGGTCAATAACGCGATGGTCCATGACGGTCGTCCCCCACGGTGAGTAGGCGCCGTCGTGGTGATCGCCAGGGTCAAGCCAGACCTCGATGCCAGGGGCATTGACACGGGCCCGCACATCGCGGACGTGGTAGGCGAGGACGTGGTAGGCGGTCGGCTCCTCTTCCGTCTCGATGTGCCCCACGTCTCGATGTCGCTGTTGTCCGAGGTGGAGTTTCCGCCACTCTGCCGTGACGAACGGGAGGCGGATCGCCGCGGGCGGGCGTGGCCTCGGGCGAGGGCGGCGGCCGCGCTGATGAGGGAAGGCGGACGGCGGTCGTCGGCTCCTGATGTCGTCGATGAGCGGTCTGGACTGTGTGCCAGGGCGGCACCTGACTGGTAAGTGCGCGGTGGGCCAGACGCGGCCCCAGGGCTGGAGCCGCTGGGGCGCGACTCGCGTGCGTCGGGATGCCCCCGCTCGGGGACGGCTTGCAAGCCAGTGTACACCAGGTCGATGAGTGGTTTCGGGTCCAGCTGGAGCTTGCGAAGCGAGACGCGTGGGCGGGGCTGGTTAGGGTCGGCCCTGGTGGCTGCTTCAGTGTCGTAGTGATGTTTGGCCCATACTCGCGCTGCCTCTGGCGAGTATAGTGCCTGCGGCGGTGGCCACGCTGCCGCGATGACTAATCTGCGCCTGGTGCTCGCTTCCTGGTCGTGAGCTTCAGCCGCCTCACGGAGATCTGGATGATCGTAGCCAGCGATGTGGAGGGCGTGCGCACAGTCGCCCATGCCATAGGCTTGTGGTAGGGCACGGCACCTGGAGGCAGCTTCCGTGGGGGCACACCAGTCCATGCGGATGAGGAGGCTCAGGACCCGAGGGTAGATGAGGCGCGCTCCGTGGGCCTCCCCTTTCTCGAAGTTGTGCCAGTTCTCACCGCGCGGTGGTTGGGTGGCCTCGCACATCCAGAGCGCGATGGGTCCCCACGCGAGAGTGCCGTCTTCGAGGCTGTAGGGCGGGTGGGGCGGCACTGCGTACCACGCGGCCAGCGAAGGGTGCACGCTCACGTACGTGCGGCCAACGTTGGTGCCAGATCGACCCTTCGCTTCACGGCGGGGGCCTGGCAAGAGGTGCCCTCCGCTGGCAGCGAGACGGGCCGCAAGGTCGCCGCGGGTCCCATGCCAGAAGACAGTGGGCGCGTCGGTGGTGGGTTGGCGGAGGTCCCACGTGAGGTAGGGGAAAATCGTCTCGCCTGAGTTCCCGCCCGAGTCTTCCAGCACCCAAGTGAGGCGGTTCGGGGGCTTCTGCATGATCTCGGTCCACGGCGCCAGCGCTTGGAGTGTTGGATCATGGGTGAATCGAGGATGGTCGTGCAGTCGCAGAGCGTCTTTAATGTCCTCAGTAGACACGCCACTGTTACCAAGCGCAAAGCCATTTTGGTACAGGGCGGTGTGTATGGTCGTCGGCGGCACAGGGACTGCTGGGTCGCGCTGGATGGTGTTGCGTAAGTTGCGGGTCGGTGGTCTGAGGGCTGCGTGGGGCATACCAGGGCCTGGAGGCGCCTGGGGCCTGGCGGGTGATGCATAGCGTGCTCGCCGTCGTGGTGGCTGGGTGTCCATGTCAGAAGAGGAGCCACGAGCATCCGCATGTCGGAAGATGGACCACGGGCTATCGTGGGTGCGCTCACGTGTTGCCCTTGCCTCGGTGTCGCTGCCGTGGGCTGTGGCATCTTCGTTAGTCGCTAGGTTACCGTATGCCGCGCCGCTCTTGGAGCCGTCTCGCGGGGACGGGCTGGTCGATCGTGGTGTGACAGACGAGGCTCGCGATACGGCGGCAGTGATTTCGACGATGGCGGCGGTGGTGGCGGTGGTGACATCGGCGACTGCAGCGGCAACTGCTGCGGCGTAGTGTTCCTGTAGCAGCGGATGTCGGAGTGAGTGCACGTGCTGGTCCTCGTGTTCGTCGGCAAGCGTGCGCGGCACTGTGCATGTGGCCTCATCACGCGGCCTCCTGCTCGGTTGGCAACAGCGGAGGCACCACTGGGCCGTGGATGAGTCCAAGGCACGCGCACAGATGCGGGCTCCTACGTGTCCGACGGCTCCTTGAGCGAGGAGTTTGGCGCCGACGAGTAGAAGACCGCACACCACTCCGCCAGTGGCAATAGCTCCGAGTTTGCCGCTGGCCCATTTCAGGACACCCCCGAGGCCGACCCCGACTGCGCTGGCTCCGCCCGAGACGATATCTCTGAGTTTGGCGTTGGTCCACTTGAGAGTACCCCACAATGCGGACGTGACGTTGTATGCCGTTGTGCGTCGGGGTGTAGTGGGCACAGATGGGCCTGGTGCCGCCGCTTGACGTCGTCGTCGTTGTCGGTAGCTGGGGTCTCGGCTCGGTGTCGGCAAGTACCCATCGATCTGGTCCTTGTACGGCATTGCTATCACGATGGCGCACGTGGCCACAAAGAGGCAAATGAGGCAGCCACAGTGTCGTGATGCCGCTGCGCTGTGCTGGGCCTCGTAGGAACCGCTGGCATCTGGGTTCGCGTCGTCGATGGGGTCGTTATCGATGTCGGCCTGCCAGTGGTCGATGGCGCTGGGATTGGAGTCAGTCACGTTAACACGGCAGACAAGGGTGCGGGGCGTGGTGCTGCCACCTGCGGTCTGGAGATGTCCAGGTCCAGCCAGTGCTGCAGCGGGGCTGAAGCCGCCACTGCGCGGGCTGGTTTGAGCTGGCGACGCAGTGGCATGGCTTGTCGCGTCGGCGGCAGTGGCGCCTTCAGCGTCGTTGAGCTGTGCGCAGGGGTCGGCCTGGGCCGAGTTGTTGGGCGGTCTGCAGTGCGACGGGGTGTGCCCTAAGTGGGGTACGCTGTCACGGTCACGCTGGGCCGTGTCACCTGGTGGTGTCGTGCCGTCACGATCCTGGGTTTCCATGTCGTCCTGGCTATCGTCCGACGCGTGGAACGAGTCCAGGGATATGTTGCTGATATCGTCCGACGCGTGGAACGAGTCCAGGGGTGTGTTGCTGATATCGCTGGCCGCGATGTGCTGGAGCAGCCATGATATGGGGTCGTCTGCGGCCTGATCACCCGTGGCGTGCTGGGCGAGGCCAGCTGGCGGTGGTGGGTTTAGCGGTTCCGTCGGTGCCGCGGCGAGCTCCGCCTCGACAAGCGGCTGCATGTCTGTCGGGTGGTGCAGGATCGCATCCGCGAGGTACGCCAGGGCGTCTTGGTCGGGTGGAGGGAGGCCTCTTCGCAGTAAGGCGTGGGCCCGTGAGAGGTATGGCGGCAAAGGTGCCGTGAAAGCCTCAGGGCCGACAAGCTGGGCACGAGCACCCTGGTATTCCAGAAGGAGGCCAAAGTAGCGGGTGGAGTACTCGCGGCTGCCCTGGATACGAGTGAGGTTGCGGTTGGTGCGCTGTCTGTCAGGGCCCGCTCTATGCCAGATGTCCTCGCACATGTCGATCGCGGTGCGCTGGCGCAGGGCGTCGTTTTCTCCTCGGAGTCCTCCTGGAAAAAGTGGTCGTACTGTGGCAGATGGAGCGTCGCCAGGATGTACGGGACGCAGTCCTCGAGCCATGCCCAGAACA
>CAUYUJ010004781.1:87174-154674 GCA_963575745.1 Prorocentrum cordatum
GAGAGAGAGAGAGAGGGAGAAAGAGAAAGAGAAAGATAACGAGAAGAGAACGAGAAAGAAAGAGAAAGAGAAAGAGAAAGAGAAAGAGAAAGAGAACGCAAGCGAGAACGGGAACGAGAACGAGAACGAGAACGAGAATGAGAACGAGAACGAGAAAGAGAAAGAGAAAGAGGGAGAGAAACAAATACTATTTTTTATACAAAAAGAGGGAGAGAGAGAGAGAGGGAAGAGAAGAGAAAAGAGAGGGGGGAGAAAAAAAGAGAGAGAGAGAGAGAGAGAGAGAGAGAGAGAAAGAAAGAGAAAGAGAAAGAGAAAGAGAAAGAGAAAGAGAAAGAGAAAGAGAAAGAGAAAGAGAAAGAGAAAGAGAAAGAGAAAGAGAAAGAGAAAAAGAGAGAGAGAGAGAGAGAGAGAGAGAGAGAGAAAGGAAGAAAGAGAGAAAGAGAGAAAGAGAGAAAGAGAGAAAGAGAGAAAGAGAGAAAGAGAGAATATATATATGTATATAAAAAGAGAAAGAAACAGAGACAGAAAGAAAAAGAGAAAGAAAAAGATTAAAATAAATAGAGAGGGAGAGAAAAAAAATGCCCCCCCCTTCCCCTTCGGACCGGCTTCATCGCCCTCCTCGCGCCTCTCCATCCCATCCTGGAGCGCGCTCTGGTCAGAATATTCGCGCGGGCCCAGTCGCGGCGACCCCCCCCCCCACCACGCGAGCCCCGTCAGGGGTGCGCCAAGAGACGGGCCAGCAAGAACGCACGCGAACCCTGCCAAGAAGGCCGCGCCGAAATGGGCCCGGAGGACGCGGCCCTTCGGCAGGGGGCGCGCCGGCGCGCAGCATGGGTCGGGGGGGCGTCATGGAGAGGGGCGCGCGCGAACTTTGCATGCGGGAAGAGCGCGCAGCGGCCGCGGCCACTGCAACGAACGCTCGACGACGACAAGTGGGCCCGATCACATCGACCACAGTGCGAACGTCGAAGCGAGCAAGAAACTGGGGCACTAAAACAAGCGAGAAAAGCCCGAAGCGGCCGCAATCTCTGTCGCCGCGCTGAGCAACGAGGAGGGCATCGCCCGAAGCCGAGGTCAGATACAGCGCCGAGATCACGGCACGCAAGAAAACCACGCGGGTGGAAAAAAAGGCGAGCAGTGGCAAGAGTACATGCCGCTACTCGGCGTAAAAAGAGCACGCGATAGCAGCCCAGGCGCGGGGGGCACGGCGCGCGAGATGCCCGGGCCTGAAATTATGAAAGAAACGGCTCGCAACGTTAGCGACCTGTCGCCACGTCGCGCAATGAGGAAGGCAAAGCTAGACCCCGCTGCAATGCGCGGCGCCGGAACCGGGGCCTCCAAGAGAGGCGGCAAGCGGTTCCAGCGCGACCATGCGAGAAACATAAGGCGCCGCTGCAACGCCTAACCCTGGCTCATCACGACTCGGGTGCTTATCGCAACAGTCGCGAGAAAGCGTGATACTTAGCAAAGATGCGCACCGCGCTTTGCACTTCCCCCATCCAAACAAATGGGGTCGGCGGATGCGGCGCGAGCCTAAAGAATCACATCGAGGCTATCGCAGTACATGTCCACATGGAAACTCGGCCCCTGGAAATCACGCCACCGCGAAACCCGAGCCATGGCCCATTGGGCCGCAAGAATCCCCGAGAGGGGCGAGCAGAGCTTGGGCGGAATATCCCCTGGGCCGAAGGCGCTGGCCAAATAAAGTATCCTAGAAGAGCGACTTCATCAAGTACATCATCCTGGGGAACCACGAAGGCCCAGCCGGGTAACCCTTCGGACCTCTGCGTGCACAACTCGCGAAGTATAACGCGTTTACCTCTTCCTGAACCGTGCGCGAAGATGAGTAGTGCACGATGCTCACCGATGTCCCCGATAGGAAAAAAAGGCCTGGTAGGAGCTCGAAGAGTAGAAGAGTGCAGGAACTGGAAGATGGGGAGAAGGCCCCCGGGGAGGTGTCGGCCCCACGGGGCACAATGCTTCTGGATCCAAGACTGGGAACGAGGAAGAGGGCTGAACGAACATCCGCGAATCGGGGCAGTAAATGATTATGGGATGCGGGGTTGTCCCGAATGGCGTTGGCTGAGCACGCCCGCGCCGGGGCCCTGCACGTCGTGCTTCTCGGAACTCATGCTCTCCCACCGTTCGGACCCTGAAAACTCTGATCTCCGTCGATCATCTGGAACTTGGAATCTGGTGCGTCTGCGGGAGGTACTTCTGCTGCCCGTCTGAGAGAGGCTGCGATACCAAGCTGTCCTGGCAGTGTCCCTGCCTGTTGCTGCCACCTGGCGCCGCGGCCTGCAGCTTTGCGTCCAGAACTTGAGCTGCCATGATGTAGTGACCATGGCGGAGGAGCACTGCTGGCGTTTGACGATCCATTGGCGCCCGCTGCCCTGAAAGCTGCAAGATATACGCAGGGCAAATCGCCTGGCGAAAGCGATGCTGCACAGATGCCAGCTCCATCTCCAGCGTCCGATGCTGCTGCTGCTGCTGCGACTGGAGTTGTTGGCACAATATTCACTGCTGCTGTGTTGCCTGCTGCAGCTGCTGGTGGCTGCGCAGGAGGAATTGGGGGTTGCGTCGCAAAATGTATGGCTGAGGGGAGCTGACCACTTTGTGCTGCATGAGCTGGGTTGGCTGCCTGAGGTAACGCCGCCTGTAGCGACAACTGCAAAATCGCAATGGGCCAATGTAGATAGCTGCTGCGTGAGCGCCTGAGAAACAGTAGGACATGGAGAGGCGGCGGCGGTGCTGGCGGTCGGGCACTGAGAAACGGAGTGTCAATCTCCATAAGCACAGGTCCAAACAGCACTGAACAACCCGTTGCTTCAGCATTGGCTGTCGACTGCGCTGCCTCTGCACGTGCTGCTGCTGTTGCTGCATCCGGTTTCTCCTGAAGCTGGAAGCCCTTGAAATAGGCCAACGATTCGGCAGAGTGATCGTAGTTTGTCTGCAAAGCCTCGCGCATGGCGGTGGCCTTGGTCAAAGCAATATCGGCTGTCTTCTCCGCGGTCTTGGCATATGATAACCGCTTCCTGGCCCTGTCCGAATATCGTTCCTGCTTGGCCACACGGTCTCGCGCTCCATACGCGCGGATACGCATGAAAAGAAAACAGATTTCTCGGTCTCGAGCGGTCGTAACTGATCTGGAGTGGCGCACAAAGCACGACGACTGATGATACGGCTCTCCAACGCGGCGAGCGTAGTCTTGATTTGGGCGCGATGCTGTGCCAACTCCTTGGCCCCTGTGGGTGGCTCGACCCAACACTCGTGCGCCTTGGCCGTCTCGGGCGAGGCGGGTAGGATGGACAAGGAAGAGAGTAGAGAACCTGCTTCAGTAGTGGCACTTCCTGGCTGGGAAGCTGTCCTAGGCGATCTGGATGTGCCAGCGGTTCCTCCAGGCTCCCTGGAGGCACCGCGTGGAAGGCGACTGGCTGCATCTCGATCCACTGTGCTCTATCGGCGGGACGTCTGATGGGAGCGCCCACCACGCGGTCGAGATCTCCGCTGGGGAGGAAAACACCATTGGCATAGATGAGCTGACGGCCATTTGGATGTACCACACTGCGAACAACGCCAGTTGGCAGCGGGCGGTGATGACTAGCCTCCATTGGACACTGCGTCTCAGGCCTATGGCGGAGTCTTGGGCATCGAGCTGCGGTAAGCTGCTAAGAGATCTCGAGCGGCTGAAACTCGTAGAAGAGCTCGTGCTGCTGCTCGCTGGGTGCGTGCCAGACGGTGCCACGCGGGCTCTGGTCCTTGGTCTGTATGGCGTCTGGCTCAACTGCCCTCCAGGCCGCTGGGGCGTGGGGCTGCACGGGCGAGGCGACAAGCTGGCACGGTCGTCCAGCCACTCTGGATGGCGGCTGGTCGAACGCGTATGGCAGCTGTCCCGAAGAGGCTCGAAGGGACTGGCCCTGCACCCAAGGCCTCGGCCGGGACGGCGGCTCGAGGAGGAATGAGAGAGGAGGGAGAGGAGATGGAGGAGGGAGGAAGAAGGATGAGGAGGGGGAGGGAGGGAGGTCCCCAGAGGTCCCCGAGGGTCTCAAAAGCAACGGGGACGGCGTGGCCGCGCCGCGTCGAGCACCCGCCGGCACGAGGGCGCGGCCGGGGATCACAGCGAACCTGTTGTACGGGTTGTGCTGGGGGTCCAGGTTGATCGTGTTGATGACCGAGGCCATGTCCGCCGCGCCCCCCCGATCGAGGCGCCCACCGAGCGGCCGTGTTGGCATCGGCCGCCGCCGCCGCCGCCGTCGTCGTCGTCGTCGTCCGTAGGGCCGCTGTGGCTCTACACAATGACGGTGCCATCGGAAAGCCGTAGAACCATATCGACAGCCCAGCCCCGTGACATATGTGCACACAAGCTTATGAATATGTTGGTTTGGCGGCCACTGAATCGCTAGCAACACATGTGCTCCCACGCAATCGCAAGCTTCCCCTGCGCCGTGCCAAAGCCAGACACCCCTGCCCAGAAGCTCGCTTCGAGCATCGCTTGCTCCTCTGGGGTGGCGGACGTTCGAAGCGGTAGCTTTCGAATCGGAGGTTGGGGTGAAAGCGCAGTGGAACGGAGAGCCCCCCATCAGGAAATCGGTTTCGGTTTTGTGCTCGTGTCGTGCGTGCGGGCGAGGCGAAGCTGCGTGGGCACGCGGGAGGAATGACCCCGCCGTCGCTAGGGCGATTCGGATACAATGGACCGCCCCTCCGCCCCCGTTGGGCGCGCGGAGGCCCTGGGTGTCCCGCCGTGGTTTCCTGTGGTGTCCCCGTGGTGTCGCGTTGGTGTCCCGTCGGTGCTCCGTCGGCGATGGGCGGGCGGTGGCCAGGGGTGTCCCGCCTTGGTATCGAAAGTGAAGTCGATAGTGAGATCGATAATGAGATCGCTGGGGTGAGATGGATAGTGAGATCAAAAGTGAGATCGGCAGTGCGGTTGATTATGAGAGTGATTGATTGTGAGATCGATGGAGATCGATGGTGAACTCAACAGAGGAATCGGTAGTGAGATCGATAGTGAAATCGATCGTGCGATCGAGCGAGACCTACAATGAGATCGATCGTGAGATCGATAGTGAGATCTATAGTGAGATCGATCGTGTGTGTAATCGGTTATGTGAGATCGATAGTGGGATCGATCGAGTGAGATCGAAAGCGAGGACGATAGTGGCATTGCATCGCAACGCAACATCGTCATCACGCGTCGTCGCTAACTCGAGGGCGCTTCACCAGCATCGTCATCATCACACCCATCGCATTTGCAGGCAGCTCGTTCTTTCTCCCCCACCCCCCCAACCTCCTTCTCATCCGAAGAGTGGTCGTATAGGTAGATCCACCACCAAACCTGTGCGATAGTGGAGTACCAGAATGCCAGGTGTTGACTGCTGCGGTTTCCTTAGCCCTCTCAAAGAACCACCCCCGCTTCACGGCGCAGTGTCCCATGCATTACCCCTCATCCCAAGGGTCCCTGGGCGGACATGGCGCCAACGTTGGATGGTCCAAACATGGTGATTGGTGTCCTTCGACGGCGCATCTTGGCACGTTGGCATGATTTTGAAATCTGGGCTTGCTCTTTGAACTGGTTGGCATTACGCGTCCCTCCTAAAGTGTGCCTGCTGGGCACAAGAACGCACGCGAACGTAAGACCCAAGCCAAGACGAGCGGGCCGACAGCCCAGCCCAACACGGCCATGTTTGGCCCTCCGCCCCTCTGGCTTGAGGTTCATCCGTCCTCATCCTACCCCTCGACGCCTTCAACCCGAGTGCAGGCCTTCCCTGCGGTCTTATAGCACTAGTGTGTTGTCCAGTCTGCGAGCTGCCTACCACTGGAAGGCAACGTGCCCTCAGCAAGGGTTATATGAGCATATTTCCCAGCAGGATGCGCCCCATCGGGATAGAGCTGGTACTTGGCTGCCACCCCTCCCGCTCAAAAGCTCATTCTCCCTCCCCCCCTCCGGCAGCCAAGCATCGCATTCTTAAGCCAGTCAGAGGGGCGCCGTCTGCTGCGAGTGTCGCACTCGCTCAAGCCCAGGATGTCAGCCCTACTGCACACACAAGGCCGTGCTCTAGCAGAGGTTCAGCGAACGAAAGAAGAACAAAGAAGCACAAGTAAGGAGCTCTGGCAATGATAACGAAAAACGGTGAAGAGTATGAACGAACGCACTCGCAGAAACTTAGAGCAACCAACGTGATTATCAGAATCATCCTCATCCTGCAGCGTAGCCAGCCCTCATCCTCATCCTCGCCCGTGCCCTCCTCCTCCTTCTCCTCCTCAGGGGCAGACGGGGTGGCGCGAGTCTCCCAGATAGACCCTCTCGTCCGACTTCATGAGGGAGAGCGCCTTGCTAATGAAGTTTGGGTTGGCGTGGGAGTGGTTGCTCCTGCAGGACTGCGGGACTGCATGAGGGAGGGGGGAGGAAGGAGGTGGGGGAGGGAGGAGGGAGGAAGAGGAGGGAGAAGGAGGGGGCTCTCTCGGCCAAATTGAGGATTCTCCAGTAGCCTAAGAGGCGGTCGACGGATTGAGGGGGAGGAGCCAGAAGCGTCATCAGTGTCAATGAAGATGATCGCCACCATTACCGTCACTGTCACCATTCTCGTCACCATTCGCATCCTCAGCATCATCACCATCACCATCTTCATCATCGACGTCGTCCTCAACATCGGCACCAACATCGCCATCAGCACCATGGACCCCATCATCATCATCATCATCATCATCATCATCATCATCATCATCATCATCATCATCATCATCATCAACCATCTCAGTAGCATCACCATCATAACAATCAACAACTGCAGCATCATCATCATCAGCATCAGCTGCATCATCACCAGCAGCACCATCATCAGCACCATTATCAACATCACCATCCTCACCAGCAGCATCATTGTCCTCAGCACTACCACCACCATCATCATCAGCAGCATCATCAGTATCATAAGTATCATCAACATCATCATCAGCAGCCGCATCATCATCAACGTCCGCATCAGCATCAGCATCGGCATCGTCATCATAGACAGCATCACCATCAACGCCAGCATCACCAACAGCAGCAGCATCAGTATCACCGTACGTATCCGTATAATCGAAACCATGGGCCCAACGATCGTCGCCATGATATGTTCAGCAACGCCCCACGTCCTCCGACTTCTCCTCCTTCATCCTCCACCTCCCTCCATCCTCCCATCCATGCCCATGCCCTCCGCATGTCCACTTCGGCGCACCCCTCACACGTTTCGTGGCCCCACAAAGGGTTCCACCGAAAACACCAACGGCACAATACACGTGGCCCTTTTCGGCACACCCCTCACACGCTTCGTGCCCCCCCCCCCACACACACATGTCGTGGCCCCGTGGGGAGCTCCAGCGAATGCCAACACGCCACTGGCCCGCACGGCGGCGGTGCCCTGTTTCGGCACACCCCTCACGCGTCGCGTGGCTCCATCAGGAGCCCAAACATGACCGCATGGCGGCGGTGCCTCCTTACACCCCTCACACACACACACACACACACACACACTCTCCGTGGCCCCATAGGGAGCTCCAGATAAGCCCCAGATGCGCATGGCGGCGGTGCCCCGTTTCGACACACCCCTCGCACGCTCGTGGCCCCACGAGGGGTTCCACCGAAACACCAACGGCGAGTCCGCGTAGCGCCACCGCGCCCATTTCGGACACCCCTCACACGCGTCGTGGCCCAAGGGGGGAGGGCATCGAAGGCCCCATTGGCAAGATCCGCATGGCACCACCGCGCCAACTTCGGCATACATCTCGCATGTTTCGTGGCTCCATGGGAAGCTCCACCAAATGCTCCAGCGGCTGGATCCGTATGGCGGCCGTGACTCATTTCAACGCACCTCTCACGCTTGCCATGGGTCCATTGTGAACGCCACCGAATGCTCCGATGGCAGGGTCTGCATGGTGGCGGTGCCTCATTTCAGCGCACCCCATCACGCGTGATGTGGCCACATCGGGGCCTCCAACTGAGGCCCGAATGCCACGGTCCGCATAATTAGCGGCGGTGCGTAAAATCCAAATGCCAGGATTCGCATGGCGGCAGTGCCTCATACTACAACCCAAATGCCAAAATCCGCATGGCGGCGGTGCCTCATTTCAGCACACCCCTCACACGTTTCAGGGAACTCCGATGGCCAAAAATGCCCGCATGGGTCCGCATGGTGGCGGTGCTAAATTTCAGCACCGTCCTCATACGTTTCGTGGCCCCATATGGAGCTCCAGCTATGGCCCATATGTCAGGGCCCGTACGGCGTCGGTGGTTAATTTCGACACCTCTCACACGCATCGTGGTCCCTAAAGTGATAGGAAGCTTCGTTAATGGCGCTAATGCTCTTTGTCTGTAAGGCGGCACCTCCCCATGTGGGCACACCCCTAACACGGCTTCTGCCCCACAAGGACTTCCCCTTCCTTCGTGCCACCTGTCTTGCGATACGTGCGCACGCCTGCATATGGTTGGGTCCGTCGCCAGGATGATGGGGGGGTATGTTCTGCCAGTCGGACGGCACGTCAATTCTTCCAGGCAGATGGCAAGTCAAATACACAACGGCGAAGCGCAGACGCGCCAAATGCGCGCCAACCGCCGGACAACGCGCCAAACGCACCGATCAGGCAACAATGAGCATAGCGAGGGCGCCAGCTACGCCCCAACCGCGTGCCAAAATTACAGTAATGCGCTCAATAAGGTGATCATGCTCTATGACATATATATATATATATACCTATACACGTCTATACATTATGTGTATATACCTGTACATATACACATGTATAAGAGCTTACTGCTTGGGGTCAGCGCAGGCGAACACCTGGAGGCGTCAACCTCATCTCCCTCCTTCTCCAGGCGACATCGACATGGACTTGTTGGATACTCCCAGGAAAGGACACGAGTCGGGCCTTCGGGGGCATATTGGGGGAGACTCTTGGAGTCGTGTCGGGCCTCGAGGGGACGTCGTTGGCGCCTCCTTGGGGTCTCCCCAAGACCACCTCTCGGCGTCGCCGCCCGCGAGCCTACCCGTGGGACCTCGAAGGAGCCGCTTGGGCTCTGTTGGCGGGCCTCCGGGGCCGTCTAAGCAGTCCTCTTGGGGTCGTCTCGGGCTGTCCTGGGTGGTTCGGGGGCTCTCGTGGGGTTCCCTGGAGCGCCTCCTGCGCCGCAGTAGCCGCAGTGGTGAACCCCAACGCGTGGTTGCTGACACTGCATTCTCCTTCGGCAATTTCTCAATTTGGGCCTCCCGAAATTGTCTCCGGGAGCATCAGGACAGGCTCCGGAGGCGTCTCGGGGCCCTGCAGGGCCTACTTGAGATACACATGAGGCGTCTTGGAACACTCTGTGGGCGTCTTGGACGTTCCTTGGGTGGTCTGGACGGCCTCAGGGCCCCTCTGGGTCTCATCCGTGGAGGCTCCCACGCTGCCTGGGGAGGCCGTTTGGGGTCGGTTTGGGCCGTCTTGGGCGTTCCATGGGCCGTCGTGGGGATCCCTGGAGCGCCTCGTGCGCAGTCGTAGACGCAGTGGAGAGCCCGAACGCGCGATTGCTGGAAACGTCGGTCGTCCGTAAGGAACTGCCCAATTTGGGTCTCCCAGCCCCAAAAAGGCACCGAATCGCTCCAACATCTCCGCCAGACGCTCACCGAGCCCTCCAGGTGGCCCCACCACTGACAAAGACGACGACGACGACGACGACGACGACGACGACGACGACGACGACGACGACGACGGCGACGACGACGACGACGGCGCGCGAAAGAAGCATAGTCGGGCGGGCGAGCGGGACATGGGATGCACCTGGCACTCGGTGATGGGACGGCGTCGACGGAAGGTCGGCAGGAGTGTCTAAGGGCATCTCGAGGGGAGCTTCGAAAACCTCTCAGTAACTTATTGGGGCCTCTTGGGGGCCTCTTGGGAGCCGTTTGGGGCCTCTTAGAGGGCTCAAAGGGCGGACAGCTCGAGATGTCCGTTCGTGTTCCGCTTCTGGGGTCCCTCTTGAGGCGGTCTCGGGGCCCTCTTGGGCTGCCTTGAAGGTCTCTGAGGCCGTCTGGAGGGCCTCTTGGGTCGTCTCGGTACCCTCTTGGGGGCATCCGAAACCGCGTTGGGAAAAAAAATAGAGCCTCCGGGACCGTCTTGGAGCGTCGGGAAGCCGAAAAAGGAGAAACATATATATATATATATATATATATATATAACAATGGCTTGCCTCGTGCGACCCTTTTGGGAGCGCTCTTAAACAACATTCGGGCAATGTTGGAAACCTTTCGGGCCGTCTGGAGGCCATCTTGGACGTGTTAAAACCAGACTTCGGCAGGCGATGGGCCCTCTTGGAGGCATCCTGGGCCCTCTTTCGTGTGTTCTGGGGCTATCTTGGGCCGCCTGGGGGCGCCCCTGGCGGCCCGGTCCCGCCATGCGCTGTCGGGGGCCCCCTCCCAGGCCCCCCCGCCTCGTGCCCAGTCATATATACATACATCGATACATACACATATGTATATATATATATACACACACACATAAATACATACATACATACATACATACATACATACATACATACATACATACATACATACATACATACATACATACATACATACATACATACATGCATGCATGCATGCATGCATGCATGCATGCATGCATGCATACATATATGCACATAAGTATATATACGACCGCCCTGCGGGCGATAAGGAGGTTGGGGGGGATTGAGATCAAATGCCCACCCTGACTGACCTCCAGCCTGTCACCTTGGGTTGGATGGATTGGACTGGGTGGCATACGATAAGATGGGACAAGATGGGTTGGATAAGGTAAGATGGATTGTATTGGACAAGATGGATTGGAGAAGATAAGTTGGATTGGATAAAAGGCCCGCCGCAAACGCCGAGAAAAATGAATTGATGGATTGGGTTGGGCGGATTGGATTGGATGGGATGAGATGGACTGGATAAGATAAAATGGGTTGAATTGGAATAAATGGATTGGATGAGATTGGATGGATTGGATTGGCCCGCCGCAGGCGCAGAAACAAATGAATTGATGGATTGGGTTGGGTGGATTGGATTGGGTGGAAGATAAGATGGGACAAGATGGGTTGGATAAGGTAAGATGTATTGGATAGGACAAGATGGATTGGAGAAAATAAGCTGGATTGGATAAAAAGGCCCGCCGCAGGCGCCGACAACAATGAATTGATGGATTGGGTTGGGCGGATTGGATTGGATGGGATAAGATGGATTGGATAAGATATGATGGGATGGATTGGAATAAATGGATTGGATAAGGTAAGATTGATTGGGTTAGACAAAATGGATTGGAGAAGATAATATGGATTGGATAAGAAAGCCAGCCGCAGGCACCGAAAAAAATGGATTATGAAATCAGCGACATGCGTTAGCGCCGGGACACCCGGGACACCCGGGACACCGCCTGGCCCAACCGGGACACCTCCTGGCCACCGGCGGACAGGAAACGGACTTTCGTTCCTACTGACACCTGGGGTACCCGGGGCACCGCCCGGCCCAACTGGGACATCTCCCAACCACCGGCGGACGGGAACAGACTTTCGCTCCTACTTCGGCCTAGCTACAGGAGGATCACGCGCAGCTTCGCCTCGCCCGCCTGCACGACACGAACACGAAACACAAACCGATTTCCCGGTGGGGCGCGTCCGTTTCACTGCAATCTCACCCCCTAAATTCCGATATATATATATATATATATACACACCTATACGACCACCCTTCGGGTGATAAGGAGGTTCGGGGGGGGGAACCAACGTCTCATTCGATCGGTCTCACTATCGATCTCAGTATCGATCTCACTATCGGTCTCGCTCGATCGATCTCACTCGATCGATCTCGCAATCGATCTCACTCGATATATCTCATTCGGTCGATCTCACAATTGATCTCACAATCGATCCCACAATCGATTACACAATCGATTTCACATTCGGTCTCAATATCGATCTCACTATCGATATCACAATCGCTCTCACAATCAACGTCATCATCATCATCATCATCATCATCATCATCATCATCATCATCATCATCATCAACATCATCAACATCAACATCATCACCAACATCGTCATCATCATGAGGGCACCGTCATCATCATCATCATCATCATCATCATCATCATCATCATCATCATCATCATCATCATCATCATCATCATCATCATAATCATCTTCATCAACGTCAGCATCATCATCGGGACAACATCATCATCATCACCATCATCATCTCATCATCAACATCATCAACATCATCATCATCATCATCAGCATCATCATCATCATCATCACCAGGACACAGTCATCGTCATCATCATCAGCAGCATCATCATAATCATCATGATTATCGGGACACCATCATGATCAGCATCGTGCTCATCATCAACATTATCATCAACATCTTCATCATCCTCGGGACACCATCATCATCATGATCAACGCATCATCATCATCGACATCATCATCAACAACATCATCATCATTGGGGCACCATCATCATCATGATCAACATCATCATCAACATCGTCATTATCATTATTATCATCATCGGGACACCATCAGCATCACCATCATCATCATCATCACCATCATCATCATCATCAGCATCATCATCGGGACACCATAATCATCATCAACATCATCATCACCAACATCATCGGATCATCATCATCATCATCATCATCATCATCATCATCATCATCATCATCATCATCATCGGGACACCATCATCGTCATCATCATCAACATAATCATCATGAGCATCATCATCCTCATCATCGGGACACTATCATCATCATCGACACCATCATCAACATGATCATCATCTTCATCGGGGATCATCCCATCATCATCATCATCATCATCATCATCATCATCATCATCATCATCTCATCTCATCATCATCCGCGGGACACCGCGGGACACCGGCGGGACACCGCGGGACACCGCGGGACACCGCGGGACACCGCGGGACACCGCGGGACACCGGCGGGACACCGCGGGGCCCCGGCCGCCCGGAAGGGAATCATTTGGTCCGGCCGCGCCTCAGCCACACGGGACACCAGCGGGACACCGGCGGGACACCGCGGGGCCCCGGCCGCCCGGAAGGGATCATTTGGTCCGGCCGCGCCTCAGCCACAGGAGACTTTTTCTCGCCCGCCCACGCAGCTTCGCCTCGCACGCACGGCACGCACGAACACGAAACCGAAACCGATTTCCCGGTGGGGGGCTCGCCGTTCCACTTCGATCTCACCCCCTCACCTCCGATATGTATATATATATATATATACATACATACATACATACATACATACATACATATGTATGTGCATACGTAAATGCACACATACATACACACGTACGTACATACAAACATACATACACACATACATGCATGAATACATGCATGCATACATACATACATACTTATACCATGATCATAGAAGGGCTGCGGTTCTGGAAATTCCCAAAGGCTGCCTGCCTGGACCAAAGCGGTGGCTGACACCTTTTCGAACGCGAGGCTGCTCCCAGCTTGCTGTATCGGATGTCTTTAATTAAACACACGCATTTATATCACATTCAGCGGACAAGGAACTCACGCCACTGAAAGAAAGGCCCACGGTGGGTCGGGTGGGAGCCCTGGCAAGTGCTTGAGGGCAGACACTTGCACAGCACACCCCACCCGCCCGCCTCGAACACAACATCTCATTAATACACGTGCATGCTGCTCTCTCCCATACGGATCACTGGGGGGCGGTAGTTCTGGAAATTCCCAAAGCCTGCCTGCAACTGAAGACCGGCTCAAAGCGATGGCCGACTCCTTTTCGGACGCGAAGCTGCTCTCAGCTCGCTGTATCGGATGTATTTAAACGGACAACGCTTGCCTGAACCTACATATATATATATATACATATATATATACATATATACACACATATATATATATATTCGTACCACACAATCGGCGGACAAGGACCTCACGCCACTGAAGGAAAAACCCGACCCTGGCACGCGCTTGCAAAACACACATCCAACACAACAGGAGTCAGCCCAAACCCGCCCCTGCGAGAGTCATCAACGAATTGAGAAACCATATTCAAGCAACACTACAGCGACGCGCCCTGCCCACTGAACGGCCATGAGCACCTGGCGCAACCCTCTGCGCACCCGAGCCTCGAGGCCTCCAAAAACAAAAACGTGCGCAACGGGGCCCCGCTGGATGTGCCAGTCGGGGAGCGCAAAAAAGAGCATATTGAGTCAGTTATTCAGGGACTCTGCACCCTGCTCATGCCCTATACTGGGGTCCAACTCGAGAGCTGACCAGAGAGGGTTCACCCAGGCACTCGAAACTGGCGCCAGCGACACCCCACTGGATGCCGGAGCGTCCGCCCTGGAGGATGACTGCCCCAAAAAAACAAATGCACGGAGAAAAAGAAAAAAAAATGTCAGGACAGCACGCGAGTGGAGCCTGAAATCAGCGGTTGCCTCATGGACACTGCCCTGGCCGCCTGGATCAGCGCGGCCCTCTCTGAGCCGGCCAGCATCTGGACCGCCTCGTCTCCTGAAGCCCCCAGCCAGGTCACCAGCACATCGCCATCGTCAGTCGCAGTACGTCGCTGCCAGGCCGTCGCAGACACGTCGCACACGTCAACTCCTCGCCAAAACTCCGGTGACGATGTCAGGGAGGACCGGGCCACTCCCAGGAGAAACGTCAAAGCTGATGATGTCATCGAAGAGGCGGCCTGCATACCCGAGCTCATGATCGAGCTAGCGGACTCGGTGACAGACGCCACTGAGCCCAGCACCATGGAGACGAGCGCGAGGGGCCCGAGTCCCAACCAGGAGGCGAGGGCGAGCACGGTCGGGGCTGCGCCCCCCTTGGTCGGCACGGCTGCGGCCAGCCCAACTCCGCCCCAGCGCCGCGCGCGCCCGGCCCAGGTCCTGGCCTTGCCTGGGCGGGCCGTGACCGAGCGCCTAGGAGCCGCGCGCGGTGCCAGTCGGCGCGCCGCTCGCCGCGCCCGACCAGCCGGGGGGCCCTGCTGGCCGCGGCGCCGCCCGAGCAGAGGTGCAGGACCCCCGGCTGCCTGGCGCCCGGAGCGGGGAATCTCAGGTCCAGCTCCAGGGCGCAGGCCGGCAGCGAGGCGCCCCGGAAGTTGACGGCGAGGTAGGCCCCGTCCGGGAGTCCGGGCCTGGCGCCCCCGCCTCGACGACCTCGCACAGCGCCGCGCCGCCGACCTGGCCCGTCGGGTCGTGCGTCGGCGTCTCCAGCGCCATCCCAGCCGTGAAGGCGCCGTGCTGAAGGGCTGGCGAGCCCATCCATGGGCCGTCCACCAGCCGCGCCAGCGCCGCCGCGCCGCCTCCAGCGGGCGCCGGCCCCGCAGCGGCCGCCACGGCCGCCGCGACGCCACCTCCAGCGCCGGCAGCAGCCGCCCCTGGCAGCGCGAGGGGCCCAGGCGCCGGCGGCGCGCCAGGGGGGGGGCCCGCCGCCGGGAGCAGGCAGCGCCGCCAGGGCGCCCACGAGGGCCGCGCCGACCCCAGCAGCCCCAGCAGCAGCGCCGGGCGGGGCCCCAGGCGCGTCGCCACCAGGCGCGGCACCCGGCGGGCCTGGCAGCGCCCCGGCCGCGACCCCCAGCGGGGGAGAGGCCGGCAGCAGCGCAGCGCCTCCGCCGCCAGGGGGAACGGCAGCGCCGAGGGGGGGTAGCGCAGCAGGCCCCGCGCCGGGGCCGCCTGCTGCCACACCCGCGCCCCCCTGGGCGCGCCCTCGGCCGCGGCCGGCCGCCGTGGCACCTCTGCCGCCGCCGCGTCCTCGGCCACGAGCGGGCTGCCGCATCGGCCTTGCCCTTCGCCTCGGCCTTAGCCTTGGGGGGCATCCTCCGCCAGCCCAGCCAGCGCCGCCAGGAGCGCCGTCAGGTGGCGCGCCTGCTCCAGCAGCACGCAGCACCGCCCGCTCGCCCGGCGTCAGCCGGGCGCGCCAGGCGCGTTGCCGCGCCAGCGCGCGGAGGTAGCACAACTCGCACACCTCCCAGAGCTCGCCGTTCAGGGCGAGCGCCAGGGACTCGCCGGGCCCCAGCCGCCCAGAGCACCACCCGCAGCATCGCACGGGCGGCCGCGGAGGCCACTCCCGCGGCGGTCCAGGAAGCGCCGGGACCGCCTCCTGGATGGGCCCCCAGGCTGGAGGCGGGGGCCCGTCGCCAGAATCAAACATGCCCCGCAGGGCCGAGAAAAGCCTGAAAGGCTGAGTCACAACAGCGGATGCCATGCATTCTGCTTCTCGGCCATGATCACCCCGCACCCCCTGTTCTCCCTCCACCGACTTATCTACCGCAAGCGTTTATATATAATATAATATACTATAATACAATATACTATAATGTAATATAATATAAAATATCATAATATAATATAATATAAAATATAATATAATATAATATAATATGATATACTATAATATAATATAATACAATACAATATAACAGCATATAATATAATACAATATAATATAATATTATATTATGATATGTTATATAATATAAGAAAATACAATATTATATTTTATAATATAATATAATATAATATAATATAATATAATATAATATAATATAACATAGCATAATATAATAAATGTAATATAATATAATATAATATATATAATATAATATAATATAATATAATATAATATAATATAATACAATACAATATGATATAATATAATATAATATAATATAATAGAATGTAGTATAATATAATGTAATATAATATACTATAATATACTATAATATAATATGATATAATAAAATATAATATAATAAGGTATTATAACATAATACACTTTAAAATAATATAATATGATGTAATATAATATAACGTAATGTAATATAATGTAATAATGTCATACATATAATATATATATAAGAAATATAGATTGGACACTCGCGATGGACCTCCGAATTTGGCATCGCTGCGATCGAAGCCGGATTGCAGCATTCAGGAGCGATTGACCCACATCTGGCACAGTTGATGGCCGAGTCGCAGCGCCGCACGTGCTTCGGGGTCGGTCACTCGGACAAGTTTAGAGGAAGTCTACGATGGGATATCGCCTGGACAGGGAACAGCCGTCTCTCGGTTTAACGCCGTTCTGACGCGTCCTCTTAGCGTGGTGGTAGATCGGCTAGGATAAGAAAGACTTCTGCTCGAATGTGCCTTGCATGATAATGGCCCGCCGGCTGTGAGGATGCAGGATGATGAGTGCGAAACCGCGGCTGGTATGACACGTCTGCAATATATCAAAACCCCGACAATCCTGGACAACAATGAAGTATTCAATCATCTGAAGGTGGCCATGCACGTTCTTCATGAGTCGTCTGCGGCGCAACTTCAAGAGCCGAACGATGGTCGGGGAAAGAATTGTGCTAGAGGTCAGCTTCGTGGTCCACTTCGCGAGCAGCTCCGATCATAACTGCATCGAGAGCATAGGTTTAGCTTGGCAAGCGTGCGTCTCACATTGATGAGGAAGCAATACAAGCACACATGATCGATCATTCCGCTCGACAGCTCGTGGCGGCCCGAAGCTACACAACGGACGCAAGAGCACGGACATGCAAAAGGGTCCAGTTCAACACAGCATTATCACGAAACCAAACATTGACATGCGGGTAAAAATGATGCATGCCGAGGCGTTGACATGGTCGCGGCTCTTCCAGCAGCTCGAGATAGGGCATGGACTGAAGCACTCGAAGTAATAACGTCCTGAGGCGGCACGCATGCCTCTAAGCGTTGCGATCAGCGACTGGCATGGTACACGCGACGGGCCCTGACATGCACTTCTGTAATGCACGGGTGCTTGTCGTTTCTGGGCGCCCCAGCCTGCAAACATTGCGACGGATTCGCAGATAGAGAGATGTTGAGTGCGTGGTGGACCGCGGACCTGCGACTCTGCATGCCCTGGTGGTTACAGGCGGCACGAGTGATTCTTGGATGGGATTGGTTGTCGACGACTTGCAGTGGCTAAATCATACTGTAGTGGAAAGAGCCGTGGGTGTCCAACCTACAGCGGGTCGGCCTGTCATCATTCAACAAAAAACGCAAATATCTGCATCTGCAGGGTCAACAACAAGCTTGGAATCCAATGTCCTTTCAATTGTGCCGCCGCCGCCGACTACCCAAGACAACAACCGGAGGTTTCTGTGTTTCGAGCGCGGGGCAACTTTCAAAACTCAGCAAACGTGGCGATCATATCGGTTCGTGAGCACGGAGGAAACGTCGTCGCATGTTTGTTATGCTGACACGGGGTATTGCCGTGTCTGTGCTTCAGGTTGTCACACACGGAAGAAAATCTGAACGTTTGCTGATGAGACTGACGGCGCCACCACCATCGCCGTACTTTTATGACGAGGTGGAGGACAAGGATGTCAAGGAGACAGCACGCTTGAAGACGGCTGCTGACCCTGAAGCATAAGCTTCATGTCCTCCGGCGCGTGGCCCCGCATACTCACAATGGCATCGAGGAATCGAGAAATACCAGTTTGAACCACCAAGTGTGCAGGTACCATATGAACAAGTGGTACAGGTCATACTTCCTCTGGTTGTGGTTGACGATGAAAGCAACGCGGATGTATTTTGCATATACGATGGGAAGTGTCCAAGAAGACAGATCACTGATTCCTGAAATTGACAAACGCAGATGGCTAAACTCTCAAGTGCGCGAGCTGACTGTGCGTAACTTTGGCGTGGACGAGACCATTAGTCAAGGCGTAATCAATGGTCTCATCAGAGATACTTGAGCAAACCGAAAGATTTTCCCCTTGAGGCCCAGATGACAAATTCGAAATGTCGTTGGCTTTAGCGGATGCGGACGCAACGATCATATCGCGCTCGCTTCGAGGTGGGGTGCGGCATATGTTATGGGAGGCAGCGGGAGTTTGCCAGGCCCGGTGTGGCGCTCGAGCGCCCGCATGTTATGGAGGCTGCGGGAGTTGGCCGGGGCAGCTGTGGCGCTCGAGCAACGACATGTTATGGGACGGGTTCGGAGAGGCGGCCAGGCCCGCGGTGGCGCTCGAGCTCCCGACTTGGGCACCGCGGTCGTTTTCCCTCCTCCTCCCTCCTCCCTCATCCGCCTCTTCCGGGCTCTTCGTTTGCCCTCTTCCTCTTTTTCGTCTCTCCTTTTGTTCCTCGTCGTCGTCCTCTCCTTCCTCTCCGTCCTTCCTCCCTCGTCATCCTCTTCGCCCGCCCCTGGTTTGTGCTTCCATATTTGTCCCCGTGCGTTGTGTCTCTCGGTAAGGAAACCCCTCCCCCGTAGAATCATAGTTTGGGCTGCAGGTCCAAGGCTCCGTGGATCCATTTCCCCTTGGGTCCCTTTGTATTACTTAGAAAAATTATTCCAAGAAAAGAATTGGATCCACGAAGCTTCCACGCCAAAAAAATGGATCCAGAACGCACGGAAATTGGATCCACGTGACTCTCGCACACACGTACTTGCATCCAAATGGATCCTTGCGTTCCCACGCAAGAGGAAAAAACCTTCGGCCTGGGGATGAAGAGTTTTGAGCCCCTTCTGCCCTTCAGCACAGGGGCGGTGGTGGTACGTGTTGGCGGGGGACACGGGGGTCAAAATCTGCACCCCTTCTGCCCTTCAGCACAGGGGCGGTGGTGGTACGTGTTGGCGGGGGAGACGGGGATCAAAATCCCAAGAGTTCTGCACCCCTTCTGCCCTTCAGCAAAGGGGCGGTGGTGGCACGTGTTGGCGGGGGACACGGGGGTCGAAACCCCATGAAGAGTTTCGCGCCCCTTCTGCCCTTCAGCACAGGGGCGGTGGAGGCACGTGTTGGCGGGGGAGACGGGGTCAAAACCCCACTTGAGCAAACCGAAAGATTTTCCCCTTGAGGCCCAGATGACAAATTCGAAATGTCGTTGGCTTTAGCGGATGCGGACGCAGCGATCATATCGCGCTCGCTTCGAGGTGGGGTGCGGCATATGTTATGGGAGGCAGCGGGAGTTTGCCAGGCCCGGTGTGGCGCTCGAGCGCCCGCATGTTATGGAGGCTGCGGGAGTTGGCCGGGGCAGCTGTGGCGCTCGAGCAACGACATGTTATGGGACGGGTTCGGAGAGGCGGCCAGGCCCGCGGTGGCGCTCGAGCTCCCGACTTGGGCACCGCGGTCGTTTTCCCTCCTCCTCCCTCCTCCCTCATCCGCCTCTTCCGGACTCTTCGCTTGCCCTCCACCTCTTTCTCGTCTCTCCTCTTCGTCCTCGTCGTCGTCCTCTCCTTCCTCTCCGTCCTTCCTCCCTCGACTTCCTCTTCGCCCGCCCCTTGTTTGTGCTTCCATATTTGTCCCAGTGCGTTGTGTCTCTCGGTAGGGAAACCCCTCCCCCGTAGAATCACAGCTTGGGCTGCAGGTCCAAGGCTCCGTGGATCCATTTCCCCTTGTGTATTACTTATGGGAAAAATGTTTCAAGGAAAAGAAGTGGATCCACGAAGCTTCCACGCCAAAAAACTGGATCCAGAAGACCCGGAAATTGGATCCACGTGACTCTCGCGCACACGTAGTTGAATCCAAATGGATCCCTGCGTTCCCATGCAAGAAGAAAAAACTTTCGGCCTGGGGATGTATTCTCGATGGACGGATGTGTGGCGTGATGTGCGAGCTTCCGAACACATATGTTTTTCAATACGGCCGGGGGCAGGAATGTCTGAGTGGAGCTACGCGCAGGAGCGCGATGCTTGAGAATAAATTGATGCGGAGTTGGGGCCATGCTGCTCCATGTTTGTTAACGTACTCTTTCCATTGTATACACGGCCACGACTGGGCAATGGCCAATGTATGGGGATCGATGTATTTATGGTCCAGGGTCTGGGCCCCCCCACCCCCTCATGCTGATGCCATCGGTTTGCACCCCCCGCGCGATGGCCCCCCAACCCGTGTGGGTGTGGTGTGGTGCTGCGGGTGTGGCGTGTGTGGCGTGGTACTGTGGCGCTCCAGGAGAGCTCTGGAGGTCGTCGTCGCTGCCGCCGCCGCCGTCGTCGCCGGAGGGCTCCAGAGGTCGGCGGCGCCGCCGCCGCAGCCGGCGCCGCCGCCGTCGTCGTCGTCGTCGCCGTCGCCGTCGTCGTCGTCGCCGCAGTTTGCGTCGCCGTCGTCGTCGTCGTCGTCGTCGTCGTCGTCGTCGTCGTCGTTCCCCCCCATCCCATCAGGGGGGGGGGCGAGGGACCCTGAGACCCATCTCCTGTGGGGTGGGGGCCGTGGGCCCAGAGCCTGGGATCACATATCACGAACCTTTCTTTGACGTGAGCCTCCATGGTGACCAGAAGGAAAGCCCCATGACACGCATACTGCGAACCTGGAGGCGGGCTACCAGTTCTGGTGAGTGAGGCTGCGCGACGTGGGCGACAGCCTTGTGAGCGATGAGCTGGACGTCTCCTCGAGGGCCCTGCCAAGCCAGCTTGAGAGCTGGCTCGGCCGCGCTACTGGCCAGTATCCCTCTGAGAAGCAGCGAAGATTTTCCCCCCATGGGCCCAACGCCTCCGAAGGGTGCCGTGACGATGGCCAGCGAACGCCACACGGGGGAGCAGCGGGGTCCCCCCCCATGGGCCAACTGGCTCTGTGGGACGCTCTCCGTTGTTTCTGTTTTTCCTCTCTTTCGCTCTCTCTCTCTCTCGCGCCAGGAAGCCCCTTGCAATGAGCAGGAAGGTGGTGCGGGTTCCGCATGGTTCCGCGGCCGCGGCCGCGGGTAACGAGCGGGTAGTGAGTCAGACACCGCGGAAGCTTCCCTTGTGGCGCGAGCGCAGCAGCAGCAGGGGGAGAAGAAGAACGAGGAGTAGAAGAAGGATCAGGAGCACGAGGAGGCAGAGAGTGGAGGACAACGTTTACCTACGAGGGAAGAGTGGAGAAGGAGAGAGGAGAAGAAGGCCTTGCAAATCCGCCGATTCTTGGGGTCACGGCGTGTGAGATGCTTCCCCCTCCCCTAACCCCTCCCCCGGGGGCCTGGTCCGGCCGGTTTGGAGGGGGGGGGGGGGGGGGGGGGCAAATCCATCATCCGCACACTTGGAGCCTCAGGAGGCCCCAAAACGGGCCAAAAAGGTTCCAAAGGTTCCCGGAACGGTCCAAGAGAGCTACGAATCGACGAAAGATAGCCCCAAAGCGCCGAAGATTGCCTCCACACGGCTCCAAATGTCTCCAAGACGTTTGAAACAATATTACGAGGCGCCCCAAAGAGGCCCTCCAGAAGCAAGAATCCTCCCATTCCCCAGGTAAAACGTATATTTTCACCACTTTCGCCCATTCGGCTTCCACGCGGCGCACAACGGCCCAAGAAGCCTCCAAGAACGACCCTCGCCAGCCCAAGAGGCTCCCAAGAAGGCTCCAAGACGGCGTCCGGGCGATCCACGAAGGCCCCAGAAACCATAGCAAAGGCTTAGGAAAGCCGCAGGACGGTCCCAAGAGGACCCCAAGACGGGGCAAGAGGGCCCCCAAAGGCTGGTCCAAACCACCCAAGATCGTCGCCAGACGGCCCCATGGGTGTCCAAGTCGTTTGAAAACGCGACTACGAGGCGCTCCAAGAAGGCCTCCAGAAGCAAAAACCATCTCATTCCGCAGGTAAAACGTACATTTGTAGCACATTCGCTTCTTGGGTTTTCACGAGGCCCACAACGGCCCAATAAACCTTCAAGATCGACGCCTGTCACCCGAAGAGGCTCCCAAGAAGGCTCCAAGACGGCTTCCGGGCGCCCCACGAAGGCTCCAGAAACCATAGCAACGGCCCAGGAAAGCCGCAGGACGGTCCGAAGAGGGCTCCAAAACGGGCCAAGAGGGCTCCCAAAGGCTGTCCGGACGGCCCACGCGGGGGACGATTCGGTCCAAACCGCCCAAGATTACCTCCAGACAACCCCATGGGCGTCCAAGACGTTTGCATACGCGCCTCGTGGACTTTCAGCATATTCGCTTCTTGGGCTGCCACGAGGCCCACAACGGCCCAGTAAACCTCCAAGATCGACCTCTGGCACCCCAAGAGACTCTCCAAAAGGCTCCACGACGGCCTGCGGGCGCTCCACGAAGGCCCCAGAAACCATAGCAACGGCCCGGGGGAACGGCAGGACGGTCCTGAGAGGGCTCCAGAACGTGTCTAGAGGGGCCTCACAGGCTGTCCGATCAGGCCACGCGGGGGACGATTGCTGCCGCCCCAAGGGGCCGCCTGTGTGGCGTAAGCCAATGAGTATCTGTTTGCTTCTCAGGCCCGAGCAGCTTGGAGTCGATTGAAACACATGCGCCCTGAACAAATCGGCAATACAGCTTCTCGGGCAATCTGAGTACGCAGTCCCATCCTCACGAAGGAGGACACAAGCTACTGCTTGATTCGCCGTGCAAGGATGCAGCAGGTTCCCGATAACAATTTGGATTGCAGGTGATACAAAATGCATCATGTGAGTCTCAACCGAAAACGCCTAGCATCAGAACAATTCCGTGTATGCAAGCATGTTGCGGATGTGGTCGAATGCTAGCCGTTGACATCATGTTGGCACGAGGCCACGTGCGCTCCCCCTCCCCCCCCGCAAAAAAAACGATGAAAAAAACATCTCAAGAGGAGATCCGCCAAGACGCCCACAAGTTGGTTCACCCGAGAATCTGCGGGAGACGACTGCAGCAACATCGGGCCCAAGACGGGCCCGAACCCCCCGACGGACCACCAACTGGCTCGCCCAAGAGGGCCCCAAGTGGACCCAACGAAGCCCAAGTCTTCCAGATGCCTTCAAGAGGGGAAGCGAGGAGGGAGAGGAGTAAAAATGAAGGAGGATACCGAGGCTGCAGTAGAAGAGGGAGTTTAAGACCCACGGCATCTCAGAAGAGCGCTGAACTGGAGCGGGTCTGAAGCTCAATGGCCTCCCTGCTGTGCTGCCACGTTGGCACGTTGGTGGGGTTCGCGACCAGCCGCGAACTAGGAGGACAGGTGGATGAGACCGTGACTTGCACGGACAAAACGGGTATTACGTCGCGAGATCGCGCTCTCAAGATCCGAAACAGCAGTATGCGATACTGCGCTGGCACGGTGGCTGGGTTTGCCCCAGGCTGCTGTGTGTGAAGAGAGGCGGACGGATCGCCGGCCGAGCTGAGAGGTCGCCCTCGCGGTGGCCGCCCTCGGGAGGGGCGGGGAGTCCAGGGCAAGAGCTAGAACCCGGCACAGGGCCTACGTGGCCAGGCGCTCGCTGCAGTGCTGTGGAGCAGGGTCACCTTGTGCACGTAGCGCACCCAGCACGCGTGGCACATCTCGTGAGCGTCGCGCACCTGGAGTCTGTGTTGGTTTCCAATAACTGTACGTCCAATGGCTATTCCTGCCTGTGCTCTATGCTGCATCCTGGGTGCTACTTGTTTGGTGGTAGGGCGAGTGGGAGTGAGAAATGCAGCTCCTGGAATTCCGCTGGGAACCTGGGTCTGGACGGGGGTGGTGGGCGCGAAGGGTTAGAGCGTCGAATGTGGCCCAAGATTGCTCCAAGAGGGCCTCCAATTTCCACAGATGGCCTCCAGCATGGCCAAAGGTACCGCGAGATGGCGCGAGATGACCTGCAACATTTCCAACATGCCTCGGCGGCTCCAACTGGCCACAGAGCGTCCCAAGGAGGCTCCCGAGGAGACAGCATTCTTCGAACACATACGCTCATTTCGCATGCCTGCTCCCACCCTCTCGCTACCGATGGCACTCAGCGCCTCCCGCAGTGGCAGGAAACGCCCTGCAAGGACTCGTGAGGTGTGGCCGTTAGGGACGCGAGGCTATGTTGTGGCATCCTTGATGCACCGGCAGCCTGGGTCCTCCCGTCCCCTCCTGGGGTAGTGGCCAGGAAGCTGAGCTCACCGCGGGCCGCCCTGGTGCAACTGGGGAGCCAAATGGCGCAGACGGAACCACCGTCTCTTTTCGACACGGACTGCGCCACTATGAATCCGGCTTGCGAAACTTTGCCACACACACACACATAAAAAAAACGTGCGCAGTGGCTGCTGACGAGGCACAGCACGCTTCAAATCCGCCATTGTACCGCTGGACAATTGGTGGAGTGACATCAGTCAGGTCCCTTCGAACTCTCCTCCTTGAGGGCTGCAAGATGTACCAGGTCAGACGATGGCCCCCCGCCGTAGTACCCCGTCGGGCGGACGCGTGCAGCCTGCAGTGGCGGTGCAGGGTCGAGCAGCGGCTTCGGCTCTGCATCGGGGTGCCGGGCCGTCGCCTGGCGTGGCAGGGCCCCTTGGGGCTGGCCAGCAGGCTCTGCAGGGTTCCCACCCTTCCCCCCAGGGGGGGGGGAAGGGCCCCAGAGGGAGGGGGGCGGTAGCGCGGGGCGCGCTCCTGTAGATGCGCCACTGGGCGTCCAGGTGGTACACGTACTGAGACTGCCCAGGGCGAGCGCGCGGCGAGGGCACTGCTGACAGCTCGCCGCCGTCCGAAGACCAGCCCCACCAGGCTGGCCCACGAAGCGGCGACGACGACGAGGAGTACCGACAACGTGGACGTCTCTAGCCACTCGGGGACCTCTGGAAGCCTCCCGAGGCCTCTAGGATTCGGGGACCTCTGGAGGCCTGGGAGACCTCCGGGCGACAGCGAAGGGAGAGAGGAGCGAGCGGGAGGCGCAGACCCCGACATCCGACGTCGTGAGACGTAAAAGTATGCGACGTCGCGACAACGTCACGACCAAGGCTCCCGACCCCATCATCGTCGTCGTGGTGGACGTGATCGTGATCGTGGTCGTGGTCGTGGTCGCGGTCGTGGTCGTGGTCGTGGTCGTGGTCGGTCGAGGATCGAGGATCGAGGCTTTTGGGCGCTCTTGCGGCGGAGCAAAGTGCCTCACGGACGACAGGCGCCAGGAGATGTCTGGAGGCGATCGTGGCCTCTCTCGAGCGGATAAAAAAAACAGTTGTCTCACGTTGTAAGACACAGTTCCGTTTGTCATAATAACTAAACACAAAAAAAACGCAGCGTACGTACATAGTGCTCGGCCTCTTGGGATTGTTCGTTGCGTATAACTATACTATACTCAAGGAATTAGAGATATACCAAAAAACAACTATTTCCCAACCATCCTGTGGTGTTGGGTCCTCGTTTTGAAGAGACGGTCCCCGCGTTCTCCTCCTCTCGTGCCCCCCCCCCCCTCCTCCCTACCGTCCGCGTGCGTCCCGCACACTCAGTACAGCGTTTCGTGGCCCCATAGGGAGCCCCACCAAAGGTCCCAGTGCTACCGTCCGCATGCGTCCCGCACACCCAGTACAGCGCCTCGTGGCCCCATAGGGAGCTCCACCGAAGGTCCCAGTGCTACCGTCCGCATGCGTCCCGCACACCCAGTACAGCGTTTCGTGGCCCTCCTCCCCCTCCTCCCTGCGTTTCACCCATCTAATACAGCGCTTCGTGGCCCCATAGGGAGCCCCACCGAAGGTCCCAGTGCTACCGTCCGCATGCGTCCCGCATACCCAGTACAGCGCTTCGTGGCCCCATAGGGAACTCCACGAAAGGTCCCAATGCTACCGTCCGCCCTCCTCCCCCTCCTCCCTGCGTTTCACCCACCCAGTACAGCGCGTCGTGGCCCCGTAGGGAGTCCCACCGAAGGTCCCAAAGCTACCGTCCGCATGCGTCCCGCACACCCAGTGCAGCGTTTCGTGGCCCAATAGGGAGCCCCACCGAAGGTCCCAGTGCTACCGTCCGCATGCGTCCCGCACACTCAGTACAGCGCTTCGTGGCCCCATAGGGAGCCCCACCGAAGGCCCCAGAGCTACCGTCCACATGCGTCCCGCACACCCAGTACAGCGCTTCGTGGCCCCATAGGGAGCTCCACCGAAGGTCCCAATGCTACCGTCCGCATGCGTCCCGCACACCCAGTACAGCGTTTCGTGGCCCTCCTCCCCCTCCTCCCTGCGTTTCACCCACCCAGTACAGCGTTTCGTGGCCCCGTAGGAAGCCCCACCGAAAGTCCCAGTGCTACCGTCCGCATGCGTCCCGCACACCCTGTAGAGCGCTTCGTGGCCCAATTGGGAGCCCCACCGAAGGTCCCAGCGCTACCGTCCGCATGCGTCCCGCACACCCAGTAAAGCGTTTCGTGGCCCTCCTCCCCCTCCTCTCTGCGTTTCACCCACCCAGTACAACGTTTCGTGGCCCCATAGGGAGCTCCACCGAAGGCCCCAGTGCCCCCGTCCGCATGCGTCCTGGAAGCCCAATCCCACCAGCCCTCTGGGCGTCGGTGGTTTAGAGCGTTTCCTCTTCCACCCCTCCCTCTTCCCCTTCGGGAAGGGGTTTACCCCTCTCCCTGCCCCCTCCCCACTGACCTGGACAGGAGGGGCGGGGAGCGGTCAGAGCGTCCAAAACGGCCTCGGCGAGGAAGCCAAAATCATTGATTTTACTATGGTTTTGGCCCCATTTTGGCCTTCTGAGGGGGCAGGGCTAATTAAAGCTCCCCTCTTATTTGAAGCCAAAATCATTGATTTTACCAAGGGTTTGGCCCCATTTTGGCCTTCTGAGGGGGCAGCGCTAATTAAAGCTCCCCTTCTTTGAAGCCAAAATCATTGATTTTACTAAGGTTTTGGCCCCATTTTGGCCTTCTGAGGGGGCAGCGCTAATTGAAGCTCCCCTCTTCTTTGATCGAGTTCCTCCAAGATGGCCCCAAGAAGCGCCCAGGAGGCACCAAGAGGCCCCAAGATGGCCCCAAGATGGCCCCAAGAGGCCCCCAGGAGGCCCCCAAGAGGATCCCAAACGGCCCAAAGAGTGGCCCCCCCGAGGCACCCAAGACGCCGAAAAGCCCCTCAGGACGACCCTCTACTCGCCTGGGCGTCGTTTCTGGACGGGCTGGTGGGGATACGCGAAGCGCCTAGAATTTGGTATTTTCAGCCACCCAGTGCAGCGTTTCGTGGCCCCATAGGGGGCTCCACTCAAGGCCTTAGCGCCACCGTCCGCATGCGTCCGGGAAATATAATCTGGCAGTTTCACCGGCGCAGCGCAGCGTTTCGTGGCCCCATAGGGGGCTCCTCCGAAGCCCCCAGTGGGACCGTCCGCATGCGTCCCGGTAATCCAATTTGGCATTTTCGCTCACTCAGTAGAGCGCTTCGTGGCCCCATAGGGAGCTCCACCGAAGCCCTCAGTGGGACCGTCCGCATGCGTCCCGGAAACCCAATTCGGCACACCACCCACACAATACACCGTTCCCCCCGCCCAGTGCAGCGCTTCGTGGCCCCATAGGGAGCTTCACCGAAGCAGATATTCACAATTACGGTACCCACAACTGCATATGGTTGGGACCTTCGCCAGGATAATTATGCGAAATGCTAAAAAATGCGTTTGTAGATGAAACAAATATTACGAGCAAGGACTGGGAGAGCAGAAAAACAACCTTCATTCTCCGCCGGCCCCCCTGTGGGGCCACCAGGCTGCGTGGTAGAGACTTTCCTGCAAACTGCTCCAGTTTCAGTTTGCATTGTCATAATTATGCGTTCTGATTCATACTGTCAACTGTTACTGTCCGCGCGAGAGGGGTGACCGAAAACGAACCAGGCACCGTCACCGAATCGCGTTGTCTGACGAAACAAATATTTTGCGCCTCCGATGCAAGAATCTTTTGTAAGGGTTCACGTATCAGGGTACAGAACCTCTAGGGATCACACAGCCTGTGCCAGCATGACTGCTCTCACTTTGGAATCGATGTCGCAGCTTCTCGCTACCAAATTGCAGGAGAACCTCGCACCCATCAAGCAGGATATCAAGAAAATCGACGAGACCCTCGTTGCCCATGACAGCCGGCTGACCAAGCTGAAAGAGGCAGTCTTCAGGGAGCGCCAACTCTTTCGTGCCTTCCTTCATGAAGATTCGGGGCTTCTGTGAGTGGAGGGACCGTAAGCAAAAGGGAATCGCGAGGCCCCAGGCAACTCTCATGGTTAATCAACTAAAGGCTAGGCTTCCCGCAGACCTCCAGGACAAGGTTGGGACTATTGAGCTCCGCGGATCGCGCGTGCACAAGCTTACCGTACACGTTGTGCCGCCACATGCCACAGAGATCGCTGTCTTATTTCGGGAGGCTCTCCAAAACGATGCCACCTTCAAGTACGACGATAATCTTCTTTTCACCACCGTCCAGAGGGAGCCCGAGGAGCAAAAGAGGTTCGAGGCAGGAGGACGGGCCAGGGCCTTCTTGGAGGTGAAAGCTAAAGAGAAGGATCCCCAGTCTGTCGTGAAACATTCTGGCCCTCCAGACTTCTTGCTTACGGTTAAGACGTCCGCGGGCGACAGGCTCATGGGCGCGGTCGACGCGAAGGGGCAGGTGCAGTGGGAGAGCGGCCCAGTCCAGACCAACTTCGGCGTCCCCGTCGAGACGTTCGAGGCCGACCTTCGGGCATTCAGGTCTCAATGATACAGCTGGCCGCTACCGGAAACGTGTTTCACCGTCATCTGATGGAATACTTGCAGAAAAAGGGTTTCATCAGCGATTACGGGAGTTTACTGGGGACTTCGTCGCGCTGCTGCAGGAGGTTCCTACCTGGGGTGCATGAATATACATATTGCGGCCATACTGCATTGTCTTCCAAACATTGTGACTGTGTCATTCTTATTCCTAGATCCGGGATGCGGGCGCTCAGGGAGTTCAGTTCGGGGGACTATTGGTTCGGCGCTGCAGTGGGGAACATAATTTACATTTCAGCTCACGTTGTAGACCATCTTGAAGAAGATGGGAAGGCTCAACGCGTGTTTGAAGAAACCTCGTTGTTCGTCCAGCTCCGAAGTTGCCAGGTGGAGGAAAACGGGGAGCTCTTGAGAAAGAAGTTGTGGACACAAACCATGTCATCGGCGAGAACAGTGAAGTCCCAAATCGATGCCATAGGCGTGTCTGCTGGCGTGCTCGGGGAGGCGTAGGCTCAGAAGATGAAGGGCAAGCTGTTCAATCGCTCCGACCATAAACCAGTTCTCGCACAGTTGACTTGCCACGGCACCATAAACGATATTGCGTCTCCCACTTCATCTTCGGAGTAGTCTTGCTTTCGACAGCTTTGCATTGACAAGGTTGGTCTTGACCTGCCAGCTTATCAGCAGTCGGTTCTGCGAGCGGCTGTAGACATTCATTTCGATACTACCTACTCCCGAGTGCGGCAACGCAAGCGCGAAATCAACAACCCTGTCAAGATGGCCAGGCGGGCAGTTGCCAATGCCGAGCCCGGTTGTAAAGAAGGTTTGGTCCGAGATCTCCGCCGGACCATCCGCAAGGCGAAACGTATGAAGAACGAGTCCCGCTTGAAGAACATGTCCACGGAGGACAAGCCGTGCCGCACGCCCGCCACGTTGCTCATCAACGGCATCCCCTCGGCGGACAGGGACGCTTGGCGGCAAGCAGCCTTCGACTTTGGCAAACAGAGGTTCGGGGATGCTCAAAATTCACATGCTGTCCAACATCACCGTATTTCTTCCCTGGAGGCGGTGGCCAGAAACGAGTGTTTGGATGGGCAGGTTGGGCCCAAGCTTTCTCGCTGGAACGTTCTGCAAGGGAGGGCCAAGCTAAAGTTGGGGAAGGCTGCTGGCAGTGACGGCGCCGTGCCAGAGATGTATAAAGCTATGCCGATTCTCAGCGTATTTGAATTCTGGAAGATTGTCGCCCATCAATTTTCTGATTCTTCGTCCCCAGATCCGGAAAGCTGGAAGAAAATCGATTTTACCGGCATCCCCAAAACGCCGCACCCGAAGGAGTTAGCCGAGTTCCGGTGGGTGGGCAAGCTTGACGTCTGCTCCAAATGGTACGCCTTAAGTCTGCAGCCGCACATTCAAAGTTCAATATCCCCCAGCTTGGTGGCTACGTATGGGTTCAGACCAGGTTGTCCATGTCACGATATTTTTTGTTTGATCCGGCAGTGCGTCTTCACAGCGAGCTGTTGGGGAAGAAATCTCATTCTGGGCGGGTTGGATATTGAGACCGCTTTCGACACCATGAATCATGCTATGATGGTATATACTTTCCAATCCTGGGGTATGCATCTCAACCTGATCAAAGCATTGCTGCGGGAGGTGCCTGGTATGGAATGCAATCTTGCTCTACCTGGAGCTGACCCTTCCGAACGTTTGATTTAGAACGCGGAGGAAAGCAAGGAGGAAATGAGACAACCGAGGAGTTCAACATCATGCTGGAGGGAGCCTTGGGGACTCTGGTCGGATCATGGTCTCAACAAGGCTACGGCTATGCGCTGGACGAGGACGGGGAGCACCGCGTTACCCATCTGATCTGGGCGGACAACATTTTCCTTTTGGCTTCTGGCATGCAGGAATTCTCGCATATGGTACAGGACGTGACGGATGCGATCCGGCGGATCGGCTTCCGTTGGAAGCTTTCCTCTTTAGAGTGCATGTTGTGTGGACCTATATCGAGGGAGGGGGTGGATCAGGTAGAGGTCGCAGCAAACAACACGTACGTTTTCCGGCCTGTGCAGCACATGTCCATACTGGGAGTTCTCGTGAGTTCCGAGGGTGACACCCACACCAGCGTTGAGCATGAACTGGGTGCTGCAGAAAAGAACCTGTGGACCAATGCCCGGGCCTTCAAGGGGCGAGGGAGTATCCAATCAAAGCTCAGGGCGTGGGCCAGGGGGCCGGCGGGGAGCGCAGCCTATGGATGTGCGTCTTGGCATTTGTCAAAACATACGCTTTTGAGAGTGAAGCGTTGGGAATTCAACATGCTGCGCCGTGTACTCCGACTGCGGTGAAAAGCTGACGAGGGGCATGGCCAATACATGATTCGCAGCGCCCGTTTCCTGGAGCGCCAATTCCAGAAATCTGACATCCGACCACTGCACAGCCGCATTTTGAGAGAGGTTTTCAAAAATGCATGGCGAGAGACGTCTTCACCCTTGACAGCCCGGCCGAACTTCCTGGGCATGGCGAGGCAGTTCCGTACGAGACAATGGTGGGTGTCTATACGGTCACTCGGCAGCGAGCACAAAAGGCGAAAGCTTGGATTTACACATGAAGGCTATGGCCCTCGCGTTGAATGGGAGGACGTCTTCGTGAACAGCTTCGGAGTTGATTGGCGATGCAAGAGAAAATCTTGCAACTCGGAATCAGAATGGATGTCATATTTTCCAGAGTTCGAAGCGCACATCTGCGAATCTTGGGATCTATACTACAACGGTGACAACCGCGAGATCACCACCAACGACCAGGACAACAATCCCCAGAAGCGAAGGAGAGTCGCCACTCATCCTCTGGACAAGCTGCCGAACGACCACGGCGAGAACGTGCCAGACATAATTTGGGAAGGATCGACACGGCGGGTGGTCTTCATCACGGACTGCAAGCCTTTGGCCGGCGTAGTCAACGGAACCACCGTTCTTACAGATCATCGTCTCGCCCCCATGTTCGAGCGCATCTCGTCTAACATATTCAAGGTGATACAATCCGGCTGGCGCCCAGCGCGTGACATAGACGACATGGTCTGTTGGCAGCAACGGGGATGGAGTGCTAGGGCAGACTACCTGGCCAATTACACTATGGACGAGCGTAAATCGTGGTTTCAAGCCAGAGACATATCATTCGAGGACCTTACGATGGCCAACCTTTTGGTTCACACAGACGGTGGCACGAGGGCAGGGGCGTGTTCTGCGGCAGCATGGTGCATCGAAGCCGTCGTCCGGAAGGGGGCATACATAGTGGCCACCCCGATCATATTAGGAGGCACTTTTCTTCTCGACCCTATTTCTTCCTTCACAGCCGAGGCAATCGCTCTGGACGAAGCTGTCCAAGCAATGATGGCCATCACTACTGCCATTTCCAACCGGCCGTCATCACTGTGACTCAGGCCTAGAGAAAGAAAGACAGAAAGAATCTGTTGTAAACTGCACCAGAGTCACGCTCCCGAGGCCAGAATCCCGCGTACATTGTAAGACGTTCGGGCTCTCGAGGCCAAAATCCCTCGTAAATTATGGCGGATTCGCGCTCCCGAAGCCAGATTCCGTTGTAAGTACGTCAACGTTTTACTCCAAAAGCCAGAACCCTTCATACATCACCAAAGACTCGCGCTCCCGAGGCCAAAGATCTTCATACATATGCAACTGTCGCGCCCCCGAGGCGACGATCCCTTGCAAATTACTCCAGATTCGCGCCCCCGAGGCCACGATCCCTTGCAAATGACGCTACGATTGCCAGCCGTCTTCGCATGAGGTTCCGATATTGCTTCAAGTCGGCGCTCAGGCATCCCAACATAGCTCTGGCACGTTCCATTATGATAGAGAGGGAGCCGGCGGCAGAGAGCGAAACCCTTACGGATAAGCACTCCTACGGGCGAAGCCCAATAGTAAACGCCCGTAAGGAAGGAATCGAGCAGGGCAGGGTGGTTCAGTGAACGCCCAGGGCTGTTCAATAAGCGCCAGTGATGGGGGTCGGGCTGGTTTCCGACCCCCCTTCGAATGACGCTGCGACCTTACGAGGGCCGCCAACGCTGTAAACTGGAACGCTTGCGCGCGACCTTACGCGGGCAGCTTGCGCGCGACTGTCCGCACAGTCGACACGTTCGTTCTACGTCGCCAGTGTCTGCGCGGGATTTCTCGAGAACAAAGAAGGACCTGATTCCCGACATGCGGTCAGGAGCGCCTGCTGCAACGCGCGCACGCCAGGGGAGCAGCAGGAAGGCTGGGGGGAGCCTTGGCTTTGAAATTCTGGTCCAGCGACATGGTGTTGATGTACATTCTGTTGTAGAAGCTGGTGTTCCTCTCCGCCTGAAGTCTGACGATCCCCCGCCGGGCGTAGCCCTTCAGGCTCCCCGGCGCGCCACAAGGCACGCTTCCTCGCGCGCAGCATCAGATGCCTCCCTCCTGCTGTTTCCCCTTGCTTTTCTCCTCTTCCCTCTCTTCCTCCTACTCCTCCTCCTCCTCCTCCTCCTCCTCCTCCTCCTCCTCCTCTTTCCTCCTCCTCCTCCTCCACGTCCTCCTCTTTCTCCTGCCCCCCCTCCTCCTCCTCCCTCCTCCTCCTCCTCCTCCTCCTCCTCTTCCTCCTCCTCCTCCTCCTCCTCCTCCTCCTCCTCCTCCTCCTCCTCTCATCCTCCTCCTCCTCCTCTTATTATTATTATTGTGCTTATTTTTATTAAAAGTGTTATGATTCGTATTATTCTTATGACTCGTAGTATTATTACCAGCATTACTAGCATTACTATTATTATTGGAACGTGCATTATCATTATTAAAAGTATTATTATTAGTATTATTATGGCGAATCGTATTGTTCTGATTAGTATTGTTATTATTCGTAGTAGTCTTCGTTGTATTACTATTCGTACTATTAGTCTTAGTATTATTCGTCTTATTAGTGTTAATAGTTCTCGTCTTCTTATTCTTATTATTAGTATTATTATGGTTCTTATTATTAGTATTAGTATCATTATTCTTAGTCTTAGTATTATTCTTCATAGTATTAGTATGGTCATTAGTCTTCTTATTATCATGATTATTCGTATTGTTATTAAATTTATTGTAATTATTAGTGTTTGTCATGTTATTCTTGATATTATTATTATTAGTTCCTCCTCCTCCTCCTCCTCCTCCTCCGCCTCCGCCTCCGCCTCCGCCGCCTCCTCCTCTTCCTCCTTCTTCTTCTTCCTCCTCCTCCTCCTCAGCCCTATAGCCCTATCGCCTTAGATGGCGGTAGCCATATGGTTATATAGCCCTATAGCTCCACAGCCCTGTAGCCCAAAAAGGATTATCACTGGAGCTTTTCTCGGGCACCACCATATTATTAGTCTTATTGGTACTCCTCCTCATCCTCCTGACTCCTGACTCCAGCCTCCTCCTCTTTCTTCCTCCTTCTCCTCCTCCTGCTCATCCATTCCTCCTCATCATCATCCTCCTGGGCGGGATCGTCACCTTGAAGGCGCTGACGGGCAAGTCCTATGCAAGTGGTTCTCATCCCAGCGAGTTCGGTCGGCGGCATTCCGTACATTTTGGGCTACAACGTGCAGGTGATGCTCATACATGACGAAATCTACTGGAACCACCTCAGCACCCATGGATTGGCAGGCTGGCTGCCCTCCCTAGTTGGCCTCTCGTGAAAGCTGGCGCGCTGGCGCCGCCGATGGACCACAGGAAGCACGAGCAGAACAGATTTCCAGAGAAGCTAGTGGAGGAGTCCGCTTCCCCCTTCGGGGACCCGGTAGCTCCGGAAGAGTGCAGTCAGTACGCCCCTCACACTCCCCCTTGCGATTTCTCCCGACTGACGGATCGCGACGCTATGAGCGCTTTCCGTCATCCGCCGCCCCCTGTTGGCTTATCATAGCGGTGCCTGGCGTGCTGGACGTCTGGGAGGTTGTTCGTTCGTTTTCCCCAATTTGGTTTGCCTCAGGTATCCTTACTTGGTTAAAGGTTGGTCCCTCCTGTTGTTACTTTGCCCGTTGCCCAGAGGTTCCTCTCGGCTTTCTCGGGCTCCTCGGGTTCCCCGCCCCCGGTGCCTCCTCTTGTTACGTTGCCTGTTTCCCAGAGGTTCCTCGGGTTCCCCAGGTTCTCGGGTTCCCCGCCCCTGGTGCCTCCTATTGTTACATTGCCCCTTCCTCGAAAGTTCCTCGGGTTCCACGGGTTCCTCGAGTTCCGGGTTCCTTGGGTTCACCACCCCCGGTTGCCCCAAGCAATCCCAAGCAAAGGCAAGCAATGCCAAGCTATGCCAACCCATGCAAAGCAATGCCAAGCAATGCCAAGCAATGGCAAGCGATGCGCCCAGCGATGCGCCCATGCAATAGGTTTTCCCGTAATTGGGGTCGCGCCGGGTTCATCGAAAGAACTCCCCCTGGGGCTTCGGCCCAACCCGCCAGCCATCCGAAGAGCTCCCCAAAATCTACATAGCATTGGTCATATCGCCCTCAAGACGGCCAAGATGGCTCAAGATGGCCTCCAAGATACCTCAAGACGGACGACCCAAAAGGGCCTCCAACACGGTCCCGAGACGCCTCCAAGACGGCCAAGGTGGCCCCAAGACTGCCCAAGATGTCCTCAAGACGCCCCCTGCACGAGGCCGCTGGGAGGCCTCCCGCGACATCCCAACGAACAGCCTCGAGGCATATGACCCACAACCCAGGCACGGTGGCGGAATGGGCCGAAGGCCATTAGAGTGCGTCGGCGGGAAAGGGTGTCACCCTGGTCCTCCTCAGCGTCCTGGTCTTACGGCTGGAAGTCTGGGGACGGAGGTGGCGACGGCGACGGCGACGACAGCGAGTCCCCACAACCGCTCCTGGGGGATCGCCTGCTGCCAAGCACAAGGAAACAACAAACGCCAATGACCACAAAAAAGAGCTGCTGCTCGAAGCCTGCATGCCCATGCAGCCTGCATACAACTATGTCTCCATCAGGCTCGCACTGGCGTGAACATCGCATCGACTTCTTGGCCCTATCATCCCCCCTTCCCCGACCAGGTGTTCGAGCTGCGTCCGGCCGCGGCGACGGAGAGGCCCCCCAACCAGCTGGGGCGACGAAGAGCCTCCCCAAAGGCAAGGCAACGCGACGACCACGACGACGTGACGGCACCGGCGGCGGCGGAGGCGACGACGACGACGACGACGACGACGGCGACGACGACGACGACGACCCCGAGGCGCCCACCGCGGGGATGGCGTAGTGCTCGAGGGCCTGACCCGACGCGGGGAGGGAAGACGGAGGGGGGAGGAGGAGAGACAGGCGGAGAGGAAGGGGGTGACAGGGGGAGGGAGAAGAGCAGGGAGGAGAGGAGGGGAGGAGGAGAGGAGGAGAGGAGGAGAGGGAGGAGAGGGAGGGGGAAGAAGGGAGGCAGGACGAGGACAGAGGGGGGAGGAGAGGAGACTAGGAGGAGAGGGGAGGGAGGAAGGAGGGGGGGAGGGAGGAGGGCGCAGGAAGACGCCGCGGCGAGCTCCCCGCGCCCCGCCGCCGCGCCCTCGGTCGCCTCCTCCCGATCCTCCTCACCCTCCTCCTCCTCCGCATCCTCCGTGGCCAGGTGCTGTGGCCCGAGGTGTTCCTTTCGGTACAGCCCGACGGCAGGGACCCCAGCCCGCGCTTCCTGCGCGCGCGCGATAGCTCCCGTGCCTGAGCAAGCTCCCGCACTGGGCAGGCTGGGGTCGCGCACTTGGTGGCACGGGGGCCGGCCTCACCCCTCTTGTCTGGAGTGTGGCAGTGAGATACGGCACTTACTCGGTCAAGACATCCAGCTTGGCACAGGCGTTTGCGATGCAGGGGTAGCTAGGCACAGAGGTTTCTCAAAGATGACTCCGCAATGAGCTTGTGTTCGTATCCTCACGGCTCGAGGTCGTCAATAAGTACGAAAAGCCGTGGCAGGCAGCGGCAGCAGCAGCACGATGGCGCGGGAGGGGGGAAACCAAGGTGGTCATGCGCCACTCGCCAGTGAGGCCACACTGGCAATGTTGCTAATACCCTGCGGCACTAGATGTGCGGCAGTGGCAAGAGCGGCCAGGCCAGCCCGACCATCAAGGACCACCGTCTCGACAGCAGCAATGACAGCGCCCACGCTCATCTTCTACCTGACGATCCCCAGGAAGAGGAAGGAGCAGATGAGGTCACAAAAGCCAGGCGAACGTTCGGGTTGGACGAAGAAGGCGATGCCGTACTGGCAGTGCAGAAGCAACTTGCTGACGCCGAGCTGGCAGAACGCAGGTAGGGGAGCCAGACGACCTTCACCGCAGATCGCTGGACCGAGTCAACACGAAGGAGAAAGATGTTGCCAGCTTGCAGCACGTGGTCGACAAACTCCGTACCGACTTGGAGGCCAAGTCCACTGAGCTCGAATCGGCGAAGGCGGAGCTCGAGGCCGATCAGCGCGACGTCAGTGTGGCTAGATCGGCGGTTTGAGGGAAGTCAGCGGAGCCTGGTGAAGCTCAGGAGACTGCGGTCGACGAGGCCATCCGCAAGCTCCAGCAGGTGGTGACAGCAGCTCCGAACGCGAGGCAGGCGGGCAACGGCTCCACACTCCCCGCTTCCCCCACGTAAAACCTCACGGCGCTCCAAGCAGCGATGGCGACCCACAAAAGATCAAGGACTGCGACTCTACGTACAAGGGATTCTTCAGAGGGTCCAAGTGCGACAGGTCATCCGTCAGGTTATCCTTGGGACAGCGCCAGTCACAGTGACGGTGCCGAATCAGCCATACTCACTGGAGGCGTGCCACCAGCACCCAAATACCAGTTTAACTGTCAGTATGCCTCGATTTCGGGAGGGTAAGGTTGTGCGCTTCAGTTCGGAAGGAAGCCGCAGTCTTCACACCCCCGACATCACCGACTTTGATGAGGAGAATGTGTCTCGTGATGGCGACTCACATGTGCAGACATGTGTTCCTCAGCACAATACTTCGACGTTGGTAAGTGGTGGGCTTTCAGGAGGCAATCGGTTACTGAAGCGGGCCACAGCTAGTGTAAATCGCGCATCCCAGACCAGTACCACAAGCAGGGATGACTATCAAGGTAAAGCATGCAAACGTCCGACAACTAACGATTCGTTTCGGATGCGCTAGACGCCGCGTAACGGGAAGCGCAACCCGCTATTGCTGGCATGTTTCAATGGTTCGGATTGGCCTCAGATCAAGGACTTGCTGATTGACAGTCATACAATTGCCCTGGTCACGGTCCAGGAGCACCACTTGCACGGCAACGCTCATATGATGGCGGAAGAGTATGCAGTAAGAAATGGGTGGAAGCCTCTCTTGTGCGAAGAACCTGGCCCACGGACAGAGGAAACTGTCGTGCTGTTGCTGGCATCTTCGTCAAATTGAATATGAGTCAATTGATTGGGAGACTACGCTTCTATGATGGACATGTTATCGCATCAGTTTCAGTTCAGGTCCCAGACATGGTTTCACTATATACAGCTTGTGTTTGGATCAAGGGGACGCCTCTCGGGCAGAAACACTGATAGGTTGCGTACCAGTGGCTCCTGTTTGGCGTACTGCAAGGTGCCCTACGTCATCGGTGCAGATTGGAACATACCGCCAGAGCGGCTCGGTAGCTCAGGAATGCCCGACAAGTTCCGTTGCAGGCTGGCAATTCCTACGGAGGGTACGTGCGGGAACCCCAAGACAAGTAAGTTGAGCGTGCTGCATTTCTGGATGGTCAGCGCTTGCCTCGCAGGTGTCATGGAGACCCCATACATCGCTGGTAAATATACAGCGCGCAATCATCACCCTGTGGCTGCGGGTCTTCAACCTAAGGCCGCGGGCGCAGCAGGTGCGTCGTCGCATAGCTCCCCAGTCACTCCCTACCAAGTTGAAGGCAAACGAGGTTGAGGACGAGCTTGATGATGATGATGATGATGATGATGATGATGATGATGATGATGATGATGATGATGATGATGATGATGATGATGATGATGATGATGATGATGATGATGATGATGATGATGATGATGATGATGATGATGTGCGGGACGCATGCGGGCACAGTCATTGGGACCTTCGGCGGAGCTCCTTATCGGGCCACGAAGCGTGTGAGGGGTGTGCTGAAATGGGTGTGCGGGACGCATGCGGGCGGCGGCACCGGGGCCTTCGGTGGAGCCCCCTTCTGGGGCCACGAAACGTGTGAGGGGTGATGGTGATGATGACAGCGATGATGATGACAGCGATGATGATGATGATGATGATGATGATGATGATGATGATGATGATGCTGATGCTGATGCTGATGCTGATGCTGATGCTGATGATGATGATGATGATGATGATGACGATGATGATGATGATGATGATGATGATGATTGTATGGTGATGATGATGATGATGATGATGATGATGATGATGATGGTGAGGAGGAGGAGGAGGAGGAGGATGATGATGATGATGGAATGCCTGGCTCTCTCGGACCTACCTCATGAGGTTTGACGCAGTTTCAGGAACCCTCGTCCTCCTCTTCCTCCTCCTGATCCCCCTCCTCCTGCTCCTCCTCCTCCTCCCCCCCCCTACTCCTCCCCGTGCAGGTGACCCCCAAGGCCTCCTTGGTACTCAAAGTGGTCGGGGACGCACGGGGCAGCCTTTAAGGGCCCTTTCTGGCGTCCGACGAGCACCCCGACCACGAGTGCCAGGGAGTTGGGGTCAGGGCGACAAAGGATTAATTAAGCAGGCTCCCGCATGTCTGGTGTTAGCCACGCCTGCTGCACGATTGGCGATAGCCAGGAATCAAGGGGTGGGTTCGGGGGGGCCAACCCAAATTCGGATTGCGTTCGCAGGACGGGCGTTAACCAGGACTGCTGCACAACTGGCGTTAGCCAGGAATCAGTTTAGGGGGTTTGGAGGGTCTCATAATTCAGCTGCAGCTGCACGACTGGCATCAGCCAGGACTGCTGCACGCCCGTGTAGCCAGGGATTGACTCCTCTATGGGGGTCGGGAAGGGCGGCAGCCAAGAAACATCCTAACGTTTTTTGACCCCTCATGCGTGGGCTTCGGCCCCTCATGCCCTAACCCCTCATGCTGGGGCCTTGGCTGGCCCCTCATGCGTTGACACCCTCATGCTGGGGCAGTGGCCCTTGAGGCGTTAACCCCTCATGCCGGAGCTTCGGCCCCTCATGCCCTGACCCCTCATGCTGGGGCCTGTGCTGATCCCTCATGCGTTGACCCCCTCATACTGGGGCATTGGCCCTTCATGCGTTGACCCCTCGTGCCCTGGCTTCGGCCACTCATGCCCTGACCCCTCATGCCGGAGCCTTAGCTTTGACCCCTCATTCGACGATCGCGTTCCACTATTCGCAAAGTAACTACTCGCAAATGGCCTGGATCCCCCGCCCGGGATCTAAGATAAATTACGTCACGTCAGACAGGTGTTTTTCTGACGTTTGCGAATAGGCACTTTGCGAGTAGTGGAACGCGCTCGGCGACTAATGCTGGGGCATTCGCCCTTCATGCGTTGACCCCTCATGCCGGGGCTTCGGCCCTTCACGCCCTGACCCCTCATGACGGGGCCTTGGCTGGCCCCTCATGCGTTGACCCCCTCATGCTGGGGCATTGGCCCTTCATTCGTTGAACCATCATGCTGGGGCTTCGACCCCTCACGCCCTGACCCCTCATGCTGGGGCCCCACCGAAGCATTGGCATGCGTTGGCATGCGTTGGCATGCATTGGCATGCATTGGCGCGCGTTGACATGCGTTGGCATGCATTGACATGCATTGGCATGCGTTGGCACGCATTGGCATGCGTTGGCACGCATTGGCCTGCGTTGGCATGCATTGGAATGACTTGGCATGCGTTGGCATGCGTTGGCATGCATTGGCATGCGTTGGCATATTCGGGCGTGCGTTGGCATGCATTGGCTTGAATTGGCATGCATTGGCATGCGTTGGCATGGATTGCCATGCGTTGGCATGCATTGGCATGCATTGGCATCGTTGGCATGCGTTGGCATGCATTGTCAGGCGTTCGCATGAATTGGCATGCGTTTTCATGCATTGGCATGCGTTGGCACGCATTGACATGCGTTGGCATGCATTGGAATAACTTGGCATGCGTTGGCATGCGTTGGCATGCATTGGCATGCGTTGGCATGCATTGGCATGCGTTGGCATGCGTTAGCATGCATTGGCATGCGTTGGCATGCATTGGCAGGCGTTGGCATGCATTGGCCCCCGCGTCTTAGTGGACCTCTCCCAGCAATTTCACTTCCCTTCGAGATGCCGCCCCCTAGGAGCCCAGATCCAGGGATCGCTAAGAAGGGCTGAGAGGTGAGGAGGGAGGGTAAGCAGGACCAGCAATCGGACCAAGAAGAAATCTGCCTGCAGGAGAGCGTGTTTTCGGCCACTGCGTCGTTGCTGGCGTTATCAGGTCCGTTGGATCCGTGCCCTCCCCAGTTTTGGGTCATGATTTGGACCCCCCCCCCCGGTACAGCCATACCCCATGGGATCGGCGAACTGGGAATCCAATCTTGAACCCAACTGTCAGCCCGTACAAATCCTCCTCGCTACTCCTCCTTATCCTCCTCCTCCTCCTCCTCCTCCTCCTCCTCCTCCTCCTCCTCCTTTCCTATTCCTTCTAAATAACTTCTCCCTGTCGCACCCCGAGGGAAGCTTTTAGGGCGGGCTGGGCGTTTCGCCTGAGACTTCCTCACCATCTATGGTTCTGAAGCGTAAAAATTAACAACAGCTTCACATATGGAGGGCAGGTCGTTTTAAAAATGTGGCTCTCCCCGTAGCGCGGCGCACATTCGTTTAAAAATATTGCAAGAACTTCACGGCTTGAGGGCGGGTCGTTTACAAAATGTGGCTCTCGCCTCAGCGCGGCGCACATTCTTCTTTACAAGCAACAAAAAATTGCACGGGCTTCACGGATTGAGGGCGGCTCCTGTTCAAAATGTGGCTCCCGTTTTTCAAAACGTGGCTCCCGCCTTAGCGCGCCGCACGTTCGAAAAAAAATGCTAGAGTTGCGCGGACTCCCATCAGCAACATGTCAGACATGGTGTCTTCAAAGGATTCAGGATTATGCGGGTGCAACAATTATGTTGATTCGATGTGTTGAAGTCCCAGGAATGGTAATTTGGCGCGATTCAGGATTATCAAGACGCAACAGCCAAATTTATCCGCGGCGCTGGGATCCCGAGAACAATGGTTTGGCATGTTCCAGGGTATTCAAACGGTTGTCTTCCAAAGAAGCAGTTCCTCCAATGGAAATGAACAGATGTAGGGGCCTATGAAGAGGGAGCTTGGAGGAAGGGTTTATTCCAACATCGTTGATGACTCTTGGGTCTACACTGGTCCTCCTCCTCCTCCTCCTCTTCCTCTTCCTCCTCCTCCTCCTCCTCCTCCTCCTCCTCCTCCCTCCCTCCCTCCCTCCCTCCCTCCCTTTTTCCCTCCCTCCCTCCCTCCCTCCCTCCCCCCCTCCTCCTCAGAGGGGCCTCCTCGACCATCGCGGGATCGCTGTAGTCGATGACCTCCGCGGCGGGGAGGCTGCGGCGCGGTGCCGGCCCGCGGCAACGGGCGTCGTCGACGCGGAGATTATTTTTGGCTCATCCCACAAACACACTCGTGACCTGGAGGGGGGAGAAGGGGAGCAGGGGGGGAGGGCGAGAGGGCCACGCCCCGGACGGGGCACACGCGCAGCGCACGCGCCAAACGCTTCAAGCGCTCCACGCAGGCGGCCAGGAGGAGGGATAAGAGGGATAAGGAGGCGGACGAAGACGACGGCGGGACACGACAGCGGCGGAGAGAGGGGGCTTGGATGCCCTGGTCACGATAATTAACGCATCGGCGGGGTGGGGCACGTCGGGGAACGGGTGCGCTGCGATCGCCAAAGTATGCCCGCGAGTACCAGCGTATGGGGAGGAAGGGCCCCCCCCTACGTACGATCGCTACCGCTACCCGCCCGAAGAGGGGGGGACGGGTAACGACCGTCGCGCGCCAGAGAATAAAAACAAAAATGCAAAATCAGCCTGGCGAGGGCCCAACCATGTGCAGCTGCGAATACCGCATCCATAAACACCTATCGGTGGAGTTCCCTATGAGGCCGAAACGCCGTACACAGCGGCGCGGGACGTAGGTGGAGCTCCCCGGGGGGGCACGAAACGTGCGAGGGTGTACCGACATGGGTGGCCGGAACGCATGCGAACTCCGCCATTGGGACCTTAGGTGGAGCCCCCCACGAAACGAGTCAGGTTGTGACGAAATAATGACCGGGGGGATAATTTTTTTATTCCGGCCGGTAACGCTCGTTACCCGGGGGGGGGGGGGGGGTCGTGCCCCCCGGGTAACGGTAACGCTTGGGCTGGGCGGGGTATGGCGAAGCAGGGGCGCTCTGCGATCGCCATAGTATGCGCGCGAGCAGCACTCTCTGCCTGAGAGCACCACAGTGGCTTGCGATTCGAGTACAAGCGCAAAGCCCGCCGCGTGGTCCCGGCACCACGCCCGCGCCCGCGCGCGCGACGACGATGATCGACGAGCGACGAGCGACGAGGTCGACGACGACGACGACGACGTTTGCCGCCTGTTTCGGCCTCCGGAGGCCGTTTTCGGGCGCCGTCGACGACGACGACGACGACGACGACGACGACGACGACGACGACGACGACGACGACGACGACGACGATTCGAGTACAAGCGCAAAGCCCGCAAGCACCAGCATCGCGCATGCGAGCGCCGCAATGGCCTGCGAGCGCCCACAGTGCGCCTGCGACCACCACACCACAGTGCGCATGCCTTCGGGCACCAGCATGTTGGAGGGGAAGACCGAGACCCCCCCCGCGCACGAGCGCTACCGTTACGGGGGGGGGGGGGGGAGAGGCCCGGGTAACGAGCGTTACCCCCCAGAGGATAAAAAAACAATCTCGGGACGCATGCGAACTGCGCCAGTGGGACCTTAGGTGGAGCTCCCTGTGGGGCCACGAAACGTGTGAGGAGTGTGCTGACAGGGGCGGCCAGAACGCACGCAAACTGCGCCATTGGCGGTTTCGGTGGAGCTCCCTATGGATCCACGAAACGTGTGAAGGTGCGCCGACATGAGTGACCGGGACGCATGCGAACTGCGCCACTGGGACCTTAGGTAGAGCTCCCCATGGGGCCACGACACGCGCGAACTGCGCCACCGGGACCTTAGGCGGAGCTCCCTCTAGGGCCACGAAACGTGTGAGGGGTGCGCCGACACGGTGGGCATGCGGAGAGCAGAGGCAGGGGTGGCAGGAGGGAGGAGGAGGAGGAGGAGGAGGAGGAGGAGGAGGAGTATTAAGTAGTCCGCGGGCCAGCCCGTCGCCGCGCTGCGCACCGAGGCCCGAGGCGAGACTAAGGGGAAGCGAAAGGAGTGAGAAGGGAAAACGCTCGCCCTCAGCCTGGGCGCCGCGCCTTGACCGTCGCCGTCGGCTTGAAAACCGTGGCGCCTATCCGCAGTACGCCAGCACGTAGACATCGAGGAGCAGCACGCCCACTGTCTTCAGCTCCACCGCGACAGCACGAGCGGAAGCACGAAATACACAGGCATGAAGGCGGGTACTGCACGAGAGCCCCGCAGTCCCTGCTCCTGGTGGGGTCGCTGGTGGGCATGGGCCTGATGTTCGCGTTGATATCGGCGACCATCTCCTCCCAGTTACTATCCAGATCGTCCTGATACAGGGCTTCGAGATAGCAAGACGTTTCTCCATAGGGATCGCCCCCCAGCAGCGGCCACCAGCCGCCCAGCCAAGCCGAAGCCTCCTCCATGCACGAGTTCGCCACGACCACGGCGCACGGGTGCACGTGCGGGCCAGCGCCGACGACCTCGACTTGCGCCTTCTCAATCATGCGGTTGCTGTCCTGCTGCAAGGACTGCGACATGCCGACAAACTCCCCAGGGTCCATCATCTCGCCGAGGGCCACTCCACCTACCACCTGGGCCTCCTGCTCCAAGCAGGATGTCGGGGAAATCGCCTCCGCCTCTCCTCCAACCACCTGGGCGCGGCGTGGGGAGCCGACCACTCCTCCCTCCACCTGGGTCAGGCTCCTCCCTCGGACCTCTTCGCCAACCACCTGGGCCCTGGCCCCTCCTCCCGCCACTTGGGCCCTTCCCGACGCGGGGCTCTCACCAACGAGTCCACCGCTGACGCGCTCGGCCTCTCCTCCCACCACCTGGGCCTCCAGCGCCACCATGGCGGCAGCAGCGCTGGCGGACTCCACCGCCAAAGGCCGCACCTTCGACGGGCACGCGTCCACCACCTCCTCAACTGCGTCGCCTGCGGAGCCGTGCCCGAGCTCCTCCCAAAGGAGCACCTCGGCGGCCGCAGCGGCCAGGAGGGAGCAGCATCACGACGGAGCCCGACACAACGACGGCGTACCTCCAGCCGAAGTCCCCCTTGGGCGTGCCTGAGCTCGGCGCCCGAGGCATCCGCCAAGCACAGACCTCCGCCATCAGCAGAAAGAGCCGTATTGCGACGCAGCACATCAAGATGCTCCAGAACCTGGCCGGCCGACATCTTGCTCAAAAAGGGCACCGCTGCCAGCAGCCGATCGACCAGCTCACGGTCGCCTCCAGACACGAGCTCGACGGATTCGAGGAGCTCGACGAACTTGCCCTTCTGCGCCACCAGCTGGGTGTTCCGCCGCGCCACCTCGGCATGAGCAGCAGCGAGCCCGAGGTCAGCAGCAGCCTGCGCCCGCCGTCGCGCGGCCGAGCGCTCGGCACGCGAGCGCCGTGGACCTTCATGAGGATCGCCAAGCGGCGACCCTGCCCGTGGCATCCCAAGCGGCCCCGCGCGGCCGAGCTACGGAGGAGGAGGATGAGGGAGGAGAGGAGAGGAGAGGTGAGGAGAGGAGAGGAGGACGCGGAACACTGCCTCTCCAAAACGAGGAGCCAACACCACAGGACGGTTCGAAAAACTCGCGACGACACAGACCTAAGACGAAGCCAGGACAGGAACAAAATCGGACTGGATCGCTGAAGTCAGGCGGTTCTGCAGGATGTATCGGGCGCGGCGGCAGACCCAGAGCACCCCAGAGCATTCTGGAAAAATTCGGGAACGTTCTGGAACGATCCGCCCTGGTTCGGGGAGACGTGAGCCTCGGGCTTGGGGGAGTCGGGTTGGCCAGACAGGGCCGTCAGAAAAATGACGACACCAAGTCTGAAATTTGACGCGAGCTCCCGCTGCAACCATCCCACGAAAACTGAGCCGTCAAAGCCCAAGACGGGCTCGTCAAAAAACGTCGGCAAACCCGAGTTTCGGCAAACTCGAGTCGTACGTTTCCCCGACCGGTCCCCGCTGTGTCGAACGTCAGCTTCAGTCAACGGAATCAGTAGTGCACCGTGCTTCTCGCTCATGCCAGGATCGTATCTGACGTTTCTGCGATATGGGTTTACGATCCTTAGCGAATCACCGTACACGGCCCTGATTAGAAGAGGTTGTCGGAATTACATATATCCTCTCCACATCGTTCCCCTGGGACGAGTCAGTGTCTCCGTCGACTTCGGAGGCTCCAACCCCTTTCTTGGTTAACCTCAGCGAAACTCAAGTCCGAGTCCATTGGGCGCGAAGTGGGGCCTTCGCGAGCCGCATTCATCTCCACTCCCAGCATGTGTACATCTTGCGGGGGGGGAGCGTTGCGATCGCGAGCATGAATCTGGCCCGCGGGCGATCATAGCCGGCATCAATAGGCATCCTTATTAAAAACATCCACCTCCACCCAACCTCCCGAACTCAGCACATGGGCTGCACTGTGACGAAGGAATTGGAGAGTGAGCTTTGCAAGACGGAATGCTGCGCCGCGGCCCAGCCCGCTCGCGATAGCATATAGCGTAAGTGTGGGTACATAGGCACCAGAGCATTGTCTGATCCAGGCAAACTGCGGCTCTCGATCGTGTTGTACCGAGCACGCAAGTATATGTTCACCCTGGTACGCTCGCCCCCTGGCAAGTGCCTGATGTAATCCAACAGCGGGTCAGCCACGAAGTCCGCATAAGCAGAGAGCCGGTCACTCATTATCGCCCGGGCCATTCGTTGGCTAGGGAGCACTGGCCCATTGTTGTGTAATTCGTCTATCAGACGTGCCGTTTCCGGGGTCAGTGCGGAAATGTTCTTCCGCCGGTATCCTGGCGTTGCAAGAAGAGGGACTCTTTCGCCATTGGCGAGCAACCCCTCGTAAGTCAGCTCCTCGCGTTCGAGTCCGATCTGAGTTAGCCCGTCTATGTCCTCATGCGACGGCCACAGCGTCATAAGATCCCCATCTGAAATTTGCTTCTCTTTGGGAAGCGGTAGGTTACCGTCTATGAGGAAATAGTACTTCCCGAATGGCGTCCCCTCGTCTGGAGCAAATGGACGAGTCTGCGGGTCGATCTGTAAAGCAGCGACAATTTCCTGTCCTGTCGCTTCCACGCTCTCTTCTTCCCTATCAGATCAATAGTCGACATCGTCTGTATGCTCCTCTTCATGGTCCGCCGCAAAGTCCAGCTCCGTCTCGTCTTCAGATTCAGACGAGGACTCACCGGATTCATCGACATTCACGGCCCGGATCTCTTTCCTGCACCACTTTTCGTATTCGATCTTCTCATACTCTATTATCTCGGGTTTGGCCCTCTTGTCATGAGCATCCGCCCATCTGCTATACATCCGATACCTAGGCGTGCATCGATCCAGGTGTACGGCTGTTGCGGGGCAAGTCATACACCTGCAGCATCTTCGTACCAGGTAAAACTTCGAACCCTGGGTTACGGCCATCCTGGTCGTCCTGAAGCAACCGATGTTCGAGCATATGTATATCTGTTCGATGCGGGAAGCAGCCGGAAAATCGTTAACGTAGACGCTCCTCACTCGATCGAGCTTCTTCTGCGACATCGTCGGAGGCTGATTTTCGGGGGCCCCGATCCTCGGATCTTTGGGCTGCGCGAGGGGCGTCCCATGAGGGTTTTCGAAGCGTGGCGGTTTGCGATCAGCTGTGTATGACCGCTTGAATCCAGCGTGCCCGATTACCCCAGCCTGAACGCCGACCACACGACTGCACCTCCCGCCACGCGATTGGCGCATCCTGTATCATGGCCTGAGGGCCTCCCCGCCTGACTAGGCCCACTGTCCTTCGCTGCCCACGGGGCTCAGTTCTGCCAGGGACATCGTCCGTAGTTGGGCGATCGGCTTCTTCCGGAGCTTCCTCATCCTTCTGCTTGCTTCGGAAGGCCATCCAATCGCGCATCGAAATCCTTGGCGTAGACATATCCATCTCCATTGTCCTCAGACTCGGGCGTTCTCGCGGTAGACCAGCCACTTTGAGCGGCGTAGCGATATCCCGTTGGCCATCGGCCACTAGGATCGGTTTGTCGAACTGTTGAGTAATCAGCTCCGCCGAGTACAGAAAACGGCATTCCCAGCTCGCAAGGTCTAAATGGATCACATGTTTCCCTCTGATCTCCCGGAGCTCCTCGAGAATATCTCTCTGTGTTGTCGTAAAGTAGCGACTCCGTACTTTTCTTTCCACATTTCCAACGTCTATTGGTCTGATGGGCTTCTCGGCCAATAGCCGGTCTAGAATAATGTCGTCGATTTGCCACATCGCCACGCCCGGCTCCAAGACGGGAGTGGGATCGACCAGCGCCTTGAAATCAACCTCAAATCCCACCAGCCCTTTAGGGCGTAGGTGGTCTAGGGAGTTTCCTCTGCCAACCCCCCTTCTTCCCCTTCGGGGAGGGGTTTACCCCTCCCCTTACCCCTCCCCACTGACCTGGACGAGGCGTCTCGCGAGGTGTCGGGGACGTCCAAGATGGCCCAAGACAGCTCCAAGAGCGAAAAAGCGAGAAAGCAAAAAACATTGATTTTACCTAGGTTTTGGAAGGATTTTGGCCTCTTGGGGGGGCCCAAGAGGCGCTTCGAGGCACTCTAGAGGGGCAACCCTAATTGGAGCTCCCCCCTTCTTTGATAGATCTCCTCCAAGATGGCCCCAAGAGCGCCCCGAAGGCTCCCAAGAGCGCCCCAAGAGCGCCCCCCCCAGAGACCCCAAGAGGCCCCCAAGAAGCCTCTAAGAGGCTGCCAAGAGACCCCCAAGAGGCCCCAAGAGAGTCCAAGATGGCCCAAGACGGCTCCAAGAGCGAAAAGGCGAGAAAGCGCATTGATTTTAGAGCGCCCCAAGAGCGCCCCAAGAGCGCCCCCAGAGACCCCAAGAGGCCCCCAAGAAGCCTCTAAGAGGCTGCCAAGAGACCCCCAAGAGGCCCCAAGAGAGTCCAAGATGGCCCAAGACGGCTCCAAGAGCGAAAAGGCGAGAAAGCAAAAAACATTGAAGGTTTTGGAAGGATTTTGGCCTCTTGGGGGGCCCAAGAGGCGACTCGAGGCACTCTAGAGGGGCAGCGCTAATATACGACCCTCCCTTCTTTGATCGATCTCCTCCAAGATGGCCCCAAGAGCGCCCCGAAGGCTCCCAAGAGCGCCCCAAGAGCGCCCCAAGAGCGCCCCAAGAGGGCCCCAAGAGGCCCCAAGAGGCCCCCAAGATGCCCCCAAGAGGCTCCCAAGAGACCCCCAAGAGGCCCCAAGATGCTCCCAAGATGGCCCAAGACGGCTCCAAGAGCGAAAAGGCGAGAAAGCAAAAAACATTGATTTTCCTTAGGTTTTGGACGGATTTTGGCCTCTAGGAAGGCCCAAGAGGCGATTCGAGGCACTCTAGAGGGGCAACGCTAATAAGCAACCCCCCCTTCTTGATAGATCTCCTCCAAGATGGCCCCAAGAGCGCCCCGAAGGCTCCCAAGAGCGCCCCAAGAGCGCCCCAAGAGGGCCCCAAGAGGCCCCAAGAGGCCCCCAAGAGGCCTCCAAGAGGCCTCCAAGAGACTCTCAAAAGGACACAAGAAGCTCCCCGAGATACGCAAGAGGCCCCCGGGACCGCCAAGAGGCCCCAAAGACGGCCCAAGAGGCCCCCAAGCTCGCCATTGTCCTCCTCCTCCTCCTCTTTTTCTCCTTCCTCCCTCCTCCCCCTCCCCCTCCTCCTCCTCCTCCTTCTCCTCCTCCTCCTCCTCCTTCTCGTCCTCCTCGTCCTCGCCCTCCTCCATCTCCTCCTCCTCATCTTCCTCCTCCTCCTCCTCCTCTTCCTCCTCCCCCTCCTCCTCCTGCTCCTCCTCCTGCTCCTCGTCTTCCTCCTCCTACTCCGACGACGACGACTCCTCCTACATCCTCCCCCTCTTGGAACGTATGGCGGCTTAACCCGCTCTTTGTTCTTCTGCATGCTCCCCCGCTTCCCTCATCACCTCCACTCCTCTGGGGTTCATTTCTGGACGGGCTGGTGGGGATACGCGAAGCGTCTAGAATTGGAAAGCATATTTCGAGCTGAAGACCCATACTTGTTGCTGGTTTGCCTGACATGGCGTCATAAAATACAGCCGCAACGACTGCTTGACAATCAGCTCTGGCATACTGCACACAAATTGTTTTCGCCCCTTTGATTCCGCATCGACTGGACGGAAACCTCCTCGTGCAGCCGGTGGGGTAGCGAGCTTGAAGTCCACGGTAACGATGTTGCCATCATCCCAGAGTTCCGCACCGTGGCTGTAGATCTGGTGTAGGTAATGGATCGTCTCGCTGTCATGGAAAGCATACACGCCCTCGGCGGGGGCTTTATTTTTTGTTTTCTTGTCCGTTTTCGCCATCATGCCCCACTTTAGCTTAGAAGGGAGGAACACACCTGCGTTCAGAATCGCGTAGAGCTTGCGGACGTCCGTCGCGTGCGAATAGGATTCCCGTTGTTCTGCCGCCATGAGGTCATTGACCCAATTAGGCAGCCGGAACGGAATTTCCAGCACCGCGCAGGATTCCTGCTCAGTGTACTTCGCCATACTCCAGTCAAACAACGCAGAGCACGATACGTCTGGTAAATCTGTCGTGTGTAATCGTCGCGGTACCAGGTATTCGATTGCTCTCCTTATACAGTATTCAGCCGTGATTCGCGGAGACCGTGCCAGGCGCATCTTCTTCGCTACCCATTCTCGAGCAGCGATCCGTCCCCTCGGCGTTTTATACGAACGATTCGACTAGGTGGAATTCGTCCATCCTCTTTTCGGGCTCACGTGGTACGAGCATCAGTTCATAGTCGACGACCTGACTACTGTCGAACATCGTCTCGGTTGTCGGCAAAGTGTCCGATCCGTCTCTTGCGCCGACTACCACTGCCTTCTGGTGCTCCTCGCACTCGTTGAAGAAGTCGGGGCACTGAACCCTAACCTGCCCGAAGACACAGACTATGTGTTCCTGGCGGTTGTCTATGGTCGAATGTTGCAGGACGCTCTGGATACTTGCATCCCACAGAGGCTTGCCGATAGTGCCTGGACCGTCGGACGTTGCTGTTGCAGCGGCAGAGACGTTCGCCGCGCCGATCTTCGGTGCAGCCTTCTTGCGCGTCTGCGCCGTGAACAACATTGTCGTCCCTTTCCCGATCGCATCGATTACCTTCGTCATAGTGTCATCGGTCGGTAGCACCTCCATGTGAGATCCAGCTTCTAGCTCCATCCCGTAGATATCGACATTGTCGTTGAACGGTACCGTAGTGTATCGCCTATCCGCCCATGCCGGTAGATCGTCATGGTGTTCTCCCAGCCATGATATGAACTCCTTGGGATTGACGTTCACCGAATCGGGTGGCAAGTACTGAGGAGCACCAACATCACCGAATGGGAATATCTCGCCCACCTGGCATTTCGCGAAGCATCCCCGAGTGGAAATTACATCGCTTATCATGGGTACTTCCACGCCTGGAGGCCTGGGCATCGGCGCATTGGCCGGCGGTGGAGGCGCCATTGGCGGCGGCGGCGGCGGGGCGGTCGACGCCCCGGCGCCATGCGGACGTTCAACGTTATCGAAAGACGGACAACAGAAATCGTAGCAGACCCTTGTCGCTTTTATAATGTACTTGGCAAATGTCTATGGCATACGAGTAGTTGTCGACACTGCGTAAGACATGCCAGTTGTCATGCTCAGGATGCTCTCCACGATGATACAGCTCCGAACCGCGGAGCAGGAGCATCTTCGGGTTATAACCGGCCTCTTGGTAGAGGTGTATCCGATTCTGTCCCCATGCAAAGACGCGAGATGCAAGAGTGTCCCAAATGGTGCAGTCTGAACTGGTCTTGGCTTGGTTCCAGCTTTCACCATCGCCGAGGGCGAGGAACACGAGCATCTCGCCCGTAGCGTTTGCGATGTACGCCTGTTCATCGACGACGTCGTCTATCATTGATAGTGCGTCTCTGTCGACATCGTCGTAATCGGACGGCGCATCTTCTCTTCTAGCCCCCTTGACTCGTCTTTGTAAGCCTTCACCGTGAACGCACAGTTCATTGCCGTTCCATATCATGACACGGCAGCGAGTCTCGCAGCTTCTCGGTGGTGGGGTCCAGTTCATTGAACGTATGTTGGCCCGAATGTCATCCAGTGTTGCTCCATTCTGGATCGTTGCAGTAGCAGCGGTAGACCTGTTCTGGAGCTCTCGCAGGAGAGCAGCTTTCAACGCGGCGACCCCCTTATTGTTGACAAACGATATCGTAGAGTCAGAAGAGATCATGTATTCCACATCATTAAACAGCCGATCGCTCTCACTCATGTCGGCTCCCATCTGGCGGTGCCATGTCCTGGTCGGAATGGGCTTGTACCACGTCGACTGTGGAACGTCAAAGGCCGCATAGAGGTAGATTGCCTCCCCTGAAACGCGAGAAGAGATTCCCGCGGCTCTGATGAGGCTACTCAGCGCAGCGCAAGTCTGCGGGAAGCTTAGCCTGGCGAATGATGTCACCTCTTCGGGTCGAATGATGCAGGCAAGCGCTTTCCCGATTGAGTCAACCGCATTGCGGTATTCGAGCTTCGGTACGTCGTCCGGCAATATTTTCATGTCCATTCGAGGATCTGGCCATTCTTCCGATTTAAACCGTTCATGACAGCATTCCAAGGCATTCGAGTAACCGTGGATGCCTGTTCTATCGGCGAGTGCACATCGGTGCTGCTTCTTAGCCTTTCCGTCGTCGTTCATTCTCGGGCCGGCAGCCATTGGCTGCTGTGGCGCGTGCGCCGCCAGGGCGTCATGACCGTGACTCTGGACTCTTCGGCCCTGCCCTTGATTGCCGGGCACTTCGTAGTCGACGGCATGGGGCCATCCCGGCGCGGCCGCGTCCACTTCCATCGGGACTGGGGATTGAGTAGCCTCGACGACATCGTCGTCAGGTGTCTTCGTTCCCACTTCCAGCGTCGGATCTGGCCCATCTTCGCCGCCCGGTGGCATGTCTGTCCCCATCTCCTCATCTGCTGGAATGGGGACTTGCTCAGGGCGCCGCGTTGCTTCGTCAAACTCGCATTCTGACAGGTCAGGCGGCAACGAGGTGACCGTTGGGGGCGACGCGGGAGCCGGTCTGTGCTCCTCGGCTGCCGCGGAGGCGCCAGCCTCGGCATGTTGCCGTTGCTCGGATTCAGCAGTCCTGCTGTCCTCGTACATCTTTTGTCCCCTATCAAGACGCCGCTTCAGCCCCTGCGTTTCGCTCGCGGCGGAGTGGCCCGTGACCTGCTGGTCCACGCCGTCCGAGCCATGAGCTGGAGAACGTGCCGGGACCTCCTCTTGTGTAGGAGTACTGGAATCTGCGTAGGCGCTCATTCAGTCCCTGCATTTTCTGGTTGGCATAGTCGCCGGGTGCCTGCTGCTCTCGGCCGTCCGCGGCACCCGCAGATGGAGTGCGCGGCGGCGCGGGAGGTGCCCTTTTCTGCCTGGGCTGATTTGCAGGCGGGGGCTCGCCATGCTCCTCAGCAGACGCATATTTGCTCGACAATAGCGACGGAGGCACTCTCGCGCCAGTTGGGCTTGGCCTAAATCCAGGCGGCGGGGGCTTTGCCTTCGGCGTGCTGAGAGGCGGCTCCTTGCTCGGCGGCGTCTGCGAAGGCGCTTCGTCAGGGTCGCGCGCGGCCCGTGGCGGCGCCGTAGGAAGTGCCATCCCCTGGGGAGGCGCCTTGCACAGAGGGACGTAGCCCGGTGCGAACGGCTTAGGTCGTCTGCCTTCGCCTTGGGTGCTGGAGCCCGGAGTCGCGCCCGGAGCCTGCGGCTTCGGGACCCTCCCTTCGCCATAGGCCAGATGGGAAGGCGGTGCGCCAGAGGCCTGAGACCTCGGCGTTCCCCCCTCGCCATCGGCGGGATTGGAGGGCGGCGCGCCAGGGGCCCGAGGCTTTGCTTTGGCGCACGCCCCTCGTTCGGTGCACTGCAAGTCGGGGCCGCGCCGGGAGCCGGAGGCTTCGGCTGGCCCCCCTGCCTTGCGCGCCAGCACGGCGGTGGCGCCTTGGGAGCCTGAGGCTTCGGCGGGCGGCTCTCGCCCTGATCGCAGTGCGACGGTGGGGCCTTAGGAGCCGGAGGCCTCGCCGGAGGCCTCGGCGGCGCCTTCTTGGGCGGCTGTCCTCCGGGAGGCGCCTTAGGCGGAGGAGACGGCGGCCCCCTCGCCCTGCAGTCCCGGGACGACTGCCTCGTGCCCCCCCCTCGTACGATTCCAGCGGTTCGGTGGGTTGCCTCCTCCAGATTGCTCACGGCGCGCCGACGGAGGGGCAGCTTTGCGCTCCATGTTGACGCGCCTCGCCGCCCCCCCCTGCCAGACTCGCTGTCGCAAATTGAAGTTTGGTAAGGGCGCCGAGTAGAAGGGAGTTGGGTCGAAGTCGATATCAGGAAGCCCCTGGTCACGCCTGCGCACGCCTTAGCCAGCCGCAGTGGACGAGGCTGTCCTGGAACTCCACTCGGCACTCCTGATCGCGTGACTTCCGGCGCCCCCCCCAGCGTTACGTATGCCCATGGATCGCGTGACCACGCCGGTCGCTCGCCGGGATCCCGAATACCCTGGTAAGTCTCGCATTCTTGATATGCGCCCCCAGGTCTTGGAACGCGGTGCCTTCGTAGGAGGTCATAGCCGAGACGTCCCGCAGCAGCATCTTCCTGCAAAGCGGGCTGTTCTGGAGAGGCCCATTCTCCCTCTGCGGATAACGCACAGCTCCCCCTGGTCCAATCGGGACGTGGTCGGGATCGCCGACCCTACCAGTCCACGCTACATTGTCGGGCATCGTGGCATGGATGGAGTAGAACCGATCGGCAATGTTCCTCCGCGGCCCATCAGGCCTGCACTGACCCACCTGGTCCCAGACTGCATTCTCGTACCACCTGAAGAATCGTCGTGGAGACATTGTCTCCAGGTCACGACACAGCCGACCAGTGGGCTCCTGAAACCATGCTTGGAGCAGGGCCTCATTCTGAGCCTGGGTGAGGAATGGTCGGGTGGTGCGGTACTCTGCATATGCCTCAGAACCCATCCAAGGCACAATCACCACAGCACTCAAGTCCTCAACCAGACGATGTCCGCCATATTCTCGCGGCACTTCCCAATTTGACTGCTTTCCCCGCATCACGGGCAGATGCCTGCCCTGCACGTAGGGCTCGAGCCCCGCAATACAAGGGACGTTGCCGGCGCTGGCGGAATTCCAAGTGGCTTGGTAGACATCCGGTGGAATGTCCACTGCTGGCTGGCATGATGGCTTCTTGATCATCTTTGCCAGCAATCCGGGCTCATCGAGCCCATCATGCTCGAACCTCCTCCGCCTGTGCGCATGCAGAGCAAAGAACGCATCGCGGAAGAACCGTCCGAGTTCTTCACCCGGGCACAACCCCAACAGCTGATATAAGTTCGGGGTCTTGCTCCACGGTATCGCGTGCGCGGCGACTGCTCCCACGCTCTGTTCCGACTCAAGGCTGCCGCCGTGCCCATTACTCTCATCAGCACCTTGAGTGGCATGGAAGATGAATATCTCTGCGTCGCCCCAGCGACCGCGCGGTATAACGTGCATCGATTCGGACGTTCCAAGTCATAGCCCATTGCACTTCCCGCGGCATAGCGGCGCTAAAGCTTGCGATCACTTAGGACTTGCTTCGCGAGGCCGAGAAGACCGCACATCTCCTTTATAAACGCATTGAACTCATCCAAATCTTCCATGTCCTTGTCCTGCAGGATGCGCTTGATGAGTTCGCATCCAAACACGCTCGGGCAATCTTGCCCGTTTTGGAAAATTGTTCCCCAGAATCCGCGCAATCATCCGCGGGCGATGCAGGACATTGTCCTCTGCTTGTCCTTCAAGGGCAGTCCCTTGCTGATGGCGGGGCACCCAGTGCCCCTCCTCACGTAGCTTGCGAACCTGCGGGGTCCGCGACCGATGGACGAAGGCGCAGCGAGGGCGCCTGAGCTTTCGCTGCGAGGCGCCGGCAAGCAGCAGCGGCGCGAGCAGGAAGTCATGGCCGGCGAAGCGGCCGCGTCGGGGGGCTGCGCCAGGGCCGCGTGAAGAGCCGAAACAGCAGCGGTCAAAGACATTCCAACGCGCACAACGGCGGGTGCAGCATTCGCGGGGGCGTAGTACATTGTACACGCGCTCACCTCACTCGCAAGAACCTGCAACACCAACGAATGCACACGTCTCGCAAAGTCGTCCGTGTAGTCTTCCGCCTGCTTGCAATCCCTTCCTCTCGCTTCCACGCGCCTGCGACTTCCATCACACCTACGTATTAAACCTTCAGCCATCACGCTGGAGGACGATGCAATACTCCATGGTTGTTTCCATATATTGTCCCTTGCTGTTCTTAAGACCGTATGCAGAGCAATGGAGCCTAATCTTCGTCCTTGTATATGTGCTCAGGAATTCTTTCACGCGAGGATCACTCCAGTATCGGCATGGGGTCGGCCACTCGAGACAAATCTGGCCCTTTCTCTTCATTACCTCCTGTGCCAAATCGCGAGCGACCCATAACAACTCCCTAAACAATGCAACGTGACCCCTCAATGTCTTGAGAGCTTTTTCGTTACCAGAGCGGTAACACATGGCTTCATTCACATATTGCCATGTAGATCCGCCCGCACATGGTATCGAGATCCACAATGGAATGCGTCTGTCGGCGGTACGGCCTTCACTCATTATTTCTTTTTCAAACTCAATTATCTTGGCCACCGCAAACGCCTGTCCTTCTTTGGTGGTCATATCTTCGTTCTCCGTTAGACGCACCACCTTACATTGACCGTCAGGGATGAGAGCTTGGTTTCCTAGCCGGCTGTTAGGTCCGCAACAAAATTATATGAAAAAGCGTTGTCGGGATCTTTCGCTGGAACCTGCAGCGGCATCAGGAACGGCAAACATAGCATCGCTATGTGTTGCTCTCCGTTCATCATCGGTATCTTGGCCGTTCTCTTCATCGAATGACTGGGCCTGTACCTCTAGAGTGCTTGGTTCACTGTCCGTTATCTCGAACAGGGCCATCATTGCTTTGTGTTATCTTTCGCTGACGGTAAATCCTCCGTTCGTTGCTGGCCTCCGCCGGTGTTCCAGCCCGGTTATTAACCCTGGGATTTGGCGGAGAATCAGCAGGAGGTTTGCCTTTGTTTTGTTGTTTAAGCTTTTTCTTTGCCTTCTTACTGGGTATATGTATCTTGCCGCCGTTCCGTAGCTTGGACTGCGCCCCTAGTTTCGGCTTGAGAACCCCCCGGGTTTCAAGGGAAGACCCGTTCCGCCTTCAAATAGCGAGCCCATGCATTGTTGATACGACGGGGCAGTCCAGAAGGTCGGGGCCGCGACCTGCACTGGATACAGCACTTTCACCCATGACGGTGGCTGCTCAAACCTCTTAGTGCCTATGCCGGCGGCCTGATCATGCGTTGGGCAATATATCAGGTTCACCGTGCCCCTGGCGAACTGCTCTGCAACAGCGAGCGTCGATTCGGTGAGTACGTGGCAGGTGCATAAGTTGCTGCGAGCCACCTACCTTGCAAACCTTCACGACGGCTTGGTTGTCTTCCATGAACTCTGCCCTCAAGCTTCGGCCGAGTAGCATCTCCCACAATGGGAGCGCAGGCAGGAGTTCTCTTCTGAGCGCCTCGTCAGCTGACACGATCTCCGCTTCCAGTGCACTATGGGACACTGCGGTCTGTCGTCGAGAACTGCAGCTTTGAAGCGCTCTTGTGTGTGGTCCCCACAGAAACTGTGCGTCGGCACTTGTACTGCGATGGGTGCGAATGTCACTTGATAGGTCGGCATCTGCAGACTGTTTTAGCCATGCATCTTCGCGGCGGTCCCCCACCCAGGACACTAGGCGGTAGTCCACCATTGCTTTCAGGTAGCAGATGATGCGAAACTGATCTATATCCTGTTGTTCTGTCCACTTAGTGACACAAGCAGCTGCCTTGCAGACTGCGTTCAGCAGATCCAGACGTGCCATCCGTGCCCCATAGAGTATCTTCATCAGCACCTTGGCTGCAATGGGCTGCAGTATGCCTGGTGGGGCAGGTGGCTTGGGATCAGGAGCTGATGAGCCCCCCATTGGAGGACCTCCCACGTGCATTTCTACATCGGGAGGCCCCGTGGCAGCGTCGATTCTCAAACACGCTGCTAGGGCTTCTTCGGCAGGTGCCGATAGTTCTCCGCGTGGCCCTCCTTGCCCGTCTTCGAACGAGGTTAACTCAGGGCCGAAGGGAGTTCCCGATAGCGGGTACGTGCTTTGGTCGGTGTCCGTGAGCTCTGCGTACAGAGATACGCTGGACTTGAAGAACTCTGCCATCTCATTTTCCATTATTCGCACCCCCTTCTTCAATCCTGGCTTATACTCTGGCGTCGGAGGCTGCTGTTGTGTAGCGGGTGCCGCACACCGTCGCTCACGTGACCCGCGCTGCTCTGTGGAGCTCTGAGGAGTATAGACTGTGGCCTCAGCTCGCGGTCTTGGCATACTAGTAGCGCGGCTATGTTGCGTGGGCCATCAGGGAGGGGTGCCCTGAAGCACTTCTCAGCGACGGCTGCGGATGGTGCCACCATCCCGCTGGTGTTTTCAGTGTCGTCGAGTTCCTCCCACGCGTGTCGTAGTTCAAGGTAATTATACGGACGACCTCTCTACCTTCTGGGCCGCCCGGTAATGACGTGTGGTATATGTTCGCATTGGCATCATAACTCACCCACACGCTGTGCCCTTTGGGTGCATGGAATGATCTGTCGCAGTAGATCGAGGTCATTGTACCCTGCTGCGCTGCGCCATGAGCGACTGCAGCTGATTGATGTCCCGCTTCGGCCACGCCATCGGCATTTTCGCCCTTGGGAGGTGGCGGGTCCAACACGGTTGGAGCGACGCCTTGCCAATCGATCCATTCCTCCGAGATCCTGTGTTCGCATCCGAGGTATCTTCCCACTGGCGTAGGTGGGTCCATGTCGATTCCTTCTGGCGCAGTCTTGGATGGGCTCAGGATAAGATCCCACCCTGTCTCCAGGTTTCGAGAGGGACCCGCGAGTTTGAAATCATGAACGTATACGATCAAGAACAGTTCAAGCTCTGGGTGATAGTAGCAACTCCTCCAGCAGGTTATCGGTACAAACCCCTTTGACATGACATGCGCCTCACAATGTTGTTTCCAGAATCCTCCAGCATCAGGGTGCCCATACAGTGCTAATATCAGAGGGCATACTGGGTCGATCATGCCTTCCCAGCTCTTGGGCCATGCTTCCTTTGGCAAGCGCACCCACGTCGGGGTGCCTCCTAGCTTCGACTGAATGCATGCCTGGCGGGCATCTGCTTGTTGTATGTCGTGTCCCTCAAACAAGCCATATGTGTCAGCAGCCTTGCTTGCCTGCATGGTAGCCGGACAGCTAGAAAGCTCTTGGAACAGCGCAACGTTCTTGTCTTGATCAATAACATCGGATCCGTCAAATACTACCCTCCCTTTGAATTTGCGATCTTTATGGCCTTCAGGGAGTTCAGCGTTCTTGTGAACTAGGATCGCGAAGAGTCTCCCGATGTGGAAGGTCTTTCCTTTCATCTTCGCTTTGACATCGCGGAGCTCTTGGACTTTCGATTCATCCCACGTCTTGATCTTTCTAAGACGCCCACTCATCCATCAGCGCCTCCTGAGCTTTTTCACTGTTGGCCGCCTCGGCCTCGGTGACAGGGCGAGCGACACAGGCGTAATTCACCACCTGGGCATTGCCCGGCATTGATGGAGGAGCAAGAAGTTCTTCCTTCTCACCAACCTGCATAGAGTCGGCGAATGGGTCGTAGCACGGCCGGCGCGCCGGCCCCTTTTCTCGGCGAGCATCGCGGCCCGCATCTCGCCCGCGAAGGGGCGCGCGAGGGACGCCGCGACGTCGGGCCGCGGCCGCGCAGTCAAGCGCCGCGCGACCCCAGTCACTCTCACCATCGTTGCTCGAATCCCGTCCATCGGACGGTTCCGATTCTTCATCTGGCGCGCACGTTTCTGCGCACCACTCCTGGAAGTCTTTTAACGCAGCATCATCCACCTGGCCTTTTTCTTGAAGAACGGCCGCCGCCATGACATAGGTCGGCGCCGGTCGAGGCACGTCGATGCCCATTGCCCTCAGGAGGTCAGCGTTCGGACCCGGATCCTCTAATCCATAGAAACCCTTCTTTTCCGTTTCGTATTATTCAATGAGCCTCTTCCGTTCCGATCCACTTGTCTTGAACCATCGGTTAGGGTGGACGCCTGGGTTAGTAGATTCCTCATGTGCACGTCGGAGGACAGCGTTTCCGTATACTTCATCGTACACGTCCACCTCGTTAGGCCTCCTGTAGTAATGATCAGAATAGAATACCACTCGAAGATGCGCCGTCTTTTGCTTGCCCTTCAGTGGGAGTGGTTTCGTTAGCTCCTCGAGAGGCTTACCTACAACTACAGCGTTCTTCTCGTAATACTCTCCCGTGTCCAGGTTTTGCGTTGTTCTTGCCATGACCTGTTCAATGTTTGGTCCTCCCCTTGCGGGGGCCGCAAGGAATTTGGTCTGCCTGGCAATGATGACTTCTGTCTCGGCGAGGTTCTCGCCGACCCTTACCCATTGAACTCAACTCTCCTTTGCCTGGCACCAGGCGGGAGCTCTGGATCGGGCGGCGGACCCGACGGTCCTTCATCATCTGTCGGATCATGACCCCCCTGGGCTCCGTCCGCTCGCCCGCCATCGGCGCGTGGCCCAGCTCCCTCCATTCCGAGTTCGTCGGGAGTGTCCGGAGCTAGCGCTGGACCCTCGTGGGAGCCCGATGGCCCCCCGGAAGTCGCATGCGGTTTCTCCTGTTGCTCATCCGCAGCATTCCCGCCCGACAGCAGGGTTTCAAGTGTCACACTGCTAATGTTCGCAGCAGCCTTCTCGTAGGCTCGCCTCAGCGGGAAATGCACGGGGGAATCCCTGTCGACATTGTCGATGACCCCATCTGGAGATTCGTCCTCCATTTGTTCCACACCAGTGTCGGTCCACACCTGTTCCGTTCTCTCCACAATCGGTACGTTGCCATCTGCCTTCATACCAGTAGTGAAGTTCAACCCTTCAAGTTGCGCCAACGGCACGCAGCAAGGGTCAGGACCAACGCGCCCCCCCGCATGCTGCACATATCCGAGATATACACCGACCCGCGTTATCGGAGCCATTTTGGGTGTTTTATCCTGGGTTCCGGCGGCGGCAGGTATCGGACTGCAGATCCGAATGGGGCCAGCGGAGCATTGAAAGGCCCGCCGAATCTCAACTCCCACGGAGTCTTGCCGCTCTCTTCGCGCGTAGCGTTAGAGCACGCGCAGAAGTAAGGGACGGCAAATGCCCAGAACTGCGCCGGCAGCCCAGCAGTCATGAGCAGAGTTCTCGCTCCGTCCTGAACGACGCCATTGGCGCGCTCCGCTACGGAGTTATGCTTCTTGTTCGCCGGCTGAGTGGAATCGTAAGCTATCTTCAGATCCTGGCAGGCCTTCTTTAGCTCTCTTGCCGGGTCAGAGTAAATGTACACGAACTGTTCGTGCGGAGCCCGTAGGTTCACTAAGATATCCGCAACCTGCTCGGCCGACTATCCGAACGTGCCTTTTGCCGCCAAGAATCTCGTGAACCGGTCGCGCAGTGTCACACACGAGGCTTCTCCGTAAAATCCCCTCGATAGTTCATCAAGCGCGAACCAGTGGTCTATGGTGCATAGCTTATTTAGTGACTTGTTCTGCTTTTTCCCCTGTTGTGTTCTGAACGCCTTTGCCCCGGTGCAGGTCGGGCAGTACGGGTTCTTGGGCAGGTGCGTCATGAGGTGTTTTCGTGATTGTGCCTCTTTCTTGAATCGTTCGACTCCACTTGGCTCACCCCCTGATTCCTGCATTGGGTCTTCGGCACCATCGTCGTCGACGAGATCGATCGCGCCTAGTGCCTCCGCGTGTTCTTCTGCCGCCCCCTCTGCAGGTGCGGGGACGGCTTGTTTTCCACTTCCAGCGGCATTGCCGCCCTCGGTGTTGCGCGGTGGCATTCTGTTGACTATCCCAGTTGGGCCGGGCCCCCAACCCCCCCGGATTGCCAACCGAGGCCCATAATAGAAATACGCGATGACGTCCCTGCCTCGGAGGTCGGCCTCACCGGGCTCGCCCCTGCAGCGGTACTCGGGACGGTCATTACAAACTCCATCCACATACGAATGTTCCGCCATCACTTCTTGCGAGTGCAGGTCCACGGTGGCGCGGCGCCTGACCGCCCGGAGCGGGGGGCCCCCCGCTTGCTCGGGATTCGCCTCGTCTACCAGACCCAAAGCCTCACCTCCTCCAATGCTGAGGTACGGTATTTTGGTCATCTACCGGCAGGTCCACCCTCATCTCATTGGGTAGGAGGAGATACGGCTCTGTCCCGCTCTTCCAGTAGAAACTGTAGCCGTGATCTATGCAGAGTTCGCCCACTGATATCATGCTTGGTGTTTCTGGCATGACTATCGCGTCGACCTTACCACTCAGTAGCTGGTCGCAGGCAATCCTCACGGCCCCGAGGGCACTAGACAGTCCCCCGGCCGTGTTCAAGGTGATGGGGACTTGGAGTTCCTTCATCATGTCTATAGCGCCTGCATTCTATACATATTCTAAGGTAATCAGAATGGATCCACAGCCAGTGTCGATTATGAATCGCATCGATCCAAGGTGGACCGTCTCTCTACCCCTCGTTCTGCGGTTGTGCTTCCTGGCCGATGCGGCATCGGCATTGCCGCCCCCGCCATCGCCATCGCGCCCGTCGTCAATCGCGGGCGCTGGCTCTCTGTCCAGCCACAACCTCCACACTTCGTGCTCCAAGTCGCTCGCGCCATTGTTGGCGAGCTGCTGATGTACGCGCGTGGTTTTCGTACGCCACTCTTGCCATGTCTTGGGGAAACTAAACGGATCCCCGTGCTTCGAGGCTATCGGCCTCGGATCGGCTTCCCTGGTCTTCCTCAGGGCCCATGACGTCGGGCAATGCGTCGAAGGGTGTATTCGTACCCTCTTATCCGTCCGAAGAGTAGCTGGCATCTGGTCAAGGGTGCCACCTGCATCTCGACGCAGGGAACTCCGTCCGGGCTTTCCTGTCTCCAGCAGGTCCAACGCCCCCCTCGGGCACGATCGGATTCCGCCAGCTATCAGGCATCTCAGCGTCTCAATGAAGGGAGAGCTGTCTGACCATTTACCTCCTGGGCTGGCCATTGGCCCTTGATTCGTCGCCCGGGATCGTGACCCGGCGAAGGGCACAGCCGGGCATGCCGGCTGCACCTGTTCTGCGGAGGCCGCGCAATTCGCCACCGCGACAGCGCCCGCCCGGGCGGCGTCGGCACCTGGATCGCGAATCCTCCCGCTGGGACATTGCCCCACTGCCGGGGCGGACCCGCGTCGCCGATGCGGAAACGGCTCTCCTCACCGTGCTTGTCACGCCTTGGAGCCCTTCCTGCGCCATTTGCATGGCCTGTTGTCTGTAGGACAGCTCGCGACGTGCTTCCCATTCCTGCACGTTTGAAACAGCTTCTCTGCGAAGGCGCCGCTTAGTCTCCTCAACTTCGGCCTGAGCTTGCATTTCTGCTCTCCGCAGTGCTTGCATTGCTTCTCCTGCCTCAGCTTTCGCGTCTGCGTGACCTGCCTGGGAAGTTGCCACAGCTATCTGGGCGTTATGTTGCAGCGACTTCAACTCTGTTGCCTTTCGCAGGGCCGCCTCGTGCTCTGCGAAGGCTTCTGTCCTGACTCGGATCAATGCCTCGGCCTCTCCGCATGCCTCCCCACGCAGCGCCGCAGCTGAATCAGAAACTCGCTTGAGTTCGGCCTGCACATTGGCTGCTCCCATCTGTGCTTTCCTGGGCTTTTTCTCAAGCTGTTGCTGTCTTGCCTGGGCGCCCCGTAGGGCCATGTCTGCTGTCCTCGTCGCCTCGACAGCGTTCTGTTCCAATTGGCGCATCTCGGCGATAGACTTGGCTGCGATCTGTTCCGCCTCGGAGACGGACCGTTCCTGCGCCATAGCTGCCTCTCGGAGCCTAGCGCGGATCTGCCCCTCGAACTTCGCTTCTCGGTCTTGCGCCCCACGGAGGGCTTGCCGGGCCTGTTCCGCGACAGCCTGTTCTGTCCTTTTCTGCCCCTCGGCCTCTTTATCTGCATTTAATGCAGCCTCATAGAGGGCACCCTTCTGTTCCTTTCCCCTTTTGAGAATTGCATTGAGCTCATGTTCGGCCTGCTGCGCCATGTTCATTCTGCGCTCTCTGCCTGTATTCCATGTCTGCCATCATTGTGCGCATGGCTGCTATTTCGGAAACGCGCTCTTGTTCCAGATGGTTTTGCCTCATGTCCTGTTGCAGCTCTCACTCGCGACGCTTATGCGCAACGCAATTGCGTTGCACCGGCGGCAAACATTCCCGGCGAAGATATGCCAGATTACACAGGTCGCATTGGACAGAGCACCCCCGGCACACAAGCTTCCGGCATGGCCGATCATCAGCCGTTCTGCCTGGGCACCGACTCCCGGGGCCTGGCTCGCACGCCCGCCCCCTAGTTCGCACATGGCCCCCGGGTCGAGAATCGAGACGCTGACGATCTGGATAGAGAGGACCCGCGAATGGATTCCCGCGAGTTGCGACTGCGACCGCCCTCTCCCGACCTCGACCTCCTGGAAATCGAGCCGGGTGACTCGAATAATTGCCTTCCACGGGGTTTCAGATCAGGGGCTGGCTCGGGGCCCTCTTGACCGCTCGAGCTGCCAGGCTCGGTCTTTGGGCGCTTTTCGCACGGGGATTGTTCTACATCCACTGGGTCATCCCTAGGGGGGTCCCCGTGTCGAGTCTCAATTTCCAGACCCCCCAGGCGATGCCGCGAGGTCCTTTTGACGTTCGACACTGTCTCGTAGGCTTTGCGTCTTCCCCTTTCTCCGGACATAGCCCGCATCCCGTTTCTCCGGGGCCCGATCTGATGCCGATGCTAAACTCTTCTCAGACGAGCTCGATATTGTCATCGCCTTCACCGGCGCGGCGATGCGCTCGGTCTCGTCGCCCTCGCCCGCTGAGCCGGAGTTCACGACATAGGCTTAATCGACGTCATCTGACAGCGGGTTACGCGGGCAGGGCTTTCCCCCATACCAATCACCCTCCTCGTCGAGGTCGTCGTCTGGAATTGGGGCATCCTGTCGCCCACGCTTCACAGGGGTATCATCATATCCCGCTGGCTCACTTGCCGGGGACGGGACCCGCATATTAGCGAAGGGGTTCTTCTTCATCAGCTTCTCGATGGCCTTGTCGTCCTCCTCTGCAGGCGATAGTGGTCTTTCAGGTGAGTTGATATTATGAAGCATTGTTGCTTGTGTCTCTCGGATGCGCTGCGAGGTTGACTTCGTTGGTCAGTCGACTCGGTCCTTAAACATTTCCACATCTTTGGGGCTGGTTCTCCCTCCCGTGTTCTTCTCCACGTTCACGGAGATACTCGCACTTGCCCCATCTTTATCGACATGGTCGACTGCCCATAACCCAGAGCTTTCGGCTGATAACCCATCTTTACCCAACTTAGGCCCAACCAGGCCCATATCGTCAAGTAAGGTAGTCCTCACTGTTGGGGCCCATGCTAGCGGGTCAATGGACATTGCGGAATGTAAAAGGATATGGTATCCCGTTAAGCGCTGGGTAAGGAAAGTGTAACAGTATGAGCACGCGCGCGCGGGGCGGGCGCGGGCCTTTTTCCTCTCCGAACCACAAGCAGCTGCAGACAGCCAAGCATGTGTCTGCGTGCGTGGTTATATGTACATCGACGGCGGCAGGGAGCGCATGGTAACGACTCTTTGGGGGGGCCGTCCCAGACTGTCTCGGCGGCGGCCACGCATTCGATCCAGGCGAACCTTTCGAGTGCACGCCCGCGTCGCCTTCGCTCCTGCGGCCACTGGGGTGGGAGTGGCACGGCGTGCGGGGCGTTTCCCTGGGGCACGTTCAGATGGATTTGGGCACCACCGCAGCTGGCGGGGATGGAATACAGCTGCCTGACTGTTTCCGCCGCCGTCGTCATCGACGACGATTCCAGGAAGATCCTTCGCACGCCTGAGGAGGACGTCACCCCATAGCCTGGGCCTGGCCATCCGTCTGTCGCGTCTGTCTGCCGTCTCTCTGCGGACTCCCGCGACGACGCTCTGCTCGCGGCGTTTGGCTTGTCGTCTCCTGCGAAGTTGGTGGGGATTCCTTTTTCGGTCGCGTCCGCTAGCGAAGGCGTTAGCGGAATCAGAAGCGCTACGGGTCACGACAGCGGCCTAATTAGCAGCTAAACGCGCCGCGAGCCGGCCGGCCCACTCATCCAGCAGCGGCTGACTGCGCGGGGGGAGCGGCAAGCTGAGGGCGTCCAGGGTGTTCGAGCATTTGCAACACGGCAAAGTGCTGGTGAATTCAAAATGTACCGAGTGGCAAAACCCAAACGGAGCGTGAGGACGATAGCTGTGGGCTGCGTGCCCAACATGCCGTCTGAGTGCCCAGACGTGGTAAGCGATGGGCAGTCGCCAGTGGGGCGCCAATTGGTGGGGATTCGCGAAGCGTCAACAATTTGGAGGAAGTCTCAGGCGGGAGCCGTTGTTGTTGTAGTCCAGGGGGCCAGGGGCCCAGTTTGACCACCAAGACTTTCCCTGTCAAGAAAACAGGGTGCGAGCGTCGATGGGGCAAACTTGACTGAGAAAAAACAAGATGCACCAGTGAGGGGGGGTCAACAAGAACTATTCTTCAGAAATGAGAGTCCAACAACAACAACAACAACAACAACAACAACAACCATCATCTTAAGACCGTTCGCCCTTATATGCTCGAGTGTCCAATCACGCGTATTTCCCAAACCCTCGATACCCGCCCTCTTCGTCTTCGATC
>CAUYUJ010004781.1:159674-174674 GCA_963575745.1 Prorocentrum cordatum
GGCCTCAACGGGGTCGAATCGTGACATTGGATCGGATCGGAAACGGATCGGACCGACCCGATCCCCCTCCAGGAGCAGAGGAGAGGCAGCAGAGGAAGGAGGAGCGTAGGAGCAGCAGAGGAGCAGCAGAGGAGCAGAGGGAGCGGAGGAGGAGCATGAGCAGAGGAGCACCTCAGGAGGAGGAGCATCAGAGGAAGAGAGGCAGGAGAGCGGGAGCAAAGGCAAAGGGCCAACGCGCGCCCCCGCCCAGACCTCAGCCCGGAGTCCACCTTGAACCTCTCGATGTGGCGGCCGCCTGCGCTCCGACCCTACTCCTCCCTCCTCCTCATCCTCGCCCTCGTCCTTTCCTCGTCCTCCTCCTCCTCCTCGACGACGACGAACCGACAACGGCGTACCGACGACGACGGCGGAGACGGCGGCGGCGGTAACCTCGCCTAAGCCCCGTTGGCCCCTCAGCGCGCTCTGGAGGATGCCAGCGGCACGAGGGCAGGCGGCGGCGGCGCCTCGGAGATTACCAGAATCACAGGGCTACCAGGTGGCAACATCCGAGCCCTGCCCCCACCGATCACCGATTCTTCTGAATCGAAGGCCCGGCGCCGCCTATCAGCATCATCTCGCCCTGCTCGTGAGGCTTGATCGCGTGGCTGGTGGTGTTGCCTGCGCACCCCAGGGCTCTGGAGGGAACGAGCAATCACATGGGAAGACGCACCGAGCCCTCAAGGCGCGCACGAAAGTGCAAGGCGGAGACTTGTCAAAAACCACTGCCGAAATGATCGATCTGCGGGGTTCGGAAGTCAGAAAAATCAGCCGACCCGTCGGCATGTGTGAGACACTGTCTTCGTCGTTTTCGTTTTCGTCGTCGTCGCTGCCAATCACAAGAAAATTGAAGAGCAAACACAAAGAAGAAACGTCAGAATCAATTCCGGCTCTGACCTTCATCATGGGGGTCTTCTTCAAAGGTGAGCGGCACCGGCCGTAAGGCTTTCACAATGAAAGTAAGATGTGTATGTGTATACGATGTATACGTATGTCTATGTATAAATATATGTATTCACACATTGATGTATACATGTATGTATACATGCACGTATGCAAATTATCTCGTCCCGTGCCCGCAGCGGGGCCTGGGGAGCTGGCCGAATATATACACATACGTATATATGTGTGAGTACACCTGCATACATACATTCATTACACAACACTACACTGCAGTACAGGATACTACATTGCATTGCGTAACATCACACCACATTACGTTACATTATTTTACATTACATTAAGTTACATTACATCACCACACAATACATTACATTACCTTACGGTACATTACATTACATTGCACTACATTACATAAATCCATACAAACAAAATACATGTATACATATAAACATGCAGGCATACGTACGTACGTATAGACATACATGCATACTACATCCCGACCGACCGATCTACCTACATACATGCATACATATACACTAGAACCATCGCGCGCGCTGCGCGCGCACCCAGGTTCTAGCAGGCCCCAGGGCTTGACGAGTTCACTGCTCCACTGAAGTAGTGGACCACATATGGTTTGAACGGGAAGTGCAGAAGTGCCCAGAACGCTGAACGCATTATGGGCAGTGAAAAGTCCATGCATGTCAATCCGAATTCTGGAAGGTTTTCGGGGAAGGTGCTTGCGTAGGGGGTCGGAGGCCTGACAAATTGGTTTCCCAAAAGGCCTTCTGGGAACATGGGTTTCGGGAGCGTTTTGGGGAGCGCGTTGGGGCGTGCCGTCGTCGTCGTCGTAATGTCATCGTCGCCTCTTGGGGCGACCCGTCGTCGTCGTCGTCCTCGTCTTCGTTGTTTCGTCGTCTTCGTCGTCGTCGACGTCGGTTCAAAAGGGGAACTTGGGGCAACTTTGTGCGAAACGATCCGCGAAGTCCGCGAGAAGGCGATCAGTCATGTTCCCAGCCAACTTCCCAGACAGCTCTCCACTAGCGCGATGGTACTTCGGAGCCTCCAGAGATTCTCGGGCCCATGTGAACCATGTCCCCCGAAGGCTTTTTTGGGACATGATGTGCTGGGGTGCGTTGGGGGGGCCTTTTGGGCGTTCCCTGGGGGCCCCTTGGGGGCCTCTTGGGGCTTCCTGGGGGCCTGTTGGGCGCATCACGGGGTTCCGTGGGAGCCTCTTGGTGGCCTCTGGGGGCCTACTGGGGCCTCTAGGGCCAGAGACCTCGAGATATCGGTTCGCGGTCCCCCTTTGGGCCCCCTCTTGGGGCGCTCTTGGGGCACACTTGGGTTGTCAGGAGAGCCTCCTGGGCCTTTTTGGGGCCCTCTTCGGGGCCTCGCGGGCCGTCTTGGACCGATCTGAAGGGCCGTAAGGGAGCGCTGGGAAGCGGGAAAAGCTGTCCTGGCGCGACCCGATGGGCCTCGATGATCTGGGCGATCCGCCTTGCGGCGACCTCCAGACAGGCCAGCCCGCCGAGGTGCACCGCGTCGAAGGTCCCAGCCAGCCAGAAGATGGTCACGAGGCAGTTCAGCTCGTGCCAGGTGCGGTCGCGCTGGCCGATCCCGTACTCCTTGCTGGAGTTCGACATCTACGTCTTCGGGTCGCCGCCGTGTTGCGCGAACCGCTGGCAGAGGTGGAGCGCGGTGCCTGCGCCGCGCAGCTCGAGGCCATCCAATGGCTCCTCGCAGCTCTCCCCGACCGCCCGGCGCCACTCCTTGAAGCGGGCCCCCTGCTCGTTCCACTCCATCGAGAGCGCCCTGACGTCCTCGCGGCCGACGGCATCGCCACCCTCACGAGGAGTCTCCACGCCTCCTACACCAGCGGGCCCCGCGCGGGCCAAGTCGCGGAGGTCGAGGGGGGCCTCGGCGGCGGGCGGCGCGGCCTCGACCAAAGCCCCCCGCCCAGCCGCCCGGCCAGCGTTGGCGAACGCGTCGGCGAGCGAGGCGGCCACGTCGCCGACCGCGACCCGCTCGCACAGCACGGGGCGACCGTCGTGGCGGCTGCCGATCACCTTCGACCCCACCGCGACGTCGCCAGAGGTCGCCGCCACCTCGTCGCCGAGCTGCAGACCGCCTCCAGCGTGCAGCTCCGCCACCAGCAGCACCGCGTCGGCGTCCTCCAGCGGGGGCGGGCCCCAGGCGGGGCGCGCGGCCGCCTCGTCGCCAGGAGCCTCGGGGGCCTGCGGGGCACTCGCGAAGTCACGTTTGCCCCTGAGCCGCCGCCGCGCGGCCTCAAGGACCCCCGCGCCCAGCCCGCACTCGTCGCCGTGCCAGTCCACCATCATGACGGGCCCCTCCCCGAGATGGGCGCCGAGCCCCGCGGGCAAGCGACGCCTGCGGCGCTCCTCGCGCGCGAGCTCGCGGCCCTCCAGCACCATCTGGCGGAGCACCTCGCGGGAGCCCCCCTTGAAACCTGACCACGTCGCCGCGGAAGCCCTCGGGCCAGCCGTGGAACAGCGAGACGTGCCAGCGCCAATCCGCCTTCCGCTCTACGTACCGGTCGCCGTCCGGCGTCTCCACCACCCAGCACTCGTGGCGCCGGTCGCGGTGGACGGGCCAGAGCAGGAGCCGCTCGTGGGTCCACTCATCGCCGGCGAACCTCACCAGCAAGCGGGCTCCTGGGCGGCACTCCTCGTAGGTTGACATGCTCTCGGGCGGCGGGCGGCCACAGGCCGAGGAGACGCCAGAGGGGCCGCGCTACAGCGTCCCGCCAGGAACGCCAGCAGCACCAGCGCCAGCCAGAACTGCCACGTCAGGGGGGGCACCTCCTGCGGCGCCACCGCCACGGCCCAGGCGGGCAGCCCCGCCTCCAAGTCCGCCGGGCCCGGGCAAGGCGGCGGCGGCGGACAGCCCAGGCAGGCTGGGCAGGGCGGAGGGCGGCAATCGGGGCACGGCGCGCACGCCTGCCCCCAGAAGGCCACCCGCGCCGCCTCCGCGACCGCACCGCGCGCCAGCTCGCGCAGCACGCCGGGCCCAGCCTCCGCCAGGGCCGCGCAGAGGCCCTCCACCACCATCTGGCAGCGGGGCTTCAGCGCGCTGAAGCTTGAGCGGATTCGGCGGCGACAGGCCGAAGGACGCCACAGAGCAATCACGTGGTCCCCACAATTAAGTATATTTTGGGAAGAGGACCCGACAGCCGTATCGGGGGCGTGTTGGAGGTAGTTGTTAAGCCTTTTAGGCCTCTTTGGGGCCTTTCCAGGCTGCCTTTGGGACCTACTGAGAGCCCTTGGGGCCTCTTGGAGAATTGTTGGGGGCCTGTTGACGGCCTCGGACGTCATCCTGAGGCGGAGGGTTCGACATGTCAGCTCGGATTCCCTCCCTCGGGTCCCTCTTGGAACCTCCTTGGGGCGTTTGGGGGGCCTCTTGGGGGCATCATGGGGGCGTGTTGGCGGCCTCGAGCGTCATCTTGGGGCGGAGGGCTCGAACTGTCAGCTCGGATTCCCTCTCTTGGGCCCCTCTTGGGCCCCTCTTCAGGCTCTCTTGGGGCCCGTTTCGGCCCGTCTAGAGCGCCTCTTGGGGTGTCTTGGAGCCCTCTTGAGCCATCTCGGGGCTCGTTTGGGGGCTTCTTGGGCCGTCTTGGGGCGGTCCAAGGGGGCTCTTGGGCCGTCCTGGTCGCCGTGAAGACTCCTGAAGCGAAGAGATGTGATAATGTTTGCGTGGTCGTCGCGGGGCGCTAGTGGGGGGTCTTGGAGGCCTCTGGGGCCGTTCGAGACGCCTTGTGAGCCGTCCGACTCTCGTGGAGGGCGTCCTGGGCGCGACTTGGAGCCCTCTTGGGCCGCCTTGGCGGCGCCATAAGCTCTCTGGGGGCAGGAGAAATAAAAAATGAAGCTACGCTAAACTACAATAAACTAAGATGTGCATAGCCACACCAGCTCGAAGACGTACTTGGGTTGGTCAGACCCCTGCTTCGGATTGACTGGTGTGCCACACTCTGTTCCACTGGTGTTCCTTCATTTCTCATTCTCGTGACGGCTCGCCCAGGAATCTCTGCTGGACGGGCCGGGGAGAACACGCAGACCTCAGACGTGGTGGCCTGTTTACTACCCGTGGCCACCAGTGCTCCCCCGACATCTCTCTCCCAAGGGCCGTTCTTCATCGCGAAAAGTGTTCTGGCGGCCGGAATGCAGAAACGGCCAAGGGAGCCCGAACAGACAGATCTTGGTCCTGAACAGCCGCATACTCTGCACGCTCTCCGCACGCGCCTGGCGTCTCCGGACCGAGCTTGTCGTGGCCACTGTGCGGGACGTCAAGGACGATCATGATGTCGCTGAAGCAGAAGCGCATCGCGCGGATAGAGGCGAGCACGTTACGGTGCATCTCCTTCGGTGAGGGAGGGAGGGGGGAGATCGGAGATCGAGGATGGAGGTGCTTGGATCGAGAAGCAAGGTTCCAGAACGTGCTTGGCCCTTCTTGGGCCTCCGGAGGCCTCGGGGGTCCTCTTGGGGGCCCAAAAACTCCGCCGCCTCGATCTCCCCGAGACGCAAGGCCCTGGCCAGGAGAAGCCCTCCATCCCGAGTCGTGCTTTCACCGCCCATCATTCGGAAGAAGCGGGCAGAAGCAGGGAGTAGGAGAGCGTTGAGAGTAGGTCGGGTTTACGCCGTCCACTGAAGAGTGAGGAAAAAGGGAAAAACCATGCTTCTCTTCAAGTAGGCAATCTGGCGCCTCGAGTGGATCTGCATCCGAGATCGAAAGTACCTTCCTTCAGCGAATGATGGGTACATGTATCCAGGGGCGCCGATTGTCCATGTCTTCGGCGAGGCTCCCCGGCGAGTACCTGTAATGCCCGCCCCTGGGCTGAGCACCCCTCTTGCCTGGGTCGACCCCAGACATCCGATATCTGAATTTTGCTCACTACAGGGTCTCCGCAGGTCCCGACCATGTTCCCCCAACCGGTGTCTCATCCCGAGTCGCTTCTGGACGGTCCTGGGGCCCGGCGAGGGCGCCCGGAGGCCCTCAAAAAGCACCCGAAAAAACCTCCCCTGGATTCTGTCACGCCGCGGCCAGGCCCGCGACAGGGACAACCCCCAGGGGCCGAGGATGGTGGAACACCTCCGGCGCGGGGGGTACCTCCGGCCGGACGGAGCCGTGCCGTGACGACGAGAGGCTCCTGAGAGGGGGCTGGCCTCTCTCCCTCCCGGTTCTCCTGGGAAAGGCGCCACCGTTACACTCACGCCGATCTTGGGCAAGGCCCATCCTGCGCCGAGGGTCGGTGCGTGCGCCCTCCTGGCCTGGCCAGGGAGGTGCACACACAGGTCCCAGCATGGGCTTGCCCAGGATGGATGTTGTCTTATGGCTGGTGCCCTCCGATCCCTCTCGTCCCTCCTCCAGCCTTCCTGCTCCCTCCATCCTTTCTCCTTGAGTACGACTTCACGACACTCTTCACGTGAGCAGAGTGTTTTCAGAGTTGAGCACGTCTTCACGACACTGCCATCGTCCGCCGCCGCCTCCCTCCATCCTATTTCCTTATACAGAACTCCTCCCCGTCGCACCCCGAGACGTGTCGGCAGGGCGGGCCGGTCGTTTCACCTTGTACGACCATGAACCTGAACATCTGCAGCAGCTTCACCGGTGGAAGGCGGATCGTTTTCAAAATGTTGCTATCGCCTTACCACAGCGCGCATTCGTCTGGAAGTTCGCAAGAGCTGCATGGATGGAGGGCGGCTCTTTCTCAAAATGCGGTTCTCGCCGTATCGCCGTGCGCATTCGTCTCTACAAACCCCAAAGCTTCACGGATGGAGGGCGGCTCCATTTCACCATGTGGCTCTCGCCTGAGCGCCGCGCACACTCGTCATAAAAAAACTGCGAGAGCTTCACGGATGGTCGGCGGGTAGTCTTCACCATGTGGCTCTCGCCTTTGCGCCAGGCGCATTCGTCTTAAAAGTTTGCAAGAGATTGACGGATGAAAGCGGGTCGCTTTCAACATGTGGCTCTCGCCTTAGCGCCGCGCACATTCGTCTCAGAGGTTTGCAAGAGTTCCTTCAAGGATTCCAATGGTTGACTTCCAGTGACGACGATTCGCGGTGCTCTGTCACGAGAATTGCGATCTGGCGCGATTCAGGATTGCCAGGACGCAACAGCAACGTTGATTCGCGTCGTCGAAGTCTCAGGAATGGTGTTTTGGCACGATTGAGGATTCTCAAGCGGTTATCTTCCAACGGAGCACGTCCCGCAATGAAAACACGTTCGTGTAGGGACTTGTGAAAAGGGAACTCGGAAGGAGGGTTTATTACAACATCGTTGGTGCGTCTTGAGTTTGCACTGCTCAACTTCCTTCTCCTCCTCCTCATCCTCCTCCTCCTCCTCCTCCTCCTCCGACGACGACGACGACGACGACGACGACGGCGACGGCAACGGCAACGGCCACGGCCACGGCAACGGCCACGACGACGACGACGACGGCAACGGCAACGGCCACGACCACGACCACGGCGACGACGGCGAGGGCGACGGCGAGGCCGAGGGCGACGTCGACGGCCACAGCGATGGCGACGTGGCTTGGCAAGAGAACCCGCGGGCCGCTCCTGAAAGGAGGGCTGGCCTCTCTTGTGCCCGCTGGCCCGGCACCCGGTCGGGCCACAGTGGGTTCCTGCCCGGCGGGCGCGCTGCGCGCGGGCGCGTTGCGCGCGGCCCACGGCGGCCCCGAGAATCGGCAGCCTTCGGCAGCTCTCGGCGACCCTCGGCGACCCCAGGAGGCCTTCGGAGAGCCGCGCGTGGCACTCACCCGGAGGTCCCCGGCGGCCCTCGGAGACCCCTGGCGGCCCTGGGGGGCCTTCGGAGGCCGCGGCATCGGCTCGGCCAGCGGTGCCCAGCAACCTCTTCCTCCCCCCTTCATCCTATTCCTTCCCTGCATCCTCTTCCGCCCTGGGTCCTCCGCTCTCCCGTTTCTCTCCTCCCTCCTCCTCCCCTCCCACTGCTCCTGCCGTCTCCTCATCTCCCACTCCCTCACTCCCTCCCTCTCTCCCTCCTTCCCTCCCTCAAGCCACTGGCCCGAGCGCCGCATTTTGCACAGGGCACTCGGTCCACCCCGCCCCTTCCCATGGGGCTTGAGGGACATCGCGCTTTCACCATACACTGGTGCAGTCAGTCGCGATGCCTAAGGCGGGGAATCATGTTCAGGCTACGAGGGCGTGGTCGACGTGTACAGGGTGCGGCAAACACGACGAACACAACGTTGCTCTGCTCAACCATGAATGCGAATGTCGGTAATGCAACCGACCCATGAACCTGTGCAAGCCCAAGGGTGGCAACAGCAAGGTTAAGGTCGGCAGCGAGAGCAGCAGCACGCTGATGCTGAGCGCGACAGGGACAGGCCAGTCCTTCGAGTCCCACCTGGCGCAGGCGCTGACGGCCACCACCGACCCCGAGGCCAAGAGGGTCTCAGCTTTGCAGGCAGCGCGGGCGGCGTCATCGCCCATGCAGTCGCAGCCAGCTACATCGGCGGAGGACGCCGTGAAGAAGGCTGCGGGCGCCTGGCGGGACGCCAGCGCCAAGCACGACCAGGCCTTCAGCCAGGTCGTGAGGTGCAGAGGGAACCCTCGGAGCTCAAGTAGCATGAGATGGCCAAGTACCTGGCGGAGGCGGAGATCCAGCGGTGACTGGCTGCCCAGGCCTTGCAGAAGGCAGCGGGCGGCGACGCTGCAGGTGCTCCCGACCACGGAGCGAAGCTGAAGGATGGCAAGACAAACCTCACCGAGCTGCACTGGGGCATGGCAATCTTCAAAGAACTGAAGGCCTTGGACTGCGAGCAAACAAAACTCGAGAAGTTCGACAAGTTCGGGAAGGAGCTGCGCGAGGCGAAGGACAACCTCACGCAGAGGTCCGCCGAGCTGGCGTCCTGGCGCAAGGAGGCGCTGGCGATCCAGGCGGTGGTGCAGGACCGCATGAAGAAGCAGAGGCGCGTTGGAGCAGGTGGCGATGCAGCAGCGGAGCTGGACGAGGCCATGACGGCCCAGGCGGCGGCGTGGGCAGAGCAGCCCACACCAGCGACGGCTCAACCTTCGGAGGAGGAGGTTGCGGCGGAGGCTGCCAAGATCTCTGCGGCCAAGATCGCAGCGGCGACGGCGGCGCAGGAGGCGCAGGCGCAGGCGGCAGCAGGGCAGGGCCACGCGCAGGCTGCTCCCTCAGGGGATAAGACGCCGCCGAGGGCCCCAAGTCAGCCCCCTCGGCTGGCGGCGTGGACGCACTCCAAGTGCTGCCAGCCGCGCCGCCAGCCGACGCTGCATGTGAGGCAGCCGCTGACGTCGATGGCGTGAGCGAGTTGTTCTTTGCGAACGTGACTTGTCTTGGTCACAGAGTATGGGCTTTTCTCACAGACGATCAGCGGAGGTATGAATGTTCATAGATTGGGGCTGTCGAGTCTCATGTTTGCAGCCGCGCTCGGCAGGAGTAGTTGAAGAAAGCTCGCAGGATGAAACTCAAGTTCACTGACAACGGCACCCGTCCATCAGGTCGTGGCGCTACAAAGGCCGATCAGGACAGGGCGAACGAAGGAGGAGAACTCGTTCTGGCCAAGACCATCGTCATCTTCATCGCCTATTCGAGTCCGCTAAGGACGTGCACCACCTCTGTGCGGATTGTTCAGATCAGTTCGATGGTGTTCTACCTGTTGCACTTCACCAACAAGGGTTCAGTTTTGCGGCCGTGGGGTTCGATGGGCATCCACCAGTTGGCTTCAACGGCAGCAATGTGCAGCGTCACTCGCGTCTCGGTTCTTTCCTGCGAACTTTCCAGATGCCCTGGATGGTGGCCGGCGACTGGAACATCGATGTGGAGGTCATGCGTCCTTCTCGGCTTCTGCAAAAAAAGATTCCGCATCAGCAAGTCCCCAGCGCAGTATAATCAGGTCGGATGCAGCGGTGACTCACATCCTGACTTCATTGTAGCCAGTGAGGCATGTCTGCCATACATAATAGATACATCAGCAATGCACGACGTTCCCTGGGTTCCGCATCGTGGCCTCACTGTATCGCTCCGCAGCTCGGGTCAAGAGATGATCGTTCGTGATATGCCTACAGCTCCTAGCTTACCTCATACCCTCGGAACCCTCCCCGGACCCCCCCAGGACCGCTCCGGGCACCCTCCCAGAGCAGAAGAAAGAGGACCTGAAGAATCGAGGAGGGAGGAGGCCACAGAGCCGCGAAGATCACCGAATCCGGAGCCCCCCGGATCGGCGGCACTGACCGGAGACCATTACAATATGCCCACAGCTCCCAGCTTACCTCAGATGTCTCGTCCCACCCCACAGGCTCAGCCTGACTCTAAAGCCAGTCGGTCTAGGAGGCGGCATGCACTCAAGGTGGCAACAGCTCGTGAAAAACAACGGGAGACCTGTGATGCCCTGTGATGCCCATCGTTCTGATCTGCTCCAGTCTAGCCAGAATACAAAGGAGGAGGGGGCCAGTTCCAGCCTCAGTGGTGGAGGCCCCCCCGAGTCTGGCGACGATGGAGCTGGAGATGAGTTTTTCTGTGAGCCTGATTTTCTTGACCCTGGGTACCCTGAGGAGGAGGAGGACCCTTGGGCCGACGAAAGCTGCTTTACACCTGCCCAGGCTCCAATGCAGTCCGTGAGCACGGGTACTGGTATTTGTCCTCTCCTGTCTCGTCCCCTGGAGGGTAACAATGAAATTGGCAATATCTCGAGGGAGGGTAGGGCCGACCCCAGCGATAGCACCACCCAGGATCCCCAGATAGGGTTCACCCAGGGTGGCTTGTCCACTCCGCCTGCTGCTGCTGCTGCTTCCTCGTCTCTCCCCACGTATGCTCTTCCGTACTCCACCTGGATCAAGCATCAACATCAAGCCGGTTGGGTAACACACGCAAACACACACACACACACACACACACACACACCACACGCGACGATGTGTGGCCAGCGATGCATTCGTCGCTGGCGTTCGCTGTTGGCGGGTCTCACGCGCTGGCCATTAGCGGCAAGTTTGCAGCGTGGGTCACGGTGGCTGAACGGAGTCTGAGCGAGCATCACGGCCTCACAGGGACCTCAGCAGGAAGAAGGGCCTGTCCACGCTGCTGCTCGCGTTCGCGACCAACACCTACGGGATGTGCATGCCTCTTGGCCGGCACGAGCGCACACCAACTTTCAACGAGGTGAGCGCAACAGGCGGCGCAACAGTGGAGAAATTCAAGTACAGCAGTTGGCAGATGATGCTAGTCGTCTGGCTTCGGCTTTACCTGAGGGCGTTCACACCACATTCCCCGCGGGCGCAGGGATCTAACAGGAGTGGCTTGATGTTATTTGGAGGCTGGAGCAGCTCAACGCCAGTGAGTTGGAGACCGCCGTCAGGATCGCAGATCGGGCAGCTAGGCGCGGGAGGTCTAGGGCCACCAGTATTTCTCTCAAAGAATGTCAAAAGTGGTTTGCTACCCAAGGCACTCTGAGTATTGTGCATCAGAGTATCAAGCAGGACCCTCGCCCATCAGATGAATTACACTTCGACGGTGGTTGCGCAGTCCATCCGATGAGTATTGTGGCCATGAAAGTTGAGCGTTGGCATCGCTTGTGGCAGTCCAAGGATGCCTCGGTTGTCAAATTTCAAGCTACCATGGCCAGGGTCAGGCAGCTCGCTGAGATCGAGCAGCTGGCCCCTCCCACGCTGCGCGACATCAGACACGCCCTTATCCGCATGAAAGCGAGGGCTGGACTTGGTGCTGGTCAACTCTCGCCAGTGGGCCTGAAACGTTTATCAATCGCTGGGCTGGAAGATAGGTGTCAGCGTTGTTTTATGGTGGAGCAAGGTCGATGTTGGCCGCGGCAACTGTTCAGTGGCATGGGCCGACGGTTTGTCAAAAGTCAGGCGGAAACAGCTGGTCTCGATGATGTGCAGGGTGTGGGGCATTCTCGCGAGGGGCAAATACGGCAGTGGGCCGCCGACTCTGCCCCCACTGGGACGCGGCGGCGGCTGGGAACAATGCGTTACGTGAGGCCTTCCGGAGGGCTCTCAACTCCGAGGTGTACGTGCGTCTGGGAGTTGCACAAGGTGAAGCCGATGTTGAGTCGTTCCACTTCAGCAGCGAATTTGAGACATTGGCCGACGCCGCGATACGCTTGAGTTTCCCCCCGTGGCCTTGCATCTCGAGATGCAGATATGCGTGGCACCAAGGAGTGGTGTCACAAATTCAATCGTATTACTTGACCTTTCAACCCACGAACGGTGAGGTGCAGGTCTTGCGGAGCGGCGCCCACTTCGGCTGGTGCCTAACCTGTTATGTCCCGGAGCGCCTGTGCACGGCGCACCCCAACATGTCCGAGGGAATCTGGATCGACGAGCCGGCGCAGAGAGTTGTGGGATTACGGATGCAGGCTCGATCAGCCTTGATTGCGGGTGTCCCAGATTGTGTGCCAGAGTTCGCGAAGGTCTCCTTGGGCATTGCCAGTAAGAGTGTGATCACGTGCTCTTCCCACTCCGACGCCAGGATGATCGCCAGGCCAAGTGTTTCCCGCATCTGGGCGCAGGTGGTCCAGCAGCCCAAAAGTGTTCCTGAAGCGCAGAAGTCGAGGTTCATCCGAGGCCCCGTTTACACTGTGGCGGCCAATCTTCTGCAGGCGGGCTGGGACCCTGAGACTCCATCGGAGTGGGCGCTGCCGAATGAAAGTGGACAGCATGCTTGGCGTTTCGACGACGAAGCACTGTGTTCGCTTGACCAGGCTGATGACCTACTTCGTAAGTTCGAGGGGTGTCTGTCTCTGCGACAATGGCGTAGTGCTGCTGAGCTGCATTGTGGAGCTGGGTTGGAAAATGGAGCGGATCTGTTTAGCCTTCGGAAATACATTCAGGACCTGCAGCACGTGAACAAAGGACAGCCGCTGCCGGAATTGATGCTCACGATTGCAGTTGCAGGTATTTGGACAAAGCGCGGAAGCATGCAGTCAACCTTTGCTCAACTGGTGTGTGTGTGTGATCGGCTCCCGAGTCTGACGTCCGCAGATATTTGTTGCGAAGGTGCAACACAAATAATCGTGCTTACTCGGGTTCAGAACAACATGTGCCAGAAACTCTGGCAGATCATGATGCGCACGCCGGTTCTTGGAGTCGAGGCATCATACTAGCGTCTTGGACGCAAGTTACGCCATCGGCCGAACGGAGCGTTGGGAAGGGCGGCAACCTACACGGGGACGGAGTTGGTCCAGAATGCCTCAGCAACGGGACTCCAGCAGCTCCCTTGAACGTGTTCGGCGACGCCTCAGGAGGACGCGACACACACACACACACACACACACACGACCCAAGGATAAGGCGTGTCGGCTTGGCGGTGAGTGTCATCATTATCTTATCCTATCCAAGTTAGGACATATCGTTTTGGTCTGCCCATTGGAGCTGCGCAAACAGTTACCAAAGGGGAGCTAGCCGCTGTCGAATTGGCGATCAGATGCACTACGCAGTATGTGACTTTTGTGACGGAGTGTGAGGAGGTATGTCGTGGATGGTGGGCCAGGTTGTACGATCACCCGAAGTGTCAGTTGTCAGGTCTCTGGCGACAGATAGGACGTTCACTTCAGCATCGTCCTATATCGGAGATCGTGGTGATCCAGATCCCTTCCCACCTTGAGCCTGAGGAATTTGGTCGACAGCATCACCCGACATGGATGGTGCAAGGGAACGAGGTGGAAGACAGGCTTGCCTAGCAGGCCGCTGATGATCACGAGATAGAAGAACATCGTGTTTCCACGACCGAGAGGAAAGCATTACTTGTGAGAAGGAGCTTTTTGAGAACTGCTTCGAGTTATATCCAGCAAGAGCAAACCTTGGCAGCTGCCGAGGCTCGGAACCGTCGGGATGCGCGGCTGGAGCTCCATGAGCGGGAGCATGATCAGCCGCCGCCTCCTTTGCCTCTCCCTCCTCCCGCCCAATATGTTGTGGCACGCTTCGCGACTGCCCATACATTGGCCGAGAACGGCAAGAGTTGTGTTGTGTGCAGAGGGCCCGCCACCATCGCCACTCGGACCGAATGGTTGAAAAGTGAATGTGTGCCCCTCGTCTCTCTTGATGGTAGGGTGTCTCGGGTCCGTAGGGGGGCCAAGTACACATTGCTGGAGGTTGGGCCCGCCCCTCGCACGCCCTAATGTTCCACCATAGCCTCAGTATCTGCTTATGTAACACTCGCGGCTACTTCGGCCAGGCCCAGATCAGGGGTCCCAATAGCACATGCACGTTACCCATTTCCGAGGCACATCGCGAAGATTAAATCGTATTGTTCGCGATGTATACTCCAAGGCTTGAGTTTATCCTATCTCAACCTCGAGCGTAAGCTCGACCGGAAAATCTTATATAGGCTGTAATCCCTGTAATCTTCCTCCTTCCCTTCTTCCCGCCGTCCCTCCCTCCCTCCTCCTCCTCCTCCTCCTCCTCCTCCTCCTCCTCCGCCTCCGCCTCCTCCTCCTCCTCTGCCTCAAGTTCCTCCTCCTCCTTCTCCTCCTCTTCCCCATATGCCTCATCCTCCTCCTCCGCGTCTTCTTGTTCTTATTCGTCTGAGTGTTCCTCTTATTATCATGTTTAGAAGTAGTATCATTCGTGTTGTTCTTATTGTAAGTAATCTTAGTACTAGTCTTGCTATACGGTGTAGTATTAGTCTTCGTCATATTGATGGTATTATTAGTCGTCTAATCCCACCAGCCCTTTGGGCGTGAGTGGTTTAGAGAGCCCGCTCTGTTCTCAACCCCCTTCTTCCCCTTCGGGGAGGGGTTTACCCCTCCCCCTACCCCCTCCCCCTGGGCCTGGAGAGGTCCTTCCGCGGGTGGTCGGAGGGGTCTTTTTCGACTCCTGGGAGGGCTAAAATTCGACACCCCTCACGAGGATCGTGGCCCCGACGGGGGGGGGGGAGAAAAATGCTCGCCCCATCTGTGATCGATCGCCCGAAAGATGGCCCCAAGATACCTCCCAGACCCCTCCCAAAGAGCCCCAAGAGGGCCCTAAGAGCGCCCCGGGAGAGCCCGCAAAGGGCTCCGAGACCTCCAACATATCGCCCAGAAGGCCCTAGTATATCCCCAAGATGTCT